>JAAQRM010000493.1:0-302830 GCA_013396095.1 Fusarium sp. NRRL 52700 | reverse complement strand
GTGTAGGGGGAAAATGACATGCATCGACTTCAGGCTGAGATTTTGTAAGCCATCATTTCATCTGCAACTACAATAGGGCACAATAATAGGTACGGGAGGAAGAATGGATCCCATAGCGCTCAGGCATAACCGCCATCTTTCTGACTCAGTCAAGAGATACAAGCCACCAACATCAACAACACGATAAGTCACAAGCACAAGAGGTTGGGTTGGCTAACATAATGCCGTGTGCCATGGCGTGGCCAAGCTAAGAAAAGAAGACTTGCAGCCTCAGCCGAAACTAACGTCCGTCAGGCCGGGTACAATGTCTGCATTGTATTGTGCTGTGCACAGGATATACTCTCGCGAAGGATTTCGGACTTATTCAAACGGGCATTGTTGATCTCTCTCATCAGACTCTACGCCCCCTCCACATGCGCAGAAAATGGCTGAAACCAACGCGATGACCACCTACCACTGAATACCATCACCGTGGAATGGGATGGTCCTAGCACCGGATAGGGCAAAGTTGTCACGTCAAAGCCTGTATCAGGGTACATACAATGCGTGCACTATCATGTCTCGCCTGTAATTTTCTTGCTGGCGGGTCTTATTGCCTACCTTACCTATTGAAGCTGTTGGATGGCTCGGTGCTTCTGGTATTATCACCTGCATGAGCCCAGACGGTAATATGCAGGTATCAAAATTTGACCAACGGAATCTAAAGAACTTTTGAGACAAAATCCAGCCTTTGTCATATATGATATTGGGGAGTTTCATCGCATGGTTTCGGAGATCAACAATACTTACCTACTATACCTGTAGCCACGGCATGAATCAGTCCAACAAGAGAAGTATTGAATGAAGAAACTATCAGGGTTGTAACCTTCCTACATACTTAGGTAGGTACCTGCTTAATCATTAACAGATGATCGTTTACTATGTCGCTTTTCTTCATGATCAGCACATCCAAGAGACAAAGTCATCACTACCAACCTCAGTGCAGTATAGCGCTGACGACTCTGAGACTGAACATCAGTCAGTCACGACCGATACTGGAAAGCGAACCTTTTAGCAGGACGTGGTTGGCGGAGGCGAAAGCGGAAGGCGTGAAGGTGGCTTTCGGGGCGCGGCTTGGCTGCTTGTTGCTTCCTATTGTCCCCAGACGCGCTTGGTATTGTTGTCGAATAGCCCCGTCAGCCCGCAGTCCCGACCGAATGGGCTGAATCGAGGCACCGTCCACGGGCGACGCCTACCGCCTATTCGCTTCCTATTGTGACCCACTTCCGGTTTAGCGTCCGTGGCCCAGGTCCACATTTACGGACTCCTGCCGCCTTCCGCAACCTCCACAGTCTCATTCTCCCTCCAACTTTCGCACACTCAAACTTGGTTCTGTAAGGTGTACCTTATTACCGCAGTCGACAATAGAAAATAGATACGTCCTCCTTACGAGCTTCCTTTCTTAGGCATGTTCCAAACGGTCACTACCATCCATCATCCCTGCCGTAATGCATCTTGGGGACTTACACCCTTCAGACACTCTGGGACGAAACTACACAACACCACACCACCTCCTTGCCGACAAACAACATCATATTGCCCACTCACACACTGTATAATTCGCCGAAGGAGACCCTGCCCATTCAATTTCCCAACAAACAAACAAAGGTCCATGCGCTGGTCACTAATGTCTACCAGCTCCGCGGTGTCATATCTTGCGTCCGCACCTCCTGCAGAACCGTAACCAGTCTAAGCGAAGCAGCCTTTTGACTGCCAAACCACCTCTCAAGCTTGGGCCCCCGCCCCCCCCCCCCATTTTCACTTTCTATACTGCCTTAACCTTCAGCATCCAAGCCCAGAATACCAGCAGAGTGACTACGCTATAATGGCGTTCACGGGACGATCCTCTTCCCATCCGGCTCGCTGGTTCTTGACACACTGCAATGCAGGGTATACTCCCGATTCTGGGCTTTATTACAATCCACTCAGTATTCACAGGTGGCTATTGATGTTGTGGATATAAGCCTGTGGTCCACTAGCTACAATGTTTACTTCTAAAACAACTCAAGGGACTAAGGAAAGAAAGGTCGTTTCACCTGTGAAAATTCTTGTTCCAAAGGTCCAGTTGCCTGAATATCTCACTCCTGGTACTCATGGTCCGACGTCGGCTTCAGCATACCTTGCTTTTCGTTAAGTGCCGACATTGTTGGCTGACTGGGCTACCTCCACCGTGCAGTCTTATTCACACAATTTATGTCTCAAACAAACAAAGATCTGCAGATGATGAGACGAGAATCTACTCCTCCCACAGTTACAGTTGTGACATGCCGTCAGCTTCTGATAGTACACCCATTGCCAAAGAACAATGACTACGGTCTGTTGGTAGTCCCTCCCATGTTTATTCATACCACACGAGATGATCAAGACTACACGCCCCTCCAGTCGAAGCAGTCCGAGCAAGTCTTTCAGCTCGGGAAACGGAATGCCCTAAACTTGCTCAACGGCACATCTGGGTTTCGGGTCGAAGGACTGGGCTTCTAAGCCACCAAGCAAACATCTCGAGGCTTTTTGAATATGTCTCAAAGTCAAGTCATGTTCTTCAAGCCGCTGTATGATCCTTTTTGCTCTTGATGCGGCTTGATACTATCACCTCTAACCAGGTTGGAAAGCTTATGGCAAGCCGTGTCTTCCTCCTTATTGATCTGGGTATAAGCCATGACCATAATTGAGATGGAGCATGAGCCAGTGGGCTTTTGAAACACTGCAAGGCTTCCAAATTAATTGGACAAGTTTGCGCTTTCGAATACATGCTCTGAAATACTCTTCATATCTTCATATGCATAGGTAAACTTGCTGGCACTGGCCGAGTGGCCGTGGAACGTAGATCCTCTGGATGCCCTCAGGTATTTGTTGCAGCCTCTATGGTCTCATCGGTACCAACGAGTCTTGTGCACTACTTCAAGCACATACATACACATCGTGATCGTGCGTGTCACTGGGGCCTAGGTCATCAAAAGCTGCAAAGCAGCTGGCTAGTGCCAAGCTCACTGCGCCATCTGCAAATAACCTCATGCAGAGCGCGAACAAGTGTTCTCGATTCTACGAGAAATGCAGCCAAAAGGTCACCAGGGTGTCTTTTACTGGTCTCGCTTTCAGATAGCGTGTTCCACCAACATGCTGACACTGGCCCCGGTCTTCAATCGTCGTTGAGGAGGCGAGTCGTCTTGCTTCTCGTCGATAATGCTTTCACTGGAGGTATATTCGTCCCTGCTTCGTTTCTCAACACCCATTTGTCCGTGCTCTTCATCGCCGAATCAAGAATTACTCTGCTGATGTTTTCATCTCAAGACCTTCATGTACATAGACTCACATTGTGTCCCGTTGCAACGCTGGACTCAAAATCGAGGGGCTCCAACAATGGTACTAGAGCTAACAAAGCAGGGGTCTCTGAAAGGAAGATAGGGTGCTTCATCTTTTACTCCTATGCCGGAAGATTCGACAGTTCCATCCCTACGTGAAGCACGATTACACAATGAGTTGGAGAGGTGCCGTTCAACTTCGAGAATTCTTGGCAAAAGAAGCCTCTGTTGGCGCGAATGGCCTAAAATAATGATTGCCGCATGAAGACGCTTTCAGATTTCGAGGATCTTGAGCACGCCTTTTCTCGTGGACAGTTGGGTCTTTTCTCACTTCCATTCGTGGTAAACTTCTTTGGAAGTTAAACCTTGACGCACTCCATGTTCACTAGACTAAAGTCCATGGTGCCTGCCAGTTGTTTATTTTACTCTTCGGACTTCAAATCCAAACATCTATCGTTGAGCATGGCTGATATACTGCTGTTGGAATGAGTGCAGCACAGCTTCAAGCAATACACTCAACATGGTCCATATGAGTCTAAGGGGTTCAGACTTGGCGACACTTTCCACGGCACGGGGTATCAGCTTCTCCCAGTTCGATTTTCCATGCGACTGGATGGTGGAGGTTGAGGGTCTTGTGCACCTAGGTTGCCGTGGTGGGTTTTCACCTGTAGACCGTCGTTGGTTCTGGGAGGGCCCATCACAATGGATGGGGCAGGCATAACATTATATAGACTCCTTTCTGTTGAGAGGTCGATCGGTGACCGAGTACCTTAGCAAGTCACAGGTACGTTCAGTAATATAGCGGATTCCAAGCGGTCTTCCCCTGGGGCTCTCGGACCTCACATGGCGCAATAAGTTTTCATCAGACATTGTTCTTGCTGGGATGTTGAGCTACCTCACCGAACTTTACTCACAAACTGTTATCTCGACTTCAAAGCCCCAAGCTCCGTAGATTGTCCGCAGTAGCATCCATTTCGAGGAAAAGGTGACATCATTTCGAGCAACTCCACAATACCAAACAGAAAGAAGTGATTGTGTCCAGGGACCTCTTACTGTTATCAGGACCTTTCTGAACCAGTTCAATCACGGGAGATTCAGCATTGGAACATGCCCAGTGATTAGGACGTTATAGATGGTACCGGCTCATGCATACCTGGTTCAATGAGTTGTCATGATGAGGGGATCTTCGTGGCGTTACCCCAGTACAATGACCTACCGAGGAACTACCCGTGGTTATGAGAGTTCCGGGTTTCCGTTTGTGGCCAAGACCATCATGACACCTATTCGACAGTAACGCAACGCAACCAACCTATTTATGTACTCAGCAGAAGACTTCAGACTTCACAGCAAACACATGTTGGACGAGTATTCCCTTGACGTGATTTCTTTCTTGGTCTAGCTGCTTTCTCAGTTCGCAGCGACAGGGCATATCTATCACTAGCCTTTCACTTCAGTTACTTCTCTCCAGAATCGACCTTCTTGCCAATGATCCATCCAACTTCCACCGCATAATGGTCTCGCCCGCCTACTGCATCAGCTCGGCTAGAGATCCAGGAAAGAAAGAGATGTTGAAGTTCTTTTGTTTCCTCGTCAAAACGCCGCCCTCACACGAACGCGTCGTCTTTTGTCATTCCCTTGTCGTGGTATCGTTAAAATGCAAGTCTCTGTTGACTTTTTTTTGCTTCGCCTCACAAATGCAGGTTTGCCCTAGTATGTCTTTGTTGAAAGACGCCCACTCCGTGCCTGGTATATATCGCAAAAGAATCCCCACTACCGTATAACCGAAACGGCTTTTTGGATAGAAATTATAAACAAAATAAAAGCCGGAAACCGACCGTCCTCCCTTCCGGTGGGAGATACACAGGTTTCGTTGAGAACCGTACGCCGCCTATATTTGCTAAATCAAATGGACTGATTAAACATCTTCAAGATGCATGCAGAGAGCTGTTGAATACTCTTTTGGTGACTTGATACAATGTCAATGATCAACTTAGAACTTGAGCTCCTTGGGCTGCTCCCAGCTGAAGGACTGGTTGGTACCGAAGTGACCGTTCTTGGCAGTCTGGAGGTAGATAGGGTGGTCCAGGTTGAGCTCACGGACAATGACACCAGGTCGGAGGTCGAAGTTGTCTCGGATGATCTGGACAAGCTCCTCAGAGGTCTTCTCGGAGGTACCGTAGGAGTCGACGTAGATGGAGAGAGGCTCAGCGACACCAATGGCGTAGGAGAGCTGGACAAGAGCACGTCGGCAGAGCTTGGCGTTGACGAGGGACTTTGCAATCCATCGGCCGACGTAGGCAGCAGATCGATCGACCTTGGAGAAATCTTTACCGGAGAAAGCACCACCACCGTGGGCACCCCAACCGCCGTAGGTATCGACAATGATCTTTCGGCCGGTCAGACCAGCGTCACCCTGTGGGCCACCAATGATGAAGAGGCCAGAGGGTTGGATCTGAGAAGGAAGGGAGAGTTAGCACTTTTGCTTGTTCCTTGTTGTGTTTTGACAAACTTACGTGGTAGATGGTCTCGTCGCTGAGATACTTGGCGGGGATGACCTTCTTGATGATCTTCTCCTTGATCTCCTTGCGGAGTTCCTCGGTGGAGATATCGGGAGAGTGCTGAGCAGAGACAACAACGGTGTGGACGCGCTGAGGGACAACGGCACCGTTGTCGTGCTTGTACTCAATGGTGACCTGGGTCTTGGTGTCGGGTCGGAGCCAGGGCAGAGAACCGTCGCGGCGAGCAGCGGACATGGCAGCGTTCAGCTTGTGGGCAAAGAGAAGAGTGAGGGGGAACAGCTCGGGTGTCTCGTCAGTGGCATAGCCGAACATGATACCCTGGTCACCAGCACCGAGCTGCTCGAGAGCCTTCTCGTAGTGAAGACCCTGAGCGATATCGGGAGACTGCTGCTCAATGGCAACGAGCAAGTTGCAGGTCTTGTAGTCAAAACCCTTGGCAGAGTCATCATAGCCGATGTCCTTGATGGCGTCACGGACGACTTTCTGGTAGTCGAGCCTGGCCTGAGTGGTGATCTCACCGAAGACCATGATCATACCGGTCTTGGTGGCAGTCTCGCAAGCAACCTTGGAGAGGGGGTCCTCCCTGAGGCAAGCATCGAGGATAGCGTCGGAAACCTGATCAGCGATCTTGTCAGGGTGACCCTCACCGACGGACTCGGACTGGTTGATTGTCAGTGACTGGACTGCGGGATAATAAGACCTCGGTACAAGGTCATATTGATAGATCCGATAAGGGATCGCTCAGATGTGAGCTGCGCAATGTGAGGGTCAGGAGGGACCTACGGTGAAGAGGAAAGAACCCTCGTTGTAGTGCTTCCATGAGGAGAGCTCGGCGTGAACGCCATTGGTGCCGTTGGTAGCAGACATTGTGAGGATTAGGTTAAGAAGGAGAAGGATGTGAGACAAAAAGGTAACGGTTAAAGCTGAGCAGACCCGGACAAGTCTGTTTATCTGGTGACGATGAGGTTGAGGTCACTGGAAAGACTGAGCGTTAAAATAAGTCGACAATGGAGAGCAATTGGAACAAGAACATACCAAAGAAAGAAGGCGCTGGAGAGGGGATGAAGAAGGAAGAGGATGGAGAAGGGAAAAGCAGAAAAAGATTCGAAGCGGGAGCGGGAGGTAGTAGTACCTTAAAGAAAAAGGCGGGAAGGAGGGGGATGTGCGAATACGTTGTTGCAGGCTTTATGAGCGAAGTGGGGGGTGGGAATTTTCCTTGCAAAAAGGTCGGAGAGATTTATGTAGGTACCTTGGCCCGGGCAGTTTTTCTTTCGTCCTTTCTTCCAGACCTTGTAGACAATTGGCAGGGTGAGCTTACTCGCGACTTGTGCAATGACTCGGTTTACGCCTATATGACTCCCATCTCAATGTACCCATCAAATGTTGCCCAATGCTGCAGTACAATAGCTTCTCAGTGAAAAGGTGGGGATTGACAAAAACACAGTGCCTGCTCTTTTTTTTTTCTTTCCTGCTGAACGGCCCTCGGTCGCGATTGTCCAAATCTACAGGGTCCGAAGTCATAAGGGGGTACCTGTATTAGTATGGGGAGACAGCGTGAAGCTCAGGTACCATGCTTATCGCAGAGGTAGGCATTCGGTGGCCGCTACCCTTGGCGATGGAGGGGCAAATGGCACTGGGAAAGAGAGAAAAGGCACGTTCTTCGGAAGCCGAAATTTGCGGCAGTATTGCGCCATCGCACCTGCCGTCAGTTGCAGAAAGTGCCTGCCAGTGTTTGGAATACAAGAAAGCACATATCCTTCTCAAATGTTGATTATGGCATGCCCTTTTCTCTTTTACACGAATACCTTAAACAATGGAAATGCATTCCTAAGCTACAATTATTGAAGGTAGTCTAAGTCTGAGCGTAGGTTTTCTCATAGGTTGAATTGTTGAGGTCTCAACTCTCTACATGTTAATCTCGCTTTTCTTGCACTCTCTCGCTAACCCGAGCTCATCAATGCAGTTGCAATCCGTCCTCACTCGTACTCGTCTCCCCGCTTCCCGTCAATCCCCTCATCTAAGTTAGGATATCCGGTTGTAGGAACAATGGGCCATGAGTTGCCGAACCTATCAGCCGCAATCCTCCCAAGAATAATCCTTGACCAATTCCCTGACTGATTTTCATACACGTGCACCAGCATCCGGAGAAGATACTTAGATAGTCGAGTGGATGCCAATGAAAAGGTGTCTCTGCATACTAACGTAAAAAAGTTATCATGATGGCCCCGAGTCTAGGCATGATAACCTAGTACATGTACAGTAATGGCGGGGCAGATAGCTTCACACGAGAGGCCAAAAACGAAAAAGAGGCTGAGAAACGACTTTTTTTTTCATGGTGCCGGAGTAGGAGGGGCAAAAACGGCGAGGAAAAGAAGGTGTGGAAAAAAGAAATCCGAACTTTTACCCCACCATGCGTTCAGTCCCTTCCAGAACATGTCAAAAATTCACTACCTCTCACAAGCTCGTCACCATCACCACATCGAGAAGTATAATCCTCATCGATCCCCAAACAACGAGATATAACCGACGTCGAACCTTGGCTACACGTTGCAGAGCTACTAACACTTTGTGTCATACTCTTCAACCGTATCGCGCCCCCCTTCCATCTCCAACAAGCGGGGCTGCTTAGAATCTGTAGCTACCTGGTAGCCTCGACCCTGGAGCTATCGAATCCGATCTTGGCCCTTGTTCTTGACAACCAAAACGAACAACGTACAATATTTTAATATCTTCAACATGAGCAAGTTCGGTACCATGATCATGGGCCCTGCGGGTGCGGGCAAGGTACGTGGAATTGCCATTTGTTTTTCTGTTCTACAATACCGCCTCTTGTTGCATCATCGCTCTAATCATGCTGTCCTGGACCGCGTGCTGGTCTTTTTGTTCCCAACATTCATCAATG
This sequence comes from Fusarium sp. NRRL 52700, assembly GCA_013396095.1. Taxonomy (NCBI): domain Eukaryota; kingdom Fungi; phylum Ascomycota; class Sordariomycetes; order Hypocreales; family Nectriaceae; genus Fusarium; species Fusarium sp. NRRL 52700. The sequence continues at coordinate 294,071 of JAAQRM010000493.1, read as the reverse complement.
CGCCCCAACTAACTGTGCATTTTGTTGCGTCTAGTCCACTTTTTGCGCCGCCCTCATCACTCATCTCAATCTCAATCGCCGTTCTGCCTTTTACATTAATCTTGACCCTGCCGCCGAATCATTTGAACATGAACCAGATCTTGACATCAAAGAACTTATTTCTCTCAAAGATGCTATGGAGGAAGTTGGCCTCGGACCTAATGGTGGCCTGATCTATTGCTTTGAGTTCCTTATGGAGAACCTCGACTGGTTGACCGAAGCTCTCGACAGCCTGACCGAAGAATATCTCATTATCTTCGACATGCCCGGCCAGATCGAATTATACACTCATGTCCCTATTCTACCGGCTCTGGTCAAATTTCTGTCCCAGCCAGGCTCTCTTGACATCCGCATGGCCGCTGTCTATCTCCTCGAAGCCACATTCGTCGTCGATCGAGCAAAGTTTTTCTCTGGTACCCTTAGTGCCATGAGTGCCATGCTCATGCTCGAGGTGCCACACATCAACATCCTGTCCAAGATGGATCTCGTCAAGGGCCAAGTGAAGAAGAAGGATCTCAAACGCTTCCTTACACCTGACGTAGGTCTGCTCGATGATGACCCCATCGAGCGTGCGCGTCGTGTTACAGAGGGTCCTGAAGCCGAAGATGACGAGTCAAAGGCACCTGACGAGAAGGAACAAGTGATGAAAGGTGCGAGTTTCCGACGATTGAACCGAGCCGTGGCTGGTTTGATCGAGAGCTTCAGCATGATCAACTACCTCAGGCTAGACGTGACCAATGAAGACAGCGTTGGTGCTATTCTGAGCTACATTGATGACTGCATACAGTTCCACGAAGCTCAGGATCCCAAAGAACCCCATGATGAGGAATATGAGGACCATGACGACTAGTGTGGGTATAATGGCAAATGGAGAACTTGATAAAGGGTAAATCTGTGGTATCTTGATAGTAGTATTGCATAGCGCCGGCGTTACTGATTGCTTCTCATGGTCTGAGATAAAATTGAGCTTGGACGTGATGTGTCACAGTCTCACTCTTTTTCCTAACCTGCCCCCTTCCACCTCTTTCGTGATAAATCATAAGACTGATGCTGATGGATGAGTTATGTTGTACCGTGCTCTTTTTTTTTTTTTTTTTTTGTGCTTTCCTTGATGTTCCGTCTTCTGGGGGTATTCAAAATGTGTCGGGTCGTATGCAAAACAGCCATTGCTGTATATTCGCCGTTCGCATATATCTTTTCTGTATGGATGTTACTTATCTCGATCGTCGTCCGGAAGCCGTGCCTCTGGTCCCAGCCATGCCCTGTTGCGCCTCGTAGCGATCATACTCCTGCAGCCAAACATCTTTGATAACAGCCAGGTATCCCACGATCTTGCCGCCCATGACAGCCATATCCCTTGCACTCTCAAAGACACCACGCTCCCAGATCCATGCTGCAAGAGCAAGTAGAAAAGCCCAAGTCGCGATGCGCATAGCCATGCGCGTCCACCACATGAGCAGACGACGAATCCAATTGAGGATGATTACAACAGTAGCAAGTACAACCAGCGATGCAGCCACACCGACGAGGCCTTGGTTTTCTGCCAGCAGGATCATGACGCGATCAAATAGCGGCTCGAGAAGAGGCGCAGCCGTGTCGAGAAGACTCTGCGCTTGGTCGAGGACGTTGCGCGCGATGATTTGGACGGGCGAGCGCGGGTGCAGGATGTGCTTTTGGATGGAATCGGCGAGCTCTGGGGGGAGCAGCGCTGTAAGGAGGTGCGTTGCTAGTGTTGGAGGTTCCACGGAGGGCATCTCGGCGATAATTTGTGATGGGAATTTTGTCGGTGTAAGGTTTGAGTTTGAGTTTGTTGACGCTGGTGGGGGAAATGTTGTTTCGTGGCTTTTCTGTGCGAGCGTCCAGGGTAGACGTGAAGGGAAAGTTGCGGTCTAAGATTCTAGGAACTTCAGGTAAGCATTATTACTGCTTGGCCCTTTGTTTCCTGGAACGCGACTTGATATGTGAAGCGGCTTGGGACTTGCTCGAGTTCTGATGGCAATATTACAGCACTGTGTATTCTAATCAAACTACCCTCTACACAATGAGTTGACATGGCCTTATGTTGAGTAGGATAGATAGTTGGGCTCTGGAATATCAGCATCAATGTCAAATAGGCTGTTGCAAGGCACGGGTATGACGACAAGTACTACGATATAACAGTATGGCTCGAGCGAATGGAAATGGGGAAATATTAACCATAACATAGGAATCAACAGCCTGTGACATAGTCGAACACATTCACTGCCTCCTCCACCATTTTCTTAACATATCTAAGTCTATCACATGCAAAATGGTACAATCTTCGCTACCCTGTTAATTAGTAAGGGTCTATCCTTAAAGGATATAGATCACAGCACGGACCATTATGCGCAAACAACACGCGAGTATGCCATAGACAGTCTAGACAGTCTGAGTGCCATGAATTGATAGATGGAATGGGTCGTGATTGAAGCTATAAAAAAGTCCCGTAAAGGTCATGAGTTTAAGAATAAATAAAGAAGCAAACCGCTAGACTTGAAGGGTATCGAAAATAACCTGGTCTCATCCAAGACAGGCCTCAACTCCGTCTGCTCAAAACCAGAGCATCATCATGTGTGATAATATTCCTATCCACCTCCATGTAAAGCGCCATGCAAGAAAAATACCACCCCTTCGAAATACTTGGCCTGATAGAAGTAGTCGGGCAACTGAACTCACTCTTCAAGACCCTCAAGAATGCGTCGCGCAGCATCAATTCTCCTGCGGTACATGCGTGCCTCTGTGCCAGCTCTTGACGACTCTGTCAATCCTAGCACACACTTCCCAAGACTGGCCACAAGTCTCTCGACCAAGATCTGACTTTCCTTGTCAAGCCCATGTACAGCGGAAGTATTGCCGTTCTTTTGTCCACCTTCAATACCGCCCAACCCGGCTGCTTCATTAAGGAGACTTTCGGATATCTGCCTGAGCTCTGAGTCGGGTGATCCCCCGGGGGTACCTGTCGGCGTCAAGATCCCGTTGGTTCCCTTAGACTTGTCTACGAGAGGGAAGCTTCGGTTTGTTCCTGTCGACCCGAAAGACGACATTGAAGGCCGATGGCGTGCGTAGGTGGCTGCGCTGCTGCTAGGTCGACGAACCACGGTGTTGCGCCGGGGATGACTTTGGTGATAATCGACAGAGCCGTTTCTCGAAGGAGCTCCTGATCGAGGGAATTTGAAGTTACCAAATGTTGCCCGTTTCGAGCTCAGGGGCGCATCCGAATCTGCGGGCATGATGACGATGGTCTCTGTGGCATCCTCAAATTCCGAGTTGCGACTCAGACGGCCTTCGGTGGCTGTGGCAAAACTGTTAAAGGACGACATAGTATCAACGCTCGGCCTCCTTTCGTGATCAGAGTCAGAATCGGGTGCAGAAGTGGGGGCAACGATGGGGCCGCGAGTTGTCTCAACAGAATCATCAGAGCTCATACTGCTCCAGCTCTCTCGTCGATGCTGGCTCATTGTTCCCATTGCTGAGTGGAGAAAAAAGTGCTCATAATCAAAGGCGTCCTCACGATCCTCGTGAGATACAGGGGTTTGATAGGCATCATGATATGATGACTCGCCGCTCTCGCTCTCAAAATCCACAAACTCGTCGTCATCGTCATCCTCGGCATCGTCGTTGCACTCTTCATTCTGTAGTCCGTAACCATTTCCCTCCGGCTTAAAATCGTCCTCCTCTTGTTCCAGATCTCCTTCCCACGTTTCGCCATCATCATTCATGTCATCATTTTCTTGCACTTGCGTTTGCACTTGGATGTCATCTCCAAGATCCGGTTCCGCTTCAAATTGAGGCGAACCGCTCTGCTCTTGAGCCACAACTACGTCTGGCGAGTCAGAAGTGCGAGGGCCATGTTCAGCTCTAGCATCCAACGTTTTCGCTGATTCTTCAGAAGGTTCCTTGGAGCCCTCCTTAGGCGACATTTGACCATTTACTTTGTCCTTAGGCGACCCCTGGTTCCAGGGCGCTTGCCAGGCGGGAGTTTCCGGAGTAGTCTCTTGTGATGTTCGAGACTCTGGAAGTCCCTGATCCCATCTCGCGTGAGTAAATGGGCTGGGTGTCCTGAGACTCTGCAGACTACGGCGTTTCAAGCTGTCAGCCCGTGCTTGCTCCTTGAGACTGGAAATCTTTCCTCTCAGATCCTTCATCTGATGCTTCAAGTCACGAACCTGAGCTACAGATGCGGACCGAGGCATATCTGTATCCGTCATGGAACCGAACGTGGGGCTCAACTGATTATAGAGATGAGAGCTGCGTCGGCTGTCTCCATTTGCACCGCCTTCATCTTCACTCAAGGTTTCCAGCATGGGATCAAGAGTCGTAGGACTCCTGTGAGAGGTGGCGCCGTATCCAATTCCGAGAGCATCGGCACTTCTAGATGAAGTCAATGGCTGTCGATAACCTCCAGCAGCACCCAAGGCGCTAGCAGAGCGTTGCGGGAAGCCTGGGCTGGCAAGGCCGTTTTGTGAACTAGTTTCGCTAAGATTTCTAGAGTGCCCTTGACTCGAACTTAGAGGGATGGTAGACTCTCTCAAGGACGTTGCAGGTCGAACGATTGGCGGAGAAGGGGTTGATCCATCGGACATCGGAGTAAATAAAGAGCTTCTTGCCCTTGACAGGTTGCCCTCCATCGTCTGCAGTCTTGTTAGCATTGCGCACTCATTGTTTAGCCGGACAACATGAAGCCCACCGTTAATCTTTGCTTCGCATTTGCCAGAATCTGTTCTGCCCTATCACTAAGAGAACTGGTCGAATAGCGCTGCTCAGTAGCCTCATGAGTACGAGCTATGCGCGGAATCTTGGGTTCTCGTACAGCTGTACCCTCAACATATGAAGATGCCATGCTCTCCTCATCGTCACCCTGAAAGTTGACGTCGTCAACGCTGACAGAATCATCAAAATCCCCGAAAGGCGCAGCACGGCCTTGCGAAGTAATTGTACTGTTGGAGTCGATCGAAGATTTCCTCTCCCGCTGCAGAATTTGCGATCGTGACTTGATGCGGGTTACGCCCATTGTTGGGGATGAGCCCAATACATGATCATCATTGCTGTAAACGGACAAATGCGCCGAACCGCGGCGTCCTCCTTTTCCTACCACGCTTTCGACTTCTGTCACCTCGCCAATGTCTGATAGCATAGTTCCATTTCCATATATGATGGGCGTTGAGGGGGTGATTGGTCCAGCGATAAATTGGTTTTGCGACGAAGGGAGGTGGAATCGCATGTCACTGGTCTGAACATTATTCCACATCCTTATGGGTGACTGAGAACGCTCATCAAGGGAAACATCGCAATCGTAGTCAGGCAAGATCATGTCGGGATTCGTGAGTGTCGGTGAACCAGGGACTGGCCCGTAGTTCAGTGAAGAACCCGAGCCAGACTTGCCATGGCGGACATCGCGACTGTAGTTGGGGAAAGTCTGCGCTGCCATGATTTCTATACCGGGTTGGCTGATGCCAGAGGCGAGGCAGCCGAGTTATTCGGTATGTAGAATGTTCGGTCGGCAGTATCGTATCTCGTATCGAAGCGCGCCGCCTAAGAAGCTACAGGCTGAATTTTAGGACACGGTACTTGGACAAGCCCCTACGTATCGGTCTCAGCTCGGCTGCACACGCGAGTGGGCTTGTAGGAGGCTTTGTTGTGTTTCTTGTTTATGTGAGTGTGAGCTGTCCGCGATTCGACAAAATTAGAGACAATGTCTCGGGGGCCGAGAGTTTGCCAGTCGAAAAGAAGTGTAGCGTGGCGCAAAAAATCAGGTAGAGATGCCGATCAGACAAAGAAAAGACGTAGGCGAGCGAGGAAGGAGCGGGCGAGCGAATGAATGAATGGATGAATGAATGAGCGTGTCGTTGATTTATTATGTAGAACCGAGCAAAGCAAAGAACAAGGTTCTATTCGCAAAGGGCGCAGTCAGCCAGAAACCTAATTAGGCATGAGGAATGAGCGAGGAGAGCATCCAAAAGTTGGGATATGGAAAAAAGCAAACGGAAAGAGCGACTGATAGGTGGTGATGGATGTTGGGGTTCCGTCCATTAATTGAACGAACCGCAATCGAGTGAGGTACGTACCCTTCTAATTGAACCTGCAGATGCCCGGACCGCTTAAAAGACTTCTATGAACTCCACAGTTTAAAAATGGATGGATGCTTATAATGCCTGAGCAATGGCGGACTCATTAAAAACCAAGTACGACGATGCTTGTTCATGAGGACTTTACCAAAAGGCCGCTGTCTTCAGGTGATCAACAGAAACCCAATTGCACAGTTTATCACCTCCACAATGACGAACAAAACCTTGGAATGCACTCTTCAATCTTTGGCGTCGGCGCCCAGTTTTAGATGCAGTGAACCACTGCTAAATCAAGGGACTGACCCGAAAAAATGACCACTAGGCCGTTGAGCAAACGGGAAATATGGGGGAACCCGCCTTGTTTTGCTGCTTGTTTGAGGCGTTTAGTTTTGCTCTAGTCCCATCCCGAGGCTTTGATTGGTGGTGGCCAAAATGCAGTAAGCCAGAGATTGAAACAATGGTTCGTGACGCGCGCGCCCAGAGAAGAGACCAACAATGAGACCACAGGCTTCGCATTACACAGAGACCTGCAGTGAAAGTCTAATCACCATACGCAAGACACAACTCGCTCTGCATGCTGTCCTCCTGGAAAGAAAGGGATAGATACGAGAATACCTGCAATAGTACATGACGATATGTGGCCTATTCTCCAATTAGGTTGTATACTCCGGTACTATGGATAAACTAAGTTGATCAATATGTTGCACCAAGTAATTTCGAATTCTCGTTATAGACCGGGATCAAGGACCAAGAAACCTGGAAGACGCAAGGACTCATTGAAGATAGGGGCCAGCTCAGCCCACCGCTTCAGCTGCGATATGCCTAATTGGGAAAGTTTCCAGAACATGTATATAGTGAACATCTTAATTAAACTTTGCTACCCCATGATGAAAAGCCACCTGTTCCATTCATGACAGCACCGAGAAACACCAACTACTGCAGTCAATATGAAGAAAAGTAATAAGAATCGGTATTTTAGAGCGATGGTCCCTCCCGAGCGGCGTCTATGGGGGATATGTGTAGATGCAGTAATGTCGTACACTCCTTGCATTACGAAAGGATGGTCCAACTATTTCTCGATATCAATATCAAAGACGATGGCGCTGCCTAGAACTGCACTTCTTCAATAGTCGACGCCCCCGAAAGCATATGCAGATGAGTGACACTTACATTGCTCAGATAATAATACAGAAATACCAAAAATAGATCATATGTTGAACCATAAAACAATCAGCTGTCCTTTTATTGTTTTACTGGTCCGTGAAACAACGCCACACGCGCTCACGACATTCACGCAAGGGTTTATGTTGGGACATGTCTTTCCAATCACGCCGTCATCCCAGTTTTTTGATATATCCCATCTATGACAACTCCTATAAAATGCATTTCCTTTTACAGGACGATCAGCCCCGCCGTGTTTCGTTTTCCATAGTCTAGTTCAAAGCAATCATAACCTTCTTTCAAACCATCTTTTCTTTTGCGTGAGGAAGCATTCAGTCGTCAGCGAAAGCCTCAGCTCGGGCCTCGACGCTCTTCTGCGACTCATCCTTGGAGGGTCGGTTGGCAATGAGGCGCTGACTGGTTAGTACCACGAACTTTGTCATATGACGGAGGGGGCACTTACAACCAAGTTTCTCAAGAGGATAGCAATGGTGACCTTGCCGACGGATGGCACGTAGATGGAGGCCTTCTCCTTAATGGCGGGTCCATCAAAGTTCCTGTACGAGGAGAAGTTGATGCAGACGGCACCATCGCGGATGAGCTCGGTGGGTACCTTGAAAGACTCGACAGGAACTCCTCCGATGACAACGTCACTGAGGGGCAGGCAGTCCTCAAGCTTCCAACCCTCCTTGTCCTCAACCTGGTGGCGGGCCTTCTTGATGCCCTCTCCTCGGGTGAAGATCTGGACACCGGTGACGTCGACGGAGTAAACGGTGGCGCCATCGTTGGCGAGGAGGGCAGCAAGAGGTCGGCCGTTGACCTCGGATCTGTTGATGACAGTGATAGTCTTTCCAAAAAGTCGGTTCCCGGAAGCCAGGATGGGGTTATAGATCTGCAAGTACTCGAGGATTTTGACAACAGCGAGAGGAGTGCAAGGAAGGATGGACTTCTTGCGGTTTTCAGGCGGGTCAATGAAGCGAATGTTGTGGTACATGTTGTGGATGTGCTTGTGTCTAAGACCCTCAACGTCCTTTCCAAGGTCAACCGATTCCTGGATGTACTTGTCGTGGGAAGGGTTGTTGGGGAAGATAGGGTAGTAGACAATCATGCCGTCGACATCGTCGTCTTCATTAGCCTTCATGATCTCCTCCTCGAGAAGCTCCTTGTCCACAGTTCGGAGGTCAAAGTTGAAACCGCTATGTTTTGCATTAGCGCCAGGTCGAGGGGCAAGCATCACCCGATAGACTGGGCGATATTCAAGCCACGCAGAGGAATATCTCACTTCTCTTCACAAGTCTTCTTGGACCACTCGGCGTACTTCACGGCAGCGGGATCACCGTTGGCGAGGAAAGCAGCCAGTGTGGGAGTGCAAGGGTTCTCGCCTTGGATCTTGGCCAGTGTGTCCTTGACCTCACCAAGGTAACCCTTGGCGATAGTCTCAGCAGTGATGACCTTGCAGGTCTTGGGGACAGTTGAGGTAGCCATTGCAAAAGTTCTCAAACTGCGGAAGCAGGTTGTGATCTGAGATCTCATAGTCAGTCACATGTATTGCTTCTCAATCTTGTATCTTCCAAGTCTCCTGTCCTCTTCTCATGTGAAGTCTTTCCAAGGTGAACAAACACACCGAGAAGATCCCCACACTAATCTGGCTATGAGCCGTACTACCAGCATTTTTTGGGGTGAGGGGGGGAAGAAACATGATGCCGTCACAGGAGCCTTTGGCACTTGATGGAGTGCCCGAGACATTCCAGAAAGGTCACATACCTTAAAGGAAAATGGGTTTATTCAACTTTGACCAGAAGCTGGAAGTTTGAGGAGAAAGAAGAACGAATTAATCACAGACAATTGTTCCCCCACCAAAGAAAACAAAACTCCGAGCGACCATGGAGGGGCATCTTGAAGGAAAAATGTTTGCGCAGAAAAAATCAGACCCTTCAGCCATCCAGTCAGAGTCGAGCATTTACAGTGCCCCTCTTGCTGCATAAGGCTTAGCGGGATAGTGCTCCAGCAGTGAGAATTACAGAGGAATGCTCTAGAGATTCAAGTTTTTTCGAGGTCATTTTGATACTCGGAGAATCAGAATTGATCAAAAGACAACTGAGCCTTAGTCGAGGGACAGAGTAAAACGTGCTGCAGACATCCATTGGAAATATTCTGCGGAAACTAAGTAGTTATTCACATTCGAGTTGAAGATCCTAGCTTCTGCTTCTGCCGATTTCGGCGCTTGTTTAAACGCTCATCAAGGAGTTCCACTTACAACCTCGACGTTTTTAACGATAGGAACCAATTATCGCTGTGCTCCAAGATTCACTGCTTCTAGAAAAAAAAAGAAGAGCAAGAATTGACAACAGGAACCCACTGAGATTTGTGTTGGCTTTTGGACGTCCACGCGCGGACTACACAGATGGCTCCAAGGCTTAGATCCCTGAACTCAATGTCGCTTTCCAGCGCTTATAGTGGTCGCTCAGAGACGCCCCGTAGCTGTAAGGCTTTCGATAGTCGCTGAGTTACTCAGGGTTTGGGAAATTCGAGGTCTTTTTGTACTGCGCTGAGCATTCCACGGAGATTCAGAAAAGCTGGTGAATAGTCGCAGAAACAAGTGCTTATGTGCGTTTTCAAGGTTCCTAATGATTGAGAAGCACGGTATTAATCATCAATTATTATATCCTGTCATCAGCGATGGAGCCATGGAACAGCCTAACTACAGTATGAAGATTCAGAAAGATTAAAAAGTCATCTGAGCCATTCAAAAGCCTTCAAAAGGTCATTCCCCGTGAACAGTCCCAGTACCGACGATCCGGAGACCCCAAATCTTGACACGACACCACCGCAGCAGAACGCCCGCGAAAAGATGGGATCATTCCCTGGCGCCTTGCCGTATCTGGTACGATCCTTTGAGCTTTGGCCCAGGAATCAGGTCGTTTCCGAGTTCGAACCATTTGCTTATCTCCGTTGGTTCCAGAGCCTGTTCTCCCTTTATCGCTAAGAATCCAATCTATATGCTATATATATGGCACTACCCCGCCACCCTTTTGCTCCGCGGAGATTCACATTTCAACGCTCCAAACACCACCACGGCCTTATCTCTCAACCAACTGGGTGCTAGTCAACGCCCCTGGACAAATGCCACCTTACAGCGGCTCAGGGATCGCAGTAGCCTTGTCCCTTATCGCGGCTCTTGTCTGATCGCCCTCCTGCAGCCCGTCACACCTGACCAATGGCATGTTGGATATTTGACCACGGACAACCAGCTTATCGTAGGTGAGCAGCTTGGCTTGCAGCTAGGAGCTCCCCAGGCTAGTACGTTGTAGTAGCTTCGGTACATGGCCGCCAGTCTGGACGCTCGATGATGCTGCAGCAGCAGTCCTTATCTCGCCATGCCATGCCCAGCCCACGCAAGGACGCGTCTTGTCTGCCGACCTGCATTCTTTGAGACAAGCCATGGAACTCCGAGTCACAGAGCACATGCAAATACCTACCATTCTTCTGGATCGTTATCTCTGTCGTGTAATTCAGTTCCGAAAATTGGCTGCCCTTTCTCGCTCGCTTGACTGATTACGCCTCAACACTTATTAAGGTTATCTATCCAAGAGCTGCCAGGGGCTCATAGCATCTTTTCCTAAAACACCAAAACATTTCTCGGATACCTCATATCAAAAAACTTCTGAATATATAATTGCAGAGCAAGTGTTCCGCCAAGAACGATCGTTACTAGGGAGGCTATCACGTTATCAACGTATCGGCCACTGAGACTCTGTAACAGTGCATTTCAACGGGCCGCTTTTAGCCCCCGTCATCAGCCCAGTTCTTATCGGATTAACGAGAATTCGTTTGCAGAAATCTGGTTTGAGCATCTCCGGGCCTCCGGATTATCACTGGCTTGTTCGCTCACCACAGTCTCATTGAGACAACACAGCCAGATAGACCTCTTATCGACTCGAATTCCCACAAAAAAGATCTAGGAAATCCGGAGATACAGTTTTTTTTTTAATATTCTTGTCAATCTGGGGTCGTGGAGTATACGATATTCTCATTCTGTATATCTTCTAAGCATCATCCATCTCCAAAAAAGATATTCACCAAGCTCAACATCGACAAGCAACTCAGAGACAAACGGAAGCCTCTTAACTCTCACAAATTCTTTCATCCGTTCTCAAGAAAGTCAATCTAGTTGTCTTGACATTTCTCAACCTCATCGATTAGCTTGTTCAAGATGGGTTTTCAAATTGCTCACCTGTGGAAGGCCCCTGAGGTCAACCCCATCAGCCGAAAAGCACGAAGCGTGCCTATGCTCAATCCTATCAACATCTATGGTCGAGTGTTCTCTTTCTCATGGCTCGGTTTCATGCTTGCTTTCTGGGCATGGTGGGTCTCAAAAATCCAAATGTTGGTGATGTGATAATCTGACTGAGATTTCAGGTACACCTTTCCACCCCTATTGACTGTCACTATCAAACAAGATCTTCATCTTACGCCGGCTCAAATCGCAAACTCCAACATCGTATCTCTATCTGCTACTTTCTTCCTTCGATTCTTGACCGGCCCTCTGTGTGATCTGTATGGACCTCGACGTGTATTTGCCTGCTTGATCCTCCTCGGCTGCTTTCCCATTGGCCTCGCACCCCTTGTCAACAGCGCCACTGGCCTATATATCTCTCGATTCTTCATTGGCATTCTCGGTGCAACTTTTGTGCCTTGCCAGGTTTGGTGCACTGGTTTCTTCGATAAGAATGTTGTTGGCACTGCCAATGCCCTTGCTGGCGGATGGGGTAATGCAGGTGGTGGCATGTAAGTGAACATCCTCTCATAACACTTGGAGCCTTTCCGATATGTGGGAACTGTCAAAGAAAGAGTCTAACTTCCTGAACAGCACTTACTTCATCATGCCTGCCGTCTTCGACTCGCTAGTAGCTCATCAGGGCATGTCCCCTTCCAAGGCATGGAGGGTTACCTTCATTGTCCCCTTAATCTGCCTGATCGTCTGCGGTCTCGGAATGCTGTTCCTCTGCCCCGACAGCCCTGTGGGGTCGTGGGAGGATCAGGCCATGCTCGTCGGAAAAAACATGGAGGCTCATGGAATGTCTACCTCTGGTGACGTGACCCCCGTCGATACACCTGACCGCCGCGGTTCGGATGAGGAGAAGAACCCCGGTGAGGAGAGGGATGTCAAGGTTGGCGACCACGAGCACCCTATCTCGCGCAACGAGGCCATAGAGTTCGCTCGGGGCGAGGTCATTGTCAAACCAACTCTTCGTGAAGCTCTCCATGTCAGCTACTCTCCCCAGACTATCTTCCACGTGGCGACCTATGCATGCTCCTTCGGTGGCGAGCTTGCTATCAACTCTATCCTGAGCTCCTACTACAAGAAGAACTTCCCCCACCTCGACCAGACCAAGGCCAGCAACTACGCCGCTATCTTTGGTTTCCTCAACTTCATCAACCGACCTCTTGGTGGAGCTATTGCCGACATCATCTACAACAAGTGCGGACGCAACCTGTGGCTCAAGAAGGCCTGGATCGTCGCTTGCGGTGTGCTGACTGGAGCTCTTCTCATTGTCATTGGAAAGGTCAACCCCTCTGAAGCCAATGGTGGTAATATTGGTACTTTGGTTGGCCTCGTCGTGGTCATGGCCATCTTCATCGAGGCTGGCAATGGTGCTAACTTTGCTCTCGTACCTCACGTCCACCCCTCTGCCAACGGTATCCTCTCAGGCCTGACCGGTGGTGGTGGTAACATTGGTGGTGTCATGTTTGCTGTTGTCTTCCGCTTCATGCACGGCGGTAATGACTATGCCATGGGTCTCTGGGTTATTGGCATTATTACCATTGCTTTGAACTTGGCTGTTTGCTGGATCCCTCCTCTGCCCAAGGGCCAGATTGGTGGCCACTAAGTGTAGAGTTGAAGCATTGGAAAAGTGAAAAATACGAATGGGAATGACGGGTGTTTTATGAGCTTGTTGACGGGTTTTAACGGTGAGCGGGCGCGCACTGGAATTGGTCACGATCTGGGAATGGTTAAACTAGGTATCGTTGGAATAGAAGGAATTGGTATGGGACAGCTAGGATATCCTGCCGCATCTGGCTCAATGCGAGATTTATGTTATGAATATTATTGGATTATAACTGAACAAGTTTCATCGAACGAGTGTGGTTTCGACGTGATTCTTATCATTCTTGGAGCGAGGTGGAACATATTCAATGAGCTCAACTTCCTATTATTCTCATTAAGCTGTACACTATCATTCATCATGATCATTATGACGGTCTGTGTATCACCTGTGGCCCTGATTTGACAGGTGCGGGCCAATTGACATTCTCTTTGACCAAGACCAAATGACGTGCTGTCGATCAGAAGCCACAAACGCCGCGCCCGTTTGATAGAGAGACAAGAGGCGCGCTACAGTTGCACAGGGCGGAGAACGGGCCTTTTCTATGTCTCTCCATTGGGAAGCTGTGAGACGGGACACGAATATGAGACCTACGTCCGCAATCAACTACAGGCCGAGTTTTTACATGCCGCTGTTACTGGATCAACATGACAGCGAGACTTGGCATGCGTTTGTTATAAATAGGTCTCCATTGCCATATTTCTCATACGATTGAATTGTCTTGTCATGCTTGAAAGTGGGAAATACCATCAAGTGGACTTTTATGCCGACGCAGCTTTGGTTATATGACAACAGACCCGTATCCCTTGCACCAATTCTCAGCAAGGGTCCTATCCTAAGCATTTGAGCAACAGGGAGGCTTAACAACAAAATAAACACCATGAACCTACCTTTAGTTACCCTCGCAGCATATGCATTCCAATCCGAGGCCGGTGGTATGAGGCTTCAAGCTCATGCCAAGGCCGCCACTCCCGGTAACGGTTGAAACGGACATTTGCGGCTTTGCAATGCCTAAACATTCCTGTCAGTCGTAGGGACTCATTAATAGGTGGGCGTGTAGATAGCACATGATTGAGACGAGACGACGTCAGGGAACGAATGGGTCAACTGGTCTCAAATTTCTGCAAGATGAGAAGGGAACCTGGCATGACAAGGACATGTAGACAAGCAAGTCCAAACTAGAGAAGAATAAACATCAGGGTTAGGGGTCCAGCAAGTTTCATCCTACGAAAACCCTTCTATCAATACGAGTACAACTAGCGACTACATTACTCATCCAAAGTTTAACGCAAAGTGTAGTTCAGTGTTGAACAAAAATGGGTATTGTAGCAATAACACTAGTTGACAGGAATCTCTCTGGAAAAGAAAAGCTGGGTCATATGTCTATTAGACGTAGCGGCGAAGGAACACATGGCAGCTACATCATGGGAACTTGATGAAGACAAATAACCCAAGTGGGTTTTATAGTTTTTCCTCAATACATTAACAATCCAGAAAACCTTCCAACTCGTAGATACCAACAAAAGAAGCAACGTATGTGCGCAACAGAGGCGTGATATACCCAGACTGCTCCATACCTGAAGAAACAAGAAACCCTCTAAAATGCAGTCATGAAGTCATGACGCCACGCAGGAACCAAAGATTAAATTGGTGCGCGGCCTCGCTTACAGAGCGAAAGCGGCCATGACAAGACCAGCGACAACGGCAATGGGAGCGCCGAAGCGGGCAGCACCAGAGACGGGGACGGGAGTAGGGGTGGGCTGGCCGTAGACGGGAGGCTGACCAGCGGGCTGAGTAGGAACAACAGGAGGCTGAGCAGGGTGGGTGTAGACGGGAGGGTTGGGAGCAGTGCCGTTGTTGGCAGGGGGAGCAGGAGGAGCAGGGTAGTGGGTCTTGACAACGGGGACGAAGGTGGTGGGAGAGCCAGCAGTGTTGTTGCAAGGGACGGTGACGGTCTCGGAAACAGCAACGACGGTGGTCTCAGGGACGGGGTAAGCGGACTTGGTGGGCTTAGGGGCGACGGAGGAGGGGACCTCGTAGTCGTTCTTGGTCTGAGAGGGCTTGTCCTCGGACTTCTTGGCACCCTCAATCTTGAAGGGGAAAGAGTACTGGAAAACCTCGGGGTTGCTCTCGAGCTTGAGGACAAGACCGTAGACGTTCTCGGTTCCGAGGGTGGAGTCAATGGCCCAGCTGTAGGAAGCAGCGTCGTTGTCAATGCCAGCTGAAGGGTCCGTTAGTGAAACTGATCGAATATCACATCCTCCGTCTTGTCTCTACTCACTGGCAATGGTCTTGATGGGGACCTGGGTGTTCTGGGTAGCACCACCGATCAGAGAGATGGAGATCTTCTCGCCGGAGTACTTGGGCTTGGCCTGCCAGGTGATCTCGAGGGTCTTGCCAGCGGAGACCTCCTCCCAGTTGGTGGGAGTGAGAACGGGGTCGAAGTCGGCGACCTGGGCGAGGGCCTTAGCGGCGAAGGCCATGAGGGCAGCGGCGGAGATGGTGAACTGCATCTTGAAGGCTGGATTTAGGAATTACGGTATATAGTAATTGTATCGAAGGAAAAGAGAGACGGGGTTGGATAATAAGAAGCTGTAAAGCAACCTAAAATTATTAAGTATAAAAAAGAGTGTGGTAGGCTGAAAGCCGAAAAGAGTGACTGGTATGAGGGTGGTGGTGAAGAGAGAGAGAAAAAACAAGAAGAATCAGAGGATCAAGCTGGGGTTTTGTGATAAATGCCAGAGGGGGACTGGGCGTGCCATCGAGGCAGGACAGGGGTGGGGATTCACGGTACGTACCCCTAAGACATCTTCCAGAGTTCCCAGGTTGGGCTAATCCCTGCGGGACCATTGAGCGTCGAGGGGGACGCTAGTGCAGGTACCATGCTGGCCTCCCCACTGGGATGGTCTTTGTGTGCCTGGGATATCCACCACACCTCCCAGCCCAGCCCGTGCCTTACAGGACTTAGCTGCACCTGGCTGTTCCTGCGTAGGCGCTTATAGCGTCCATAGCTTAGTACGATGTCGACAGACTCAGGGCACAGAAGGCAAGAACAGTACAGCCAATGTTTTGGGGGCTTCCCCACAAAACACCTTTGGTCGGTGAAGGCGCGTGTTCAACGGCTAGCCAAACTAGTCCAGGGGCAGGCTCCAAAGTCGGCACGACAGGGCATTGAATCTTCAGACTCACAGACAATGCGGTTCGCTAATTGGAAGTGTTTGTCAATGCACCCCTGAGCAGTATTTCTTCCTGCCCACCAGTCACAGAAACTGCACTGAAATTCTTTGGAAGCCACTGTCAATGATCCGTCTCCCACAGGCGTCTCTCTGGATTAGGTAGTCCGGTCCAGGCCGATCACGGTTAGCAGTTCATCTACCACAAGAATTAGACAGGGGAATCCTCCAATGGATTGCCACAATGATACGCCATTGAGTTATCCTATGAAGAATGCCCGTGGTTTATTCCCCCTGGTGACCCATTGCGAATCTGGATCTGGAGCAATCTCTGTTAACATGTCTCTGGCCATGCCATGTCTTGTCTGTTCCGTCTTCCCGGCTCAATCGCCAACAGGTAGGCGGACCCTATCTTCAGAGGGCCCTGCTCAGTGGATTGGCTGAACAGATCGGACCATGAGACCGAGATAATACCTGGGATCAGCATTGCTGTATTTGCTGTACTGCAGCAAATGCACCCGCGCACCTGCTCCTGTAGACTGTAGGCAAACATCCCCTTGTCATCATTCGTCTGAAAAGATGGGATGTAATTAAACTCGAGTGGGTGAGATTCTGTCGATTGGCTATAGGCTGGGGCTCACATGTCGGCGATTCGAAGACCCCTGCTTGGCATTGAATTGGGCCGCCTGATGGTTCTCTTCCTACTCCTTTCCTTCCGCTGACGGACACTGACTGATCTCTTTTTGCCGACTCATGACCCATGTTCAGTCCTCACCGAGACCACTTCCTAACAAGATTACCTAGGATTTCCAACTCCAGGGTCTCAGGGGTGCTAAGCCGGTTTCCGGGCCTGATCGCCGTGCCCCGAGATGATATGGCTATTCTTGTCTCTAGTTATCGTCGCTTGCAGGCGTGGCAATCGAGACTCTTTTCAGTGCCTTCGCTTGCTGTCTTTCTTGACTTGTTGTCTTGCATTCCAGCTCTTGGCAGGTTTGGGACAGCATCTGTGCTTTTTCCCTGCTGTTTCCTTGTGCGACAGTTTACGTCAGCGTCAAAACCGTCTTGCAACGGAAGCAAAGCAGGGCAATCAATTGAACCTGACACGGCAAGGACAAGATCCTATCCGAAACAAGTGTTCTGTCTGCGGATAACAATACTGTTGCCAGAAATTCTATGGAATCTCTCGGCCCCGGTATAGAGTTGCAGATGAAACGCCCCAGCTAAACTCTGAGCCGGGTTGACAACGGCTCTGTTTCCACAGCCTGCTATACTGGGCAACTTACCGAATGGGGGAGTCCCCGAAAAGGTTCAGCAGATGAGTTAGAGTTCCATAAGCTCCTACATAAAACTCTACTCTAGTATTCATCAAGCTTGATGCTGGTTGATACCTCCATGCACCCTGTCTGGTAGCCAAGTGTTGATCAGCGAACAATTTGCCGCAGGCTTACAGTAAGATTTGAGTAGTCTGCCACACCAAATATGTTGCATGCCGTTTCTTTCAATGGATTGGGCTTGCTGAAGAAACAATCTTCTCCAGGCCCTGTGTAGCCGCTGTGGCTCTTGTAGGGCTGCTTATTCCGGTGCTGGCTTGGCATGGGGCTCTTGATAGGTATCAAATAGGCGAGTTCGGCGCACAACGACTCCAGTCGCTAACAAGAGCCTGTTGGTACTGTATACCTAAACCCACGATACTACGTGGTATGTGCTTCTTGTTGATGATCGTTTGTGACGTTGAAGTCAAAGGAAATTGAACCTTTGAAACGATGACGGGGCATTATGGCACCATTTCCGATCTGCCGGCATTGCTGTTGGCGATTGTTCACGGAGTAATTTAACTGCTTGGCTCAAGCACACGACCATACCAACAGGTCTTTACTCTCTACATGAAAAACAAACATGCCCTAAAGACAGGGTGATTAATTCATTTATGCGAGATCGCTTCGGTGAGAGTTCCACAGCCTCGTCACAACTCCCAGCACAACACTCAGGTGCAGCTTTCTCATACAGTGATTTCAGTCACTGCAGCCACTTCAAGCTCAATAATCCCCTCATGGCCAAAGCGTTTCTAGCCTCATGAAGAATATGGGTCAACTCATCTGCTGGCCCCTTGTGCAAGGACCCTCGCCCACTCCGCTTCGATAATGCGCTGACGCCAGAACCTTTTGACTGTTGGTGTTAACTCCATCCACCAATGGAACCGATAGCTACGCCGCATCTAATCTGCGATACTCCTGGAAGTTTTGTCTCGAAAATGGACGGTGAGTCCCAACTCAGCAGGCACGAGAATGACGTGCTGACGTGCTCTAAGAGGTGTGTGCTGAAGATCACATTGTGGAAACCTTGCAGACTGCAGGTCTAGGTAACATCCAACAGCCTGCAGTTGAAGAACAAATTAGAGAGTCAAAGATATCACCAAGCCACCTATCAGCATCTCAATATACAATGTCAACTAAATGCAATTAAATCAAGCAATTTTCAACGAATCAAACGCAGACGCCAGAACCGCACTTGGTCAAACGGTTGGCAGAACGGCGTTGACTCCAAACAGCCACAGCTGAGGAGTAGTGCTGGCGCCAACCATACACCTCATCTTTTACCTAGCGTCTCCTCCGCTCCGTGTCACTACGGACAGTATGCTTAACGCTTAATAGCAGCTCCCTAAGGTCTCTTGGCTAACGGAGGTTAACTTACGCCACGTTGCATTATTCTTGCTAAATTGCACCAGCGGTTTGGTTAAGTTTACTGGCACGTTTCCAGAAATTGTCCCGACTGGTGGCCAAGACCTAAGATTGCTCAGATCGAGATGCCCAGAGCGCCTCTGTACTCTGTACGATCAGATCGATGTTTTCGATATTGAAGAAGCCTTTACGTGAGAATGAAAAGCTCGAAATACACGGAATGGTCGACATATGCCACCGGAATGTTGGCAAGTCTATGAGTAACTGTCTCACGGCCATGTCGGTCGCGGAATGTCTGATATAATTTGGCTGCTTGGCATGGATTTGCACTCAGGTTACGAAACTGACACACAAGGGATGACTTCGACAGAGAGAATACTGGGAATAAGCAAAATGGCCATGACAGTCTCCAATCGCTAGTTCCAGCTGCGACAATACATTGGTCCCGAATCAGTTCGAATGTAATTCATGCCGCAGGCAGAGTAGCCCACTATTGTAAGACCAGATCCTTTTACTGTTTCCAAGACTGAGTCAACAAACAAAAAGGGACACTTCAGAGACGCCACGGGTAGTTTTCTATTTTTTTCATGGTAAACGGCGCGGCACGCGATCAATAGCCTGAATTGAAGTTTGAACCGAAAGTAGTGGCTGCAGGTTCAATATCCCCCTTTCACAGAAACCAAGATCTGACCAATGCATCCCAACATCGAGACTCTTGACCGCTTCCAATAGCATGCAAAAGTTTAAGTCCTAGCACTCTTATTGCCTATACAGTCGCCGCCAGCTGCAGCTAAACCGGTCTAGACACTGCGCTCCGTGGTAATACAGGGGTTCAGCACTCGATTCAGCACAGCACCATGGAAAATATACAATACACCGGAATGTCGCAGATTGGAAGCCGTGGCTGAACTACCGGACGTCCTCTCGCCCCAGTCTCAGAGACAACGATACCGAAAGCTTCTTTCTAACCGGACCAACGAGGTTATCATCTCTTACTATACCGCCAGGGTTAAAAGTCAAGGTTCAGTGGGACAATCAGGGTCTACCTGACATGCTAGGGAAGCCAACGAAACTAAAGATCTTAAGTCTGAATGAGAAAAAGATTCATGAAAAACCTAGGCAAGTCAGCTTAAATTTGGAGGTCTCTTGAACTCTCTTGATGAGTTTATTTTGGCAATCTTCTCCACAGTCTGAAGTTTTGTTACTCCTCGAGTGAGGTCTTGTTACAGCTCAGGGCTGTAGGGACATCCTGAAGCATCCACTGTTGGCGCCCCGCCCCAACTGTCAAACTTTACCCCCAAACTTGAGTCTTGAATCAGGGCATCGATTGCTTCGATGGCATCAACTGCCGAAAACATGCCTGTCTGTGATTGGGTTCCCCGGAGATGAGAACCTCAGAATTGCCCGAGTTGGAAGTTGATTGCTTCACTCCAACCAGATAGTTCCCTTCTTAGGGGGGGTACAAAAGTAACAAAAAGACGTCTGATATTAAACTGAAATACTAAAATATCTAGGCAGTCTAAAATCCTCGAAATGTATAATAAATTATACTCAGTTTACCTAAGGCTTTTTGCCACTAAGGATCAAGGTCCTACCTTCGCCCCCCCATTTCCCCAAACTACCTATGGTACCTAGTTTCCCGATCTTCAGGGGTGGCTTTACTCACTGACCAATAACAGTTAGTCAGTTAATTGCACTCCTTGAATCACTGATGGTATAAATTTAGGAAGTGTAATTTCATGCAATGCTACCTTCAAAGTTTGATCACTATTCATTTTATGCGCCGGCTAGAGTAAGATTAGTCCCTATTTTTAGTTGCATTAATCTTGTGTTCTTTGTTCCGTTCTTTGTCACATTTGTTTGTGTATTCGTTGGGTGACATCTTTCAGCCTCGTGCCCCACCTCCAGACATTCCATCTCACTCCAGCGCCAAACTCGCCAGCCTTGTCACGACTACCTTCCACCCTTGCCCTAGCATCATTAAAGAATCAGCCGCATTTTCATGTTGCAATGGCCTTTGAAGACGATCGCCCCAGAGATTCGTCCCGGAATAAGCGTCGCAAAACAAGCGGCGACTCTTCCCCTCCATACGCGCCTCAACGCGACGTCGAAGACAACGACCGATCGCCTAGACAGCCTCGCCAACTATCGATACGAGACAATCGCCGCAATAGCAGGACTATCAGCCCAAGTCCTGGTGGAGATGGTGCTGGAAACAAATATTACGAAAGTCGTCGTACATCACGATCGAGATCACGGTTGAGGTCACGGTCTCTCTCTAGTATAGACTCCCGTAGACACTCGCGCTCGCAATCCCGACTAACAACACGATCACACTCACCCCGCTCTTCACGCTCACGCTCACGCTCGCAACTATCCTTTCGTCGCTCCCGAACAGACTCACTCTCCGCACGGGGCGCTGAACCAACTCCTCCTCCAGAACCTTTCAAGCCCAACTATCGTGCCCGCCTTGTTCTTCATGGCCACACCAAGCCTGTCTCTCAGGTCCGAATTTCACCTAATGGAAAATTCATCGCATCTGCATCGGCGGATGCTACTGTCAAGATATGGGATGCTACAACAGGCGAACACATGGATACGTTAGTTGGGCATATGGCAGGCGTGAGCTGTCTTGCTTGGACACCGGATAGCAACACCATCGCAAGCGGCTCAGACGACAAAGCCATTCGTTTATGGGATCGCGTTACAGGCCGGCCAAAAACCACAACTCGAAAATCGGTAGCCGGTCAAGAAATGGGGCCGTTAAAAGGCCATCATAACTATATTCACTGTTTGGCATTCTCGCCAAAGGGTAACATCCTTGCAAGTGGTTCATACGATGAAGCTGTGTTTCTGTGGGACGTACGAGCGGGCAGGCTGATGCGAAGTTTACCTGCGCATAGTGATCCCGTCAGTGGGGTTGACTTTTCTCGAGATGGCACGCTGGTTGTCAGCTGCTCGACAGATGGTTTGATGTATGAACTCCTGGAGCCTCAGCTGGTACATTTTGCTAACAGGTATATATAGTCGTATTTGGGACACATCAACCGGCCAGTGCTTACGCACCCTTGTTCATGAAGACAATCCAGCTGTCGCCAATGTTTGCTTCTCCCCTAACGGACGCTTCGTCCTTGCTTTCAACCTGGACCACTGCATCCGCCTGTGGGACTATGTTTCTGGTACTGTCAAAAAGACATATCAAGGCCATATCAACGAGAAGTTCGCTGTGGGTGGCTGTTTTGGAGTTCTGGACGGTGCTCCTTTCATCACGTCTGCTAGCGAGGATGGCAGCATCGTCATTTGGGACGTAGTATCAAAGACGGTCTTACAAAGAGTAGAGGGCCACAAGGGTGTGTGCTTCTGGGTGGACGTACATGGAGAGACGATGGTGACTGGAGGGCAGGACAACACAGTTAAGGTTTATCGACACATTAGAAATCACAACAAGGCGAATGGCAATACCGGGAAAGTGGATGAGGAACCACAAGCTGAGGGGTCACTGGTGCAACAAGACGTGGCCATGGAAGGGGCATAGGATAATACCATGAGATAGGTGCCTAGTGCAGGCGTGCTACAGCTCAATGAAAGAAGATTAAGGTACTCACAACAATACACATATGCTGAACTGCTCCTCCTCTCAGATCTCGGTGATTTGGTGCCCAGATGAATGATCATCGAACTAGGTACTTTAATCACAATTTTACAACATTTACTAAGGTATATTTCGTAAGTTTTTGGATCACTATTGATTTCTGGTCATAGATCCTCAACGAATCAATTATTTTAGCTGTAAAAAGCCAGCACTGTTGTCAATTGTACCTCTGAAGAGTTTGGGTATAGTATTTAATTGCTAGAGCCGTTCATCCCCATATTTCATCTATCATTATTGCCAAGGGTCATTTCTCACCTCGCCATATCCATCAAAACTTGACCTCGATGTTTCGAGCTCCAACGCGTTGGCCCTCAAAATAGACGGCGAAGTCTACAGTCCCATCTTCACATGCCATCTTAATCTCGAATTCAAGCTCGCGATAGACCTTTCCCACCGAGTTAGTCCATACCGGAAGGGTTTCGAGCTTGACCTCGCGTGTCCAGTGGATTTCGCAGAGTTTCCCCACGGTTGGCCCCCGAGCTCGAGGGGGCGGAGAAGTCAAACAACTGAAGATCTCTTGCACGATCGGGCCAGTGTCTTCATCGTCACCAGGAAAGAGTCTGGTGTAGGAGCTGCGGATTGGTCTTTTGGTGTACATGTTGTTGCCCTATTCAGGAGATCAGCTTATAACTCCAGGGTTTCTGCCATGTTCCATACCTCTCTGAGGAACCATTTCATCTGGTTCTCGGCTCTCCATTCTTGTCTCTGCTCTGACCAGACATTGTCGCGAACTCGGTGCCTGTTGGGAACAAAGGTGTCGGTGAAACAGACCCCGTAACTGCACCGAGCGATCCTGCTATCGATTCTTACACCAAGGCTCGACTCAAGGACGTGGTTGATACCATTGACAACTGCTCCTCGGCATATAGCAGTCCATCTGCATTATTTAGATGGGAAACACGGCAAATGGATGGATAAAAAAAACTTCACTTACGGCTTACTGCCACTGGACTGGAGTATCGTGGCCTTTGTAGAAGCTTTGAGTCGGTCGAAGAGATACCGACTTCGGCCAAACCCACCAACGAGGACGACATACTTTGCAAGTCAGTAAAAAGGCTTTCTGCCAGAAGAACAGTGGAATTGCCTACCTTTGCCGACCGTCCATGTTTCTCCTG
Source organism: Fusarium sp. NRRL 52700 (assembly GCA_013396095.1). Taxonomy (NCBI): domain Eukaryota; kingdom Fungi; phylum Ascomycota; class Sordariomycetes; order Hypocreales; family Nectriaceae; genus Fusarium; species Fusarium sp. NRRL 52700. The sequence goes on along the minus strand of JAAQRM010000493.1, from coordinate 270,279 downwards.
GATCGCCTGGGTCTGTCGACGAACGAGTTCTTCAATCTTGTCCACAACGGGAGTAAACACAGATAAAACATCTTTTCTGGAAGAATGTCAGGAATCATCTGCCTTAGGAAGTCGCTTTTTCTGTAGCACTCACAAACTCAGCTGAATGTGTCTTTGTCTTTTAAATCCCTGGTTGGAGACTGCACGGCAACCTTCCGGAAGGGAGACCAACCAAGTCCCGTCCCGGCCTGAGAACTGCTCTTTAATTCCGTGTTCCCACTCATCATTGAGGAACCTTTTTTTCATCGGCTTTACTGATGGTTTTCCACGATGTAGAAGATACCTTCCTCTTGATGAATTTAAGAAAATTCTCATCCAGAAAAATGCTGCCACAGAGTCCACCTAGTGAGTTGTGTTAGGCACCTATATACTGAGGTGTGTATCAATATACTAGAAACTTACCGTCGCCTTTGACGCATTCTTTGATAGTGAAGGGCTTCGTAGACTCGACAACGTAGCTGATGAGGTCCTGAAGCTTTGTCAGTTATGTATAGGAAACAGACATCGACAGCAAAACATACCACGGTTCCACCGCCAGCATCACAAATGACTAGAGTATCACCCTTCTGGTGCTTTGTCAGACAAGTATAGTTGGTAGTGTCCTCTTGTATTTTACCTTGATGGTTGAACGCTTGGAGAGGTCTTCGACTGTCGCAAGAGCCGCTGCCTCCGGCTCCGAGACAAAATGCAGCGTAGTTTCACCGCAGAGTCTCTTATCGAGAATACCTGACATCTTGGCGGCTTGCTTCATGCGCTGCTGGGCGTAGGGTGGCCAAATTGCCGGAAGAGTGACCACTACATGAAACCTCGATTGTCCTACGAGCTCATCTCCGAATTTACGAATAATCGAATCCATAGCGTGGCCCCAGAGCTCGCGCAGAAAGTTCGCAACCACATCAACTGCATCATCATTCGTTTCTTTGAGGAATTTGCGGGCTTCACGAACCTGGGACGAATTAGACATCTCAGTTGTGATGTCAGAATCTTCGAGTAACAAGAGCTTGAACCACTTGAGGCCAATCTCATCCCCAGGAATAGAATATCCCCAGGAAGCAACCTCATCGTCCTCGTAGAGCAGTTGAGTTGGCACTTTCTCAAGGTCCGAGCACTTGCTCATCTCTGCGTCCCAGCTTGTGACAACTTCAATATCCTCAGGTTGCCGGGAATACGCCCAAGCAACTCCGGAATAACTAGATTGTTTTCCATGTCAGCCAGAATTGTTACATCGAGTTGAGCCTGATGAGTGGAAGAGGCAATACTCACGTCGTTCCGAAGTCAATTCCGATGATGATCACATCGTCTACCGACTTGTTTGCCGTCATCTTGCCTCTTGGCACATGCTTCTTGCGTTCCATGTTGTTTGATAGATTGGTTGTCTCTTGGACAATCTGGACTGCTTCAAGTGTGCCAGACTGAATGGTAGCTCAAAGATGAAAGCTAAAGAATCGTAAGTCAGGATGAGAGAAATAAGGAAACCCTTGCGTTCGGAGAAGTTCCTGGCTTTATAATACTGAAGTTCAATGGTTGATGGCAGTGAATCACTGTCAGCCAGCGTGGGAGTGGTTCAGGCAAGCATTGGAGGGAGAGTGGCGCTTTATCATCTTCATCTTTCTCTATGCTTTTGCCGGGGGCTCTATTTTTCTTCCTTGGCCCTTGTCTTCCCTTTTGCTTCTTTTCTGCTCCTCTCTGCCCCGACTATCCTCTACACATGCATCAAGTGTAGATGTGTCCAGTCCCAACAATTTCACAATCACCTACTCATTCGATCGTTTTCAACCCTTACTCATCCCCTCCTTTGTCTCGTATATGATGCTCTCTGTATCATCTGACTTTGAATCATATCATCCCTTTTGATCCACCAAGATCTTTAACAACATACCACTCTCCTCTTCGTTTTTCCTTCACAAGACTGCGAATGATGAAGGAGACTCGACAGAAGAATCCAAAGCCAGGACATCCTCCGGTTTGTGGAATTTCATTGTCTGATCTCTCCAGAAACTTACCTCAATAGCCTGCCATAATCGTCAATGTTGACGAGCTCCCTGAACCGAGAAATCATCATGCTGCCGGCGCCAGGAGCGCTTCAGAGCCGCCAGCTACTTATACTGGGCCTCAAATTCGTCTCGGTGACAAAACCCAAGTCGCCACCGCTCAGTCCCTGGATACTTGCACCGCCTGGGCTACGGCAGGGAATATGGAAAACCAGCATCAAAGTCCTACAGAAACCTTGGATCATTCCCGCGGCGTCTCACCAGAAGAAGAGTCCAGAGTAATTCGGCAGGCCCAGAGTAGCCTTGATCAATTGGTCTCTTTGGTGAAGAAACGCGTTTCTCAATCCACTGAGGGCTCAAATGCATCTGAGATCGCGGCGCTCCAAGAACTCCTGGGAGAAGAGCAGCAGAACAACGAAATCCTCACTAGGGATCACATTAACCTCAGCAAGGAGCATAAAAAGCTTAATCGCGCCTATCAGAAACAAAGTGACGAACTCCACGAAACAAATGGCAAGCTAGAGGACGTTCTTCTAGAAAGAGATCAGCTACGACAGTTGCTGGAAGGGGGCACTTTCGCAAACTCTGCCAAAACAACAGACATTACCATTCTTGGTACTTGGAAGAATTTAGCCTTCAATATTCGCGGCCTCGCTTATACACTTGCACGAACACCAGACATTGTGGAGCTCGACGAAACTGTCACGGAAAGGTTGCGCCTCATGACTCCTGGATACATGAAGCTTTTCCAAGATAAAGACTACAGTCACGCTCTCATGCAAGGCTATCTCTGGATACTTATTAAAGAGCTCGTCTTCAAACCTATCGGGTCTTCTGGTTTGACTTGGGGTGGTTCCCAAACAACGTCCTTGAAACTTGTGAAAGAAGAGGTCTACTGTTAGTGCCGCAAAACTGTCTGCCCTTTCCATGGAGTTCGTGTACTAATCTTCCTAGCACAAATCTTGTTGAAGAAAGGCAAAAGCCCAGACTATTTGACTACCTTGGCTCATGCCGCACGCTCTTTTTCTCAAGTCTCAGCCATGTTCAGCAAGCTCTGGGATGATAACAATGAATTCATCAAAGAACTTATCTCGCATGAAACTCGGCTTCTGCGGCCATTCATTTTGCGCGGCTCCACTAGAGTTAGTAGATCTGAAAAGAAGATCAATGAGCAGCTAACGGATATCGTTCAATGCGCCATCGAACTGGACAAGATGATGATGTGCTCCAAGGCGTACTTCAGGATCATGTGGAACCTTCCAGGAAAAAAGTCGCCCACCAACGTCCGATATGACAATAAATTCATGGAGTCAGGCATCTATGAAGTCAAGCTTGGCTCCAAGAGTCGTGTCAAATTCTTCATATCTCCTATTCTCTTCAAAACTGGAACCGCAGATGGTCAGAAATATGATACTATGAACGTATTGGCCAAGGCTTCTGTCGTCTGCAACTGACCTCGCGTCGTTACTTACGCGGTATGACAGAAAAGATCCAGGTGGTTACTTTCGTTATGGGAGAAAAGTAGTGAGAGACCGCTGAGGATGAAAAGAGAGCAGCAATGACTTTTTATTGCGGTTCACACCATCCTCGTTTACTCCCCCTTTTGGTACAGGATTCGGAGAGCTTCATTATACCCCAGTCACTTCTAATCATTCGTTCACATCATCACAGACAGGCACAGATAACATATTGAGAAATTACATCTTACACGTTTTCACATATTGAGATTCCAATTTCTGAGCGTGTGAATGAACAGGAATTGAAGTGAAATGCAACCATATGGTCATCCGAAGGTATCACGACAGAGAGTATCAATCTCAAATCTCATCAGAACGTCTCATGCTTTTAACTCGAATAAATAGAAGCAAAGTACATAAAAGAAGTATCATTCATCATACTCCCTTCCCCTGGATTAACAGTATTGGCCACTGTCCCATATCCTGGCCATTCCATGTATGCATCTATGTCACGCCCTTCAAAAACCCCGATTAGGTATTAAACAAAATCCACCAACTCCAAATCCAAAAAATGCTGTCTGTACAAAGGAGCCATGCCATCGAAGTATCATCTTTACCGACTCGAGCGCTGAGTCCCAGCCCAATCTTGACCGCCGCCGCACCTAGTCCGTCTTGTCGTGGTTGCTCGTAGCCGGTTCGTGTTGGTGTGGGTTAGGGCGTCTCAGTAGCACTCGTCGTGGGATTCTCAGTCTCGGTCTCGTAGATCGCTGTGTCCAGGGTACTGGTAATGTCCTCAGATGCTGGGTAGGTTGGGATCACAGATGGGGTAGTGGAAGAAGTGGTAGTCTCATCGCGTGACTCCGTTTCTCCGCTGGTGGAAGTTGAGATCATAGGATCAACGCTTGAGGAGTCTCCAGGGACCGAGTAGATGGGCTTAGAGTAGACTGGTGGGTTATAGACAGCCTCGTCACTAGTTGTCGAGATGACCGATGGCACAACGGTTGCCGAGTTTCTGGGCTGGGAGTAGACCGGCTTAGTGTAAACAGGAGGCGTGTACGTAGGAGTCTCTACAAGCTTCGTGTAGACAGGGGGATCAACGGTGGATGAGTTTCCAGGGATGATAGGCTGAGAGTAGGCTGGCTTGGTATAGACCAGATGCGTGTAGATGGAGCTATCGACTGGCTTGGTGTAAGTGGGAGTCTCGTAAGTCGAAGAGTTTCCTGACAGGATGGGCTTTGTGTAGATAGGAGCCGAGTAGGTCGGTGTGTTCACAGGCTTAGTATACACGGGGACAGATCCATTACCAGAAGGAACCGATGAATAGGCAGGCTTGGTGTACACAGGAGGAGATACGTAGCCACTGGCAGTGCTGTAGACTTCTCTCTGGCCAGGAGTTTGGTAACCGGTGGGCGCAGAGGCAGAGTATCCAATAGTAGAGTTCATGTAATGATAGCCATTCTTGGTCTGAGAAGGCGCCGCATAGGTCGAGTTGACAGGGTAAGGATATCCAGTATTCTGCTCGCCGTATAACATGGTTGAAGTATACTTGCTAGGAGGCACGTAGACGGTGTTACTGATGGTCAACGTTTTGATGCAGTCATGGCAGACAGCGGTGATGTAGTAGGATCTATCGGAAGGAGCAGTGACAGTGACAGTGACATCGACAGTCTTGGTAGAGACAAACACGTAGTTATAAGGGCATTGAATGCTTGGCTCAAGAGTTGTCGAGTGAGTTGTCGAGTGAATTGTCGAGTGAGTTGTCGGTGTAGTTGTGTTCTTGGCGGCCCTGTATGTGTTGACAGGAGTGTATGTGTTTTTCACAGGAGTATAGCTAGGAGGGTCGTAGGCGTTTCCATGGGGAGATCGAGCAACTTGACGCTGCTGGAACTGTGAATAATTAGAAATTATGTTTACCAGTGTAAGTGATGGAGATCATACAGAACTGAACCAAGAACCTCGAGGAGCAGCTTCGACTACCGTGCCCAGGAGGCCAACGGCGCCAACAATTGCAGTCAGACGCATATTTCAGGATAAGACTCTATGAGGATTGAAGACAAGAATGAGAGTAGCCAAGAGAATGTGAGGCTGTTAGTGAGAGCGAAGGCAATGTTGAGTCTGGTTGGTGAGATATTCATTTTCGGGACGCATCCCATCATCCTTAAGTACGGCTTCATTTTCCCAAGGGTTTTCCTGAAGGAGTTGTGTATAAGTCAAAGGGTAGAAATATTGAAGTTGAATATTGAACAAATTGATGTCAGAAAGGGTGCTATATTGAAAGAGGGATGTTTGCTAAATACAGCAGGGCGGCGTTTTTGGTGGTGAAGCGGGGACACTTGATCGATTCAAGGGAGTTCACACCAACCAAACAGCCTATGGGACAATAGGGTCAAAGGGCGGAAGAAGCAATTAATTTGTCCATAAGGCTAGGGAATCAAAGACATTTATGAATATTCCATTTCCGATTATGCCCCTAGAGCGCGACAGTGACAGCCCTATTGCTCGACAACTTGACATGAGACAAATTCAAGGTGAACGTGGGATTGATAGTAATAGTAATAATTTATTGTTCATATGTCGTCGATTCGATAAAGGGCAATTTATTCATCTCGCGCGCATTGGACTCTTTAAGTGTCGTAAGACAGCGACGGAGTCCAATCAAGATAACAAAATGTGCACGCGATTCGTCTCATGGCAAAGTAAGTACAAGTGTGCCCTTCACAGCCAATTCAACTGGCGTGATCTGTGGGTATAGTAGTATCATTGGGTGTCAATCATAGTCTCAGAGTGTGTGTGTGTGTGTGTGTGTGTGTGTGTGTGTGTGTGTGTGTGTGTGTGTGTGTGTGTGTGTGTGTGTGTGTGTGTGTGTCTGCGTGGTTCATCCTGTCGAACAGTCCATACGTGCAGGAATGGGTATCAAGAGGGCCACGCAATCGCCGTCGTGCCCTTTGTAAAAAGCTAGCAAGAAACCAACAACAAAAAACCATATGCTTATGCCGCAAAAATCATCAATAACCTGCCGCCCCGCGATGCAATCATGTAAAATCGAGCTTTGTCCCAGGCTAGCTCGAGTCAAGTCCGTCATACGCCGTGGCCCCTCCTAAGATATTTCATCTCAATCGTCCATCTGGTTCTGGTTCTGCCTCTGCCTCGGCATTGCGCGGATCAGTCCTCCCAGATGGTCTCAAGATCGAGATCTCCTCTTCGCTCAGCACCGCACACACTCCAACGCTTTCGCTTGTCTCTAGGGCCGAAACCCATCGTACGCCCTCGCGTCTGGCCATCCTTTCCTTTCAGGTCGGAGGTTTCATTCCCCTCTGCAGCATCTGCATCGGCCTTGAGCTGGGCAATTCTTTCAGCTTCCAGCGCTGCTTCTTCGGCATCAGGCGTGTCAGGAATTGTTTCCAAGCTGGAGATGCTGGGGCTTCGGGACCTGGTCGACGTTGGCGTGGAGGGAACCGATGAGTAAGTTGTGCCATAGCTTCCGGAAAGGGCATCGTAGCTTCGATAAGAGGATGCTGAGGAAATCGAAGAGGATGGTGTTGATGGAAATGTGCCTAGAGAGCCAGTGCTCGAAGATGTGAATGTTCGAAGAGGAGAAGATGGCCGTCGTAGTCGGGCGGGGGTGCTTGTGGAAACCCCCATGATGGGAGAGGTACTTCGTCGTTCATGCATTTGCTCAGGTTCGAGAACTGAAGTTCGAACTGGAGAAATTGGCGGGAAAGCTTCATCGGCAGACTTTCGTGGAATGCGGACTCTGCTAGGTGATCCAGAGGGACTCCCAGGACGGTGCTGGGGCGAAAAAAGGATATGGCCTGATCCATTGACGCCTGGCATGGATTGAGTACGAGACATTGGGGGCGCAAGACTCGTTGTAGAGCGAGACCTAGAATGAGCGCCTGAGAGCGGAGAAGTGGTGCGTGGTCGATACGGAAGGAAGGGTGTCGCAGACCAAGATGGTGAAGCTGGCGATGTCGGACTGGGGTCGGTGCTTCGTCTCAGGTTTGGCGGCTTTCGAGGCAATTCGATGCTGAGGTTGGAAAAGGCACTGGGGCTCTGAAGTCGCAGCGATGGATATCCTGGAGAGAGAGAGGGTGACGTAGACAATGATGAGGAAGCAGAGGCAGAGGCAGATACGGGTGCAGGAGCCGGTGTAGGAGTAGGACGGAACTCCTCCATACGCTCTGTCTCGGGAACTGGCTCCATTTCGAAATTGGTAGCCGGAGTGGAGGCAGGATACGATACGATGCAATGTGATACGGTACGGCACGGCACGGATGGAAGTCGAGACCAACCGGTTTCGTCAAAAGATAAACGGTGGCATGTGGTGCCCGAAACTTGAACGAGTCTTGGCCGACAAGCAATGGCGTGAATTTCTGGGGGGATTTATTCGACCCAGTAGTGATGATCGTCAGCGGCGGTCCTACGAAGCTCTGCCGGCGGGTGCAAGTTCGGGTTGCTTTTGACAAGAGGCGCAGCAATAGGGCGTGAAGCAATCACAAGCTGGCGACAGAGTGCGGTATTGCATTCAGCGCGGCAGAAAGGCGGGGGTGGATCAAGATTTGAGATAGATCCGAGGTGATATGGACGGCTTTTTGTTGTAGGTGGAGGGGCTATACTTTGTAGCTGTTGTAGCTCGAGGTGTTGGTGGTGTAGGTACTAAGGTAGGTAGCTTGGAGTTGGGGTTGAGAGGACAAGGGCGGAGGGACCTGTTCCTCGAACAAGGCTCTCGGAGGCGGTGTCGCGGCAGCTCAGCTGAAATGGAGGTGACAACGCGAAAAAGGAGAAGAAAGAAGGCCTCGTAGGAAAAGAAGAGGGCGAGTGAGGAGGCAAGAACTTGGAGATGACGAAGCGTGGAGGCTTTGAAAGAGAAGATGAAAAGAGATTTGAGAGGCGGCGAGTGAGGCATGTACCTTAGTAAAGTGGAAGCGAGACCAGCGGCTGTAAAGGGAGACCCAAGTGACACTAGGCGCGTGGTTCCGACGGTCAGAGCACCCACCAGTAGTACCAGCTAAAGCTTCAGCTCCAGTACAGAGTCTAGAGAGTATCCGTACCAGTGGTTGATGGTTCGGTGAGGTACCTCCGCTATGTAGGTAGTGGGGGGACTTCCGGGGGCCCAAGGCCTGGGGAGGAACGTGCGATATATCCACTAGGGGCTCTTAGCGGGGCCTTGAGCCTGGGCGATTGAGTTCAGTGTATGTGACGGTCAAGAATTGTTGAAAGTCTGGAGTTTGGATGAAAGAAAATGAACAAAGAGAGTAATAACGGTTTTATTTACAATAGGATAGTTATGTTTTGCATTCTCGTATAGCTGCAGACTAAGACGAAGCTTAGTAACTGGCATTACAACACCTGCAACGTTAACAAATCAGTACCTACTAGGTAGGCATCCATCGTTGTCTCTACATACAAGGGTCTCTTTGAATCTAAAACAAAACAGCATCCGCCAACGCCACCGCTTCCCATTGACATACCTGACACTGCCATGTTTCCTACCAAGGAATCAGAACAGGTATAATAACAGTCATATTAATAAATGAGATGGAATGGCCCGAGACTGCTCAATGTCATGCGATGCAGTGCGACGCGCGGGTGTGTTATGTGTGTGCATTGTTCAACAACAATCACAGCCTTCAAGATACTCCCTTCAAGTCACATCACATTCCGTTTCCACATCAACAGCATGCTCACGCAGATACATACACAGTAGCAACGCAGCCGATTCGTCTTAATAAGCATCACCAAACCATTCGGAACCGTGGAACCTACCCGGACTTGTCGCTTGTCTTGGTTACAGTATGTACACGAGACGAGACGACGACTCGCCGAGTATCTCAATGAGGCGATCCATAGATCGGCCCAAACTTGCAAACTAGCGGCCCTCAATGCTTGACACCGCCCTTCCAGAACGTGACACCAGCCAGCAGTAATAATTACAGTTGGATCTCGCTCTGCCACTTTCAGTACTGGGTTCCCTAATCCGGTAGACCGTTCAAACCGCCCATCTTTAACCGTCAGCCACTCACGGTACGCGCCTCCAACAGAGACGCTGCACTGGAGCCTCGACGCCCGGGTTTCAGGAGCCGGGGGTCCTTATGCTTCGTTACGGGGAAGACCGAAGGCCCGGTCCCCATGCTGGACTCTGCGGGTGACAAGCCGGAGGCCTTTTGTACATAAACAACTGGGGACCTAACTACGGGAGTGGAGGGAATAATTCGTATGCAAAAACCCTCAAATGGTCTCAGGCCAAATACCATAATGCCAAATAAGTTCCGCAAGCAGGCCTCCATGTGTGGCACAATTCCTGAAGTCTTTTCTTTTTTTGTCACATGGGATAAAGATCCTAGAGTTTCTCCCCTCCCCCAACACGGCTCAAGCATGAACATGGCGTGGAGCATGCATGATAGTGTGTTGCCCGTTGCATCGTCAATTGCAAGTCGGTCTGTCTGTACCTGGGAGGCTTAGATAAAGTTGACCAATCCCATTCCTGGCCACGCATTTCCACACATCGCATTATTATTCTTTCACTGAGCTGCCGTGACAAACCAGCATTGCATTGCATCCATCTCCTTGTGCTTATTGACGCTGCTCAACTCGCTACTACTGATGGTCGTTCGTCCTGAATCGGAAAGCCAATAGCCACTCAATTTGTTCTCAAAGGTACCACCGAGTCAGTCAAGAGTCCAGTGACCATGAGCCAACCAGCTCTTACTCACATCAAATCGCTTGACGCCTGCACCTGAGCTCTTACTGGTGAGCGCGTCCTTACGCCTTGATCCTTGTGAGACCCTTGCACAGGGATGCTGAGGGATGGCGAGGGATGGCTCAGGGCTGAGGGATGGCCATAACGAGGATGGGCCCAGCTCATTGGGTGTAAAACCGTAGCTTGGGCGCTACAATCTCTGGAGGAATGTCTGCCCTGGTCGCCATGACGTCGTGTCTAACGTCGGAGAGTTACCCAATGCCAAGTCATGGTCTGTGAATGTAGTCTTTGGGGAGCAAGAAAATATCAGACCTTGATATAAGATATCAGAATAAACTAGGTAAATGATAGCCTAAGTTTATACTAAATCTATCCTAAACTTATACTAACTTACCTAAGTCTTTTTGTTACTTAGGATTAAGATCCTGAGTTTTCTTTCCTTCCTGAGGTAGTAAAGAGATACTATTCACGCTCAAGGTTAAGCCAGCAACCATCGGCTAGCAGCCCCCAATCTTTAATTGACTCGGACGAAATAACACTTCTTAGCAAACCCTCACTGTTCCCCGACCCCAGATTCATTATCCTCTGATCTTAATCTCAGGGACCTTGCGCTACTGCATGACAGTTCCATATTTAGTTCCCGCCAACAGAATGCTCTGATGCCGTTGGCCATGCTTTTCTCGTATCAGTGCTCGCTGACCTGAAGCAGTAGAGCATTTTCGTACCTTTATTCGTCGTTGTTTTGTTAAGCTGAAAGGTGGCTCATCGTGTAAAAACAAAGAAGCAAAAGGAGGCCTCTGGCTGTATGTGTACTACTAATTCAGTGCTAATGCATTACTCGGCGTTATGCCGATTTTCTTGGTCTATCACAGAGAAATACCGCGCAAAACTCGGCTTCCGTGGGATTTAGTCTATAACGCAACCGCTTACATGCGGGATGTTTTGTAAGAGGGTTGCTTGCAACTTGTAACTAACAAGGAGCAGGTCATCCGTCGACACGATCACATGCACATCGCTTCTTTCACGACTCGACCAGACACAGTATGGCATGTCCTACATGTGGTTCTCATTTGCAGCACTGTTGGTTCACCATCGTTTATGTATTGTAAGGGCTCTCACATCTCCTGTCTCGTTACCAACTGCCACGGATGGCCCTGAAACGAATCATCCAACATCAGCCACATACATACACGAGGTCCAAGGAATGCCCGTAAATGCAGCTCAGTCTATCGACGATTGATACACATACAAACGCAGGCGAAGAGAGTTTTTAACACCTTAAGTTCTTGGTGCGCTCGCAGGGATCAGATACTCTCACATAATAATATCGCCGTGATCCATTCATATCCAACAACCATATACAACACACTCATGAGTCCCAAGTATTCTCCTATCTTGTTCCTGGTGCTCCCGGAGGTGGAAGCTGGTCAGGCCCAAAAGACATTGGCAAAAGCTACATAGCGTCAACCCCCAACTCAAGAACAAAGGGAACAGAGGCGCAACTAACCTGTCGCAGTTTTGCAATAACAAAATCCTCATTCTTATCGAACATGATAATGGGTGTATCCAGTGTGCAAAATTCGCGAATACTACATCACCGAGAACACGCAACTCACCTGTTAGTCAAATGCATCATCGTCTTCATCTACTCTCTCAAAGACGCCCCCAGTAACAACTCACAACTGTCTACACATTCCACATGGACTCGCCGGTGGCGCAATATCAGTTGCGACAGCAATGGCTCGGAACCCACGATGGCCGCTTGTCACAGCTGTACCAAGGGCCACGCGCTCTGCACATGTTCCCACAGGATACGCCGCGTTTTCCACATTTGCGCCGCTCGTGAGCTCACCCTCGCTTGAGAGGACCGTTGCTCCGACGCGGAACTGGCTGTAAGGACAGTACGCTGTGGCCTTGGCTGCAACTGCACGCTCACGGAGCTCTGAGAACTCGTTCGGCGTAATGCCGTGTGCTGAACAGACTTCAGCCGTCTTGGCTGTGTCGCCTTTTGAGATAGTCTCTGGGATATCCATCATATGACCTGAAGGGGGGAAGCAGAGGGCGAAAAAGGGGGGAGGGAAGGGAAAGAAGGAAAGAGAGGAAGGGGATTGTGACAATGGGCGATTGAGCTTATATCCTCTTCCGTGTCACTCGTCACTCGTCACTCGTTACACGGGCGGGCCCTTTATCGTGAGCGTCTCCGCATCGGGCGCCTCCGTAATGCGGGGCTGAGCGCCGAAATGACGGTCCCGTCGGCTGGTTCCTATGATACCACCGCATTGCTTATCATTTCTTTCCTTAATAATAGGTAGATAACTATCGTTTCTAACGTGCAAGGGTATACAGACTAGGTTTGTAGACTATCTATGTATGTATGCAAGTTGTGTCCAAATATGTATTATCAGATGCTATCAGCATCTTCTCGTCTTCATGGTCTAGGATTACTGTCATGACCATCATGCACCTTTTCCTTACATTGCTGCCATCCATTCTCATTACAAATACGTACATATGACACAGAGCAGCACAAAACTCCAAACTCATCGCTCATGCACACTGCTCGGCGAGCGGTTGTAGACTGGTGCTTGAACGAACCTGACCAAATCATTTCCATATCCGTTGTCCCCAACTTGCGTTTCTTGTAGGTCTTCTTTTTCATTTCATCTGGATTCTGGCATCTAGTAAAACCCATCAGATCCTCCAAGCCTACTTGAGGTCGAGCTGACTGTTGGCGTCGACTGTGCCGAGCTTGTGTCGCTTGGCGTTGCCGGTTCCACGACCTGACTTCGGATCGACGTGATCCATTCGTGCTGCAATAACTCAACTGCTGATGATCGGTTACGAGGGTCTCTTGTGAAACATTTCTTCAGGAAGTCGATTCCCTGAGGGCTGAGCTGATCTGTAGGTGGCAGCTGGGGCGGGTTCCCTTGCGCAATGTTGTACATGATCGCCCACTCGTTGTCGAGCTGTGCCCATGGCCTTCTTCCAGTAGCCATTTCCAGAATAACACAGCCCAGAGACCAGATGTCGACGGCACCAGGCTTACCAGGGTTCTCGCCCTTGATCACCTCAGGTGACATATACATCGGCGTTCCTGTCATGGATCGATTTGGCATTGTTGCTTGCTTCTCGCCAGCAAGTGTGCGGCCCTGTCGAGCGATGACCTTGGCGGCACCGAAGTCCACATACTTGATGATTCCGTTATGATCGAGCAAAATATCTGTAACGTTGTTAGTTTCTGCACATTTAGGGATACAAGATACGACACTTACTTTCGGGCTTGATGTCTCGGTGAGCAATGCCGCTCTCATGCAAATAGACCAGACCCTCGAGCAGTTGAAGCGCATATACCATGATGACCTGCTCGTCTTCGATTCGACCATGTTCCAAAAGACTGGCCAAAGATCCTCCCGAACAAAACTCCATAAAAATGTACACTCGGTCCCGATGCACTTCGATGCCGTAGTATGATACCACATTGGGGTGATCCAACACTTCCAGTACACCCATCTCCTCTCTAATTTGCTCGGCGATCTGTGGGATAAGTTTGGGATCCTGCAGTCGAATTTCCTTGACAGCCATCAGATGGCCCGTGTCAAGGTTCATCGCTGCATAGACATTGCCAAATGTGCCGCCTCCTACAAATTGACCTTGCTGCCAGCGCATCGTGACATTGGTGGCTGATGATGAAAGATACGCCAACGATCGGTCGACTTCATTATTACCTTCCAGTACTCTTCCGACTCCCTGTCGCTCTGCAACCTTCTCGCGTCGATACTCATCTACCCTTTCGAGCTCCTCCATGCGCTGTTCAGTGATAAATCGTGAAGCCTCTTCGTCGTTCAGCATTCGGTTCTTGTCAAGCCTGCGGAACTGTCCCACCAAGGCTTCAATTCGTTCTTTCTCGGCCTGTGCCGCGAGATTCGATCTAGCGCCCATGATATCAAAGTGAGAAATGAGAAGAGACATGCACCCTGCAACCTTGGAACGAAGCTTGGCATACTCATCCTCGCCTAGTGCAAGGATGTGGCGGCCTCGTGTCATGCCCATGGCCAACTCTAGCGCGAGTACGGCCCATCGAAAGGTCTTTCGGTCAGATGCAACGCAGTCGTCGCAAATGAAGCTCACCCAATCGAGGGCAAGTTTTGTCAATTTGAGATTGTTCATCTGTCGCCTGTTGCTATCCATGTAGAGTAACGAACGTTGGCCAAACTCTGTGGCGAAAACGAAGCATGTTTGAATAAGTTCTTGGCAGTCCTTTCCCCGAGCCTGTTTTCTGATGATTTCCACACTGTCCATGAAAGTATTAGAAAGCTTATATGCCACCCGCCTGGTTTCTGTCAATCTTGAGTTGACTTTGTGGATGTTGGACCTCGATTCCTGCACAAGATCAACATGCATATCGACAGCGTCAAGGAACGCCCTTCTCGCGTTGTGTAGGGTCTGGGGGCTAGAAGCGCAGAGGCGTATGTGTCCTCGCTTTAGGTCGAGGTTCAGGTCACGTAAGGGTACTTCGATTACTTCGCCAAACCAATTGATGGGATCCTCTGGTCGGAGAATGAGGACATATTGCTCGCCGAGCTCGTCGGGAAACTGGTCCTTGGAAGTAATAGCCATCATAACGGGTATATCTTCCAGCCTCTCCCGTAACTCGGGCGATGCGATAACATATGTGTTGTCTTGCTCAAGCAAACGAGTGTCGACTTGAAAGTGACCCGAAGCCACCAGTTGATCGTAGAACTTCTGCATGGTTTCTGGTGGGAAGGATATGCTGTAGTCGGATGCGTGCTCGTAGTTGTCATTCAGCATTCGAGTGAATCGTTGAAGCATCCGCTGGCGGACTCGTACGGAGTCGAGACAAGCCTTATAACGCTTACTCATCTCCGATGCGGTTTCTTTGGGCTTTGCTTGTAACTCCTTTTCGAAAGTCTGGCTGAGTCTGTTAAGAGCCTTGAATGTGAGTGAGCTGAACTGCTCCGCAACTTCAATGTGACCTCGCTGCAGATGGCTACCGATTTCGTTGGCGAAATCCCATTCTTGAAACAAAAGCTCTGCTTCCTTGAAAGTATTCTTGTTTCCACTCAGCTTCCAGTTTAGCATCTTGAAGTAATACTTCAACGCTTCCAGTACAACTTGGTCGAAAGATTCGTCGATGCAAGGTGGTAGATCCCAGCCTGGTTCCGGGTGCGCAATGGATGTACACTCAATCTTGATTCGAATGGCAAATTTGAGCAGAAGCTGAAATTGGGAAATCATTTGATCCTGCATGAGAGGGTTTTGCTGGGCAGATTCCTTAACTCTCCTAGCATAAGCGAGACGTGTGCGGGTGATCTCTTCAATGAGACGGGAAGGAAAGCTGATAAGAGTGAGAAGCTCTTCGAGATATGGTGGTAGGTGGCGTTTGCGGAACGGCTCGGAATTCCTAATAAGAGTGTCCTTCGCCTTGCTAATGACGGTGGATATGGGTGCAAGCATTCCCTTTTCTAGGTTCCCGTTGTCGTCGTTATAAAGAGATTGAAGTCCGTCTTCTTTCATTAGCCGGTCAAGGAAGGATGTTTCGTCGCTGTTTATACCGTTTACAGCTGGCGATCGCTGTTTGGTCCGTGTAAAGTCGAGCTCATCGTTCCCAACCCACTTCCTCAGAATGTTCAGTTCCGTGTTTATCATTTCGTTGGTGTTGTACCACGATATAATAGCATCATGGGCTTCTTTGAATGTGGCAGAGTCTGCTGCCTTGTGTTCTCCTGCGAGTGAAGCCCAAGAAGGGTATAGGTTTTCACACATCTCAATCTTGGCCACCATGTCTTTGACTTGTTCGTATGGTGGTTTTCCGGCTTCGCTCTCACCCTTCACTTGGAAATTGATGATCTCGTCGAGGGTACGGTCAAGAGTAGACCGAGATTCCTCCAACATGCGTCTCTGGACAGGGATATGTCTTCCACAAACCTTGGATCGGATACCTAGCCATAATTCGGTCTTGTGAGCGCTCTTGCCCGCCTGTTGATCCGCCGATCCAATCAGTCGTTTTTTCTCTTGTCGTACGACATCTCCGGTAAGGACGGCCTCAAGCATACCGTGCCACTCAAGCCTTTCCCGATTCTCTGGGTCTTTCAAATCCTCGTCCGTGGGCTGAAGGTTGTCATTGCCGTAAAACATAATGGTCTCCTGGTCGAAGCGATCGTCATATGGACCTTCCGACGAGGGGGTTTCGCCTTCCGAGTCTGAATCGTTTCCATTCAGATTCGAGTAAGACGAAAAGTACCCTCCACTATAGTCCTGCCGAAGTTTCTGTACGTATGCTCGCTCCTGTGCTCGGAACCTGCTCTCACTCTGCCGTGGGCGCGTCTTAGACGATGATCGGATTGATTCTGTGAAAGATGGTGTCACTGGCGGGTGAGCTGGTTTCCTGGAGGTGGCAGGATTGTAGGTGTTCGAGGGTGTCCTCGCCGGACCCAATGGTCGCTGCGGCCAGGAGCCATTGGGTGTATATGCCGCGCCATCGTCACCAGCAGCAACTCTCTGTGACTTTGGGGCACCGTTAATGACTGTCCCAGGAAGCAGAGAAGTCAATGACCCTGTGTGGCCCGATGTCTCGTATCGGGATAAATTGCCCAGCTCGTCCTGACGTTCTGTCGCATGAGGATCGCCGTTGGTTTCGATCGGAGTTTCGTGCCTGTGACTTCTGTTCTTGTCGATGCGGCCATCTTCTTCGGTACCTGAAAAACGAACCGCTCGGGGTGATGACTCGGTCATCCTAATGGGTGTGTCTGGGCTGGCACCCAGGTCGAGTTGGAAGTGTGAGCGCCCCTCAGCGTGACGTCGAGTTGTCGTGAGTACTACGAATATATAGTTGTGACTGTGGAAAGGGCCAGTTTCAACGGAATTTTGTCGGCGCTCGAGTTGTGGTCGAAGAGTTTACGATGGATCGAAAATGGCCATGGAGAGGGGGTTGAGCTTGGGGAGCTCTTGATGCAAAGAGATCGAGATGGATCGCATGGAGGAGTGGCAACCAAGAAGCGCGTGCAATTTCATAGCCAATCATCGCGCTTCAAGCATCTCGTGGCGCATTAACTGTGGCTCGTGTGTGGCAAAACTATGGGCTTAGGCCTATCATGAAGACGTTGGGACGACGAATCATGACTACTAATCTGCCAACCTTGGAAAAAATCAGCACTGTCAATCCTCTGTGTAGTACACCGGCTAGCATATAGCACCTAGGTCAAGCAATCGTAGAGCCTTATTTGTCTTTAACAGCATGTTGCTGTCATAATGATACATGTTCTTTAACATTGGTGTTATAGGGACTGTATTATATAGTGTTGTATCTCTTTTACTTTACTAGTTCCACTACTGTCATCACATTATTAACTCGACAATACTTGGCTCACTAAACGGTCTCGAGTCCTGAGAGGAGACATGGAATATAATGCAGGAAAGCTTGATTCTTGCAATATACCACTAATCACATACACATGAGAACCGATGTGAAATTTCATTTAGTTAAGAATAATTGCCATCTACCTATCATTGAGATCAAGGGACACAAAATGACTACCCTAGACCCAGCGAAAGCTGCCCCGAGCATTGGGTCGGTCAACGCGAACGGACGAGGACCAAATTTATCACCTTCGCAACAATATTCGTATAGGGATTAGGATGCTGATAGTTTTACCAAGCGGTGGCCGGAATGAATTCATGCAATATATACCCTACACACAAGCCTGAGCGTCATGCTACAGTGCGCTACCCTGACTGTCAAGGAATGGCATAGAGGCTGCCAGGCCGTGGGAAATGATTGAGCCAACACGATTTATGCATAGATTTCAACTGTTATATTAAAGAGAAAGTAACGAAACTTGGAAAGCTGCTTGTAATTTCGGACACGTGTACGAATCACCCAACATGTTCCTTATGTAAAGTTGCGAGCATAAGGGTGGCACAACTTAATAAAAGATAAACCAGGTCGCTTACAAGCCGAGCTGTACATGCACCGGAATTCAATATCAGTCGGCCGAAGCAGCTGGTGAACAAGACGATGCCAGCTTTGACGGTTCGGTTAGGCATACTGAAGAGGTTAGCAATCCTTTAAATGGCATGCAGACGGAACCACTAATAAATGGTGAAACTCCGGGATGGCGCTTTGACATCAAGGTCCTGATCTAATAATCTATGTAATTGCCATTGTGGCCAAGGCAAAGACGGATGGAGAACAGACAGTAGCCTAGAAGTACGCTAATTTGATTGTGGGATGTCGCTATAAAAAATCATTCACATTTTCGTTCGACTGACAGGGGTTGGCCCCGGAAATGTTTGATCAGGTCAGAGCCTTCAATAGCCTCAAACTGAACACTCCATCCCTGTTCCAAGGGAGGAGGTTCCGTGTAAGACGACAACACAACAAACTCTAACCGATGTCAAAACCATGGGTGTGGATTTGAATCACGGCAGCTCCGTCTCGAAGGTCGAGATGCATTGACCAATGAGCAGGAATTCGAGATCAGCAAAAGCCGGTCTGTGTCCAGGTCTGACATGCGGTAACGAGACCGGCTTCCACGGAGCCCTCGCCGTTGATACTAATGACGCTAGATCGGTGGCTAAGCAGCTAGGTAAGCGATAAGTTCTTGGCGATAGGCCTATTTAGCTGTTGCTCATACGTAGTAACCAATCTCATGTAAATCGACAGATTAAAAGCTTAGCGTCATAACTTACATCTGGCATGACTGACAACTCCATATCACGATCTCAACATATGGCCCCACTCTTCTCTACGGAACTTGCCATATCCGCTGTTAGTGGTGGTAGGCGCGTTGTGTAACATAAGGCTCTGCATTGGCCTGAGATAGTCCTTTGCGGATGCCGGCACAACGTTTCGTTCATAGTAGTATCTGGAGACCACCAGAACCCGGATCGACATGCCACTGTCTATGCAAATTGACTTCCATGAAAGGACATTCTTTCCTAAGGCTAAGCTTACCATGCGTTGGGTCTGGAAATCGCTTTGTGGTTGTCTAGTTGTCAATCACAGCAAGATGTCATCAAATCAACCAGGGTCAAACATCAACATCCAGGATCCTGGTCAGGTCAGCGCGGGTATTTGTGCAGCATTAGCGCATATGCATGGAGCCCATTGTGGCCAAGGTAGGTAGACAGGTATAATAGTCTCATTGCAAAGTCCGTGGTCTCAGTCCTCTCTTTGACATAATGAAGAAGCCATGTCGTATGTTAATGCCATCTAAGCCATCCAAGTCTCCTCAACGATCAAGCGTCGCTTTCACCACCTCTTGCGGTATGGCCTGATGCACAGATAATACATATGTCCAAGAATTAGATCCACATATCTGAACTACATACAAGCTTGTGCGAACCATCCCACGCGCGGTTGCACTGAGGATGTGAAAGCTTCCCTGCGCATGTAACCATATTAGGAACATCTCGGTATATCATCAAACAAACTTTTCGTCCCATCGTGGCCGACCAGGCCGAGTGACCTTGCTGGTGGCTCTTGAAAGTCGGGACGACATGTCGTGTTTGACAGTGAAAATTGAGTTTGAAGCTGCATGGTCTCGTAGTCAGGTCGGTGGTTGCAACGGCCACAAGGAACAGAAATTCTCCTGGCTATCATCTCTACTGGAAAACTCAGCTCAGAAGCCGAGCCTTGGCGTCGCGTGGGGTTCTGGAGACCTAAAGATCCTTACTAGGGCTGACCAGGGCTGCACGAAATGAGAGGGCTCCTGTAGGTACCCGACGGTTGGCCTGGTTAGCTGTCACAGCTTGGTGGAGAGAAACCTCTCACCCCGGATTCGAGCTGATGGATGACTTGTTGGTTTAACTTGGTTGCCAAGGACTTGGGAGGCTCGCCTCACGATACTGTTGATGTCTGGCTATGCTGTGTTGGGCTTCCCACCGGCTGCGTAAAATCATGAGGACCAATGATAATGTCATATCTCACCAGAAGGCTGCTGATGGCCCGTGAGATGATCAGATTGTTGATCGGCGTGCTCGGATCGTAACTTGATACCAACGCCAACCGATGTCAAACATGAGCACGAGGCGGGAAATTGTGGGTTACAGGGCGAGCGAGGCGGCGACAGTTGGGCTTCGACACATGGATGCCGCATTGCAGGAGACTCGCCCTGATTGTAACACAAAGATCGGCTAAAGAGTAAAAGAAGAAGAAAGGTGTTTAAATGGATAACACAGCTGAATGTTTAGTTTGTTTCCATTGCGACTGTAAAATTGTGCAGTGGAGATGGGGCACAAGAGTGGCCATCTAGGTATCTGCTTCGATTACATCATTGCCATGTTTCTTATCTTTTTCCTTAGACGATCCGGAGAGTAAGAAGATATGGATGGACCATGCTGCCTTTCTGTGCTCAAAGGTTGCATAAATAATACAGATGTTAGCTGATTGAGATGAAGCCTTGTAAGTGTACCTTAGTGAAGGAAGTGTAGGGATGCTACTGCAACTAGCCCTGCCCCAGGTGGCTGTGGCTCTTCCCGCGTACCATCATCATCCGTGCACGGATCTAAATATGTAAGTTGTTCAAAGACGGTCAGTTACCTTATTAAAGGCACTAGGTACCTACGGATGAATCAGGTAGATCATTGTACCAAGGTAATTTACTTACAGCTCTAATCGATCGCACAATGAGACGAAAATTTGAAACGTGCTGATAACGAAACCCTCCGGGAAGAAGGAACGCAATCTCTGCTCCACCTTCTCACTCATCCTCATCCCTCAACTGTCACCCTCCAAGCCCTGCAATTTGCCATTAGCATACCATGAAATCCTGCTACCGTATTAGTGCCCAGAGACGAGCGTCCATCTGATGCACGATTCAATGGATGATACGATCGGCTACACCTTGGAACGAAAGTTCCGTATCATATATGAACATGAGCCGAGTCAGTTATCGTTGCAACCTCAACGTTTCACTGACATCCGACCTACACTGACACATGGCTGTCTACATCACGAAGACACCGAACCAACTCATCAGGGTTGCCCCGTGGCGCTGACGCCGCTGAATGGGAATTAGGGAGAAGGTGACATCGCAACCTTTCAAGATGCGGGAAGGGATTTTCTCCCATCCACTTGAAAAAGTTTGACCAAATAAACGCTCATTGTTGATACCCATGAGACGCCACCCATCGAAGGGAAGACATTCGTGAATTACTCCAGGCACACCTGGGTATTTAGTGTGTCTATGGAGGACCGATCATAGGTCATCGTCTAAGGCCCTAAGCTATGTCTTATCCTGCAGCAGTGAGGCTGAGTATTAATCGTGGAATGCTTCAGGTACCAAGCAGATCTGCCCCCTTAGGATCGGTAGCGAAATCAAGAGGTACATAGAACAACGCTCGTTTAGTGGCATTACTTACGCATTGCCCAATCGCCGTCACAATTTACAAGGGTCCAACTAACACAAGGTTCCAGTGATGGGTGCGTGCCCAGGCATGTGCTGAATCGCCTTCTGTCTAAACTTCAAACTTGCAACCATCCTCAGAAAATTTGCCCCCTCCTAAGGCCTTACTCAAGCAGCACTGACGCCGCTTCACTTGGAAGGTCACCTTTTCTTTTTCTGTTGACCGTGGATACCTTGAACTGTTCCCCGATCGGGGTACGTCGGTTCCTCGTACCGGCCTATGTACATTACAAGGTCAACTGGTCTGTGAGCGCTACTTTGCCAGCTGGGGGCTCACTAATGCATCCAGTCGTTCGAGGTTTGGGACCGTTGGACACGCGGGCTTAGTTACCCCACTAGCTAACTAACTTACAAACTCACTCCACTCGCCGTCACAGACCCGGACCTGGCTTGAACCCGACACAACAGACCAGACCCTGGACTAGGCGAAATGTCTCTAGCTTGTTTGCTCTCGGATCCTCGTCCTGCTGAAGCAAACGCTTCCGAGACAGAAACGGGGATTGCCATGGCCATGGCCTCATCGGCGCTGTGCCCAGGGGATCCTTGATGTTTGTCCCGGTCCCATCTATAACCACCATAAGATCGCCCTCATATTACGTTTGAGATACCAACCTCTTGTGGCCTACTTCGTGCCTCTACTCAACAGTCTTTTAGATCCAGTGGATCGACGTTTCGCCTTGTTTAAACCTTAGGAGCCCACCACTACAGCCATCACATCCACGCACAAAATTCAAGGCCTATTATAGACGCCGCCACTTCGCCTACCTTATCTGTGCATCCGATCTGTTACCACCGATCGAACACTGTAGATTGTCCCGCCGCCGACTTTTATAACTGCTAGTGGTGGGAGCATTGGATTTCGTTCAAGCACCCTTCAGCTAGCTCACTGAATCGACACAGTTCGTCCTTTGGCAGACAAGAACAGCCCTCAATTGTTATATCAAATAGAATATCGAGTAAGTACGATGATAAAGTATGTTCTCGAAATTAGAGTTAATCTCTTTCCTTAGACGATTCTGTTTCCGACGCCTTGCCAACATGTGCGATTTCACCAAAAACTATTACATCTACACTTCTTGCACAGATCCCGGGACACATTTCTGCAAAACTTCTATAGATGGAAGTCGCGAGCATGCCTGTCCCAAAGGTCCTCACGAACGCTATATTGTTCTCCCGGAAAGCTGCCCATTGTGTTGTGTGTGAAACCAAAAACTGTGGTTGATGCTAGACTGGACACGATCAGAAAGAACACAGCAGAGACAACCTTGCCGTACTCACCATGGCGAACGAATTTCATATTCTCCATTGATATGGAATTGCAAAAATGACAGCCTGGTTTGAAGCTCGTATGGAATTCAACGCACCAGGCTCATGTTTCTTTCCATTCAATCGAAGCAGAGCTACGAATTCGATAGTACAAGCGCAGGATCTTGAGCCTCTCATAGGGGTTTGAACGAGAAGAAAAAGTAGCAGCTATGCTATCGACGAGACAAGGGAAGCAAAAAGCGATTTTATCGGCAGCATTTATGAAAAGCGACAGAGGCAAGCGAACCAAAAACATTATTCAGCGACAGATTTGAAAGTTGAACCTCGAGCTAGACCCCTAGCGGCTCGTTCGTACTGGCACTTGGGAATTATAGATTAAATTGGCGTTATGGAAATAATTAAAAAGAAATCTATGGTCACTGGATGCGAATTTATATGTGTGGCAGACGCAGCCCCAGCTTCCTAGCTATTGATTGTTGAGCTCGCGGAACCCACGCCGTTGAACGGTACTATGATTGCCATGAAATGCATATTGCTACATATTTTACCACCCTCAGGCTTATGTGAGTTCATATTTAGCGCTCGAAAGATGAAGGACTCTGGTCATGGCCACTATAGAGCTACTGTTGTCAGCTGGTTCTGTAGGCTGCCGTTAGCATATATTGTGGCTGATATGTCTTACCAAGCATGGCTTACCTCGCAGATTAGGAAGATGCAGGACTCCGGTTGTCTCCAAATAAGCAGGGATGTCGTCGGTGTTTTTACTGCGTGGTTACATTGTAGTTGACATCAGGACTGTCACGACGGGTGACGGAATGCGCTATGCTATGCTAGCGAGACGTATGTTGTTGCCATCCCACCATCTTCTTGAGGCTCTGACAGCTCGCTTACGGCAATCGAGTCCCTTGACCCCACCAGTCTTGGTTAACATAGGCCTGAGATAAGAGACAATATGCAAGTAAAGGGCAAAGATCAGAGTTAATATGGAGTTTGACCGGGTATAAAGTTGATGCTGCGGGGAATGAGGGGGAAATAAGCGCGCCTGTGCAAGCCTTTGGGGCGCATGCCACACGGGATGTGCCGGCAGCCGTTTGACAGTCTCGTGAGGCGGAACATTATGGCCAATGACCTGAGATTGAGGAGGAGAGAGACAACAGGGCCCGTATGATGCAGCTGAGGATAAGCGAGATCTACCACGTTCATCCCTGTTGGTTGACGAAGTGTCATCTCACTCCCCGCGCTTAGACCTGAGACGAAACCGTGGCTGTTAGGGCATTTTGATGCTGAGATCCAGGTGTTCAACGAGGAACAAGTCGGTAGCTTTACGCAGTTCCGGGTGAGTACTGCTTACTCGTATATGCCTTAGATGTTCGCCATCAGTGGATGTTTCAGTTGACCCCTGACTAGTCCACTTTGACATTGGTTTGCGAGGCGTTATGGGTCGACTGTGGATTGGGACGTCTTTCGGATAGCCACAAATCACACTAATAGCTTCCGTCCTTGAGGCCTTTGAGCATTTATCATGGTCAGGATAATTGTGTTACAAACCCTCCTGATTCTCGTAAAACTAAAGATGATTAGGAGGATGGGTGTGGGGGCCATGCACAAACCTGGATCTGTTTGTTTTGTGGGCGGCACTGCAGTCCGCGGGAGCTAGGTAGGCATGAAGCTTAAATTACGAGGAGCCGTCTTATCAATTTCATGTCATTTACGAGCACAATGGAACAGAAGAGCCTTTGACGCCTCTTCCACAGCTCCTAACACCATGTCCTTTGTGTAGACAACTCGAGCGTTACGTGCATATCCTGCTAGATATTGACAAAATCATGACGCCGGAATGTTGGATTGGGCGTGTTTCTCTTTGAAACAAAAGGTCTTCATCCGACTTGACATGCTGAGTTTCATGCTGTCTAGGTAGTATGACGTCCTTTTATCACCGCAAGTCCTGAATAAAGGTACAACCATAACTTTGGTAGATACGTTGAATGGATGGTAATATCGAGCGACCTGTTTAATCTATGCAGAGATACCTAGTGAATCCGTTGATATGATGACCATATTTTTCCACGCCATGTGGCAAACGGAGCTCAACTCGGCCGAGAGCGGTTGGAGAATTAGTGGAGAGCAACCCCAGATTCCATCCCGTATGGTTGATTTTGATAGGCCCCACTTCAAGCCGAGGCATAACGGCCCCTGAACCTTCTTGATTTCAACCGAGTGGTCATCCATTTAATCAATGCTTCAGATTACCTCAATCATACAATCGACTCTGTTGGACATCACTTTAGTAGCAACTGGTAGTGAAATAGTATTTGTGTCACCTGAAGTACCCTTGAGCCACGTGTCGACAACGATCGAATCACAATGCCCGTTCCCGAGTCTGAGTATCTCAGCCCCGTCTGGCGAGATGGGATCTTCAGTCAGTCTCAAGACGATCTAATCTATTCTTGGTAGAGATTCGCTAACATGTGAAACCGTCTAGATGGCCGCGTTGTCTTTGTGACTGGCGGTGCAGGAAGCATCTGCAGCATGCAGACGCGAGCATTAGTTCGTCTGGGTGCAAATGCATGCATTATTGGTCGAAGTGTCGAGAAGACAGAACTTGCGGCTAAAGACATCGCGAGTGTGCGAGAGGGAGCCAAAGTGATAGGAATCGGTGGATGTGATGTTCGAAAGGTATGACACGCGTCGTATATTGACAACAGTTTAGATGATACTGACTGTGCGTAGATCGACAGTCTTCAGGCTGCTGCTGAGCGATGCGTCAAAGAGCTTGGAGGGATCGACTTTGTCATGTAAGTCTTTAAGTCGACCATGCCTGGATATAACATATTAATGCATGTTATAGCGCTGGTGCAGCTGGCAACTTTGTCGCTCCCATTGAAGGCCTCAGCTCCAATGCGTTCAAGTCAGTGATGGACATCGATGTCCTGGGAACATTCAACACAATCAAGGCGACAATGCCCCATCTCCTCAAGAGCTCAACCCCTCGTATCATCTACGTCTCTGCTACTTTCCATTACACCGGCATGCCTCTCCAGGCACACGTCTCTGCAGCCAAGGCATCTATTGACTCACTCATGGCGTCCGTTGCCTTGGAGTATGGACCAAGAGGGGTTACAAGCAACGTAATTGCACCAGGAGGTATCGATGGCACTGAGGGCCTGGCCAGATTGGGGAGCAATGCGGAAAGTGAGAAGAAGAGATACGCCAAGGGTATCCCGCTGGGCCGCGCTGGAACTGTAAGAGATATCGCAGACGCGACAGTCTTTTTGTTCAGCGACGCCGGAAGCTATGTCAGTGGACAAGTCCTAGCTGTTGACGGTGCTGCATGGAGACGCCAAGGAGCCATCAGCGTGGGAACGGAGGCTGGCATGGAGTACCCAGATTATATCCTCAACGGAGAGTTCTCAAAGAACCTGCGAGATCCAAGAAAGAACGGAAAGGCCAAGTTGTAAGGATACTGGCTGTTGTGCGACATGGATCAAGCCAAGATTACCATTTGACGAGACAAATACGGAGTATCACGAGACGATATTATATATAATATAAATAAACTACCTAGGTATGCTACAGTTTTGCAATATCAGATCGAGTGTTTGCCTGAATCAGCTTATCTTATCTGCTAGATCTGAGTCCCTCGGATCAGGAGATCGGAAGTGACGGAGATACTTGTTCTGGGACGATAGACAACACCCAATTGAGGATCCGCCTTGGCGTCGACATCTCCGGAAGTGGATGGTCTGATGGAGTCCATCTTATTAGCTTCCATGATGATGTTTTGTTAAATATCTGACAAGAATAACTGCGCTCCAAGTACGATGGAATGTTTACTTCTTGAGACCATAAATTGCCGGGTTCACGCCTTTTGATCTACCTGCGTGGCACATCATATGCTTATTCCAAGGTATACATAACATTTTCTTGACAAGGGAATGAATGCCCTGTGAACCCCATATTCTCCATTCCGAAAAAGAGCCCGAAATCCATGCGAAATACCACATGCCAGCCATTTCACGATTCGATCCATGAACGAAGAGCCGGAGATAGTACGGCATAATCGACCCCGTAAGAGCCGCGACCCGCCGATGGCCGTTGCGAGTCTCTCCCACTCTTTGGCAAAAGTGCCCTGGAGGCTTCCTTCGTAGGAGGACGCCAATTGTGGCTGTTTATCTGATTACAGAGACAGGTTGGTAAGTTGGCGTGGGCTTGCATTAGTGTCCCTTAGGGCAAGGTTAGTGAAGGAGGGGTTGCTTTGGAGCTCTCATGAGCTTTGAAATGATGAATGATATGGGTTATCGTGCAATTGACAAATGAGGCAGAGTGAAATGATCCATATCCGCTGGCAGATCAATTCCCCGGATGTAGACATCTCAGTCTCTCGTTATCTATGAGCTCAACACTCTTGGCACAAAACATTGGATAAAAATAAGCTCGGTCTGCAAAATCATCATGATTATGGTGTGAAGAGAGTTTCCTATCTAGGCATGACTATCCGATAAATAAGAGGGCCCAGAGGATTCAATTAGCTCAACTAGAGAATCGACCTTGACCCGGAGAGACCCATTCTGTGGGAACTATGCATAACCTTGCAGCTACACGGCACGCTCAGAGCCGAACAAGGCGGGGAATTACCTACGATCCCATATCTTTTGACTCTTTGAAGAACGTACGTTATCTTGTTGTAATAGGTAATGATGAGATATTTATATTTTATCCTCTCCTCGTTCTCTCTCGATTGTTTCTCTCCTCTTCCTTTCCCCTTTGTCATCAACAGTGGCTACGAGTAAGTGTGTATAGCTTCATTCAACGTCCCACACAGCCAAGATGCACGCCAAGCCCCTCTCCCTCCTCTTTCTATCTTCCCTCCCCTCATTGACTGCTGCCGAAGATGTCCTTGGCCTTTACGTCTTCCACCGTCATGGTGATCGTACTGCCAAGGCCTGGAAGCCCGTAAACTTCACAGCTCTCGGAGCCGACGAGGTTTACTCTTCCGGTTCTTGGTATCGCGATACCTATGTGAGCAAGGATGCTTCACGAAAGATCACCGGCCTCAGTCCCGAGTCAGCCGTCTTGTCTCAGCTAGATGTTACTTCTCCCGTCGATTCTGTGCTTCAGAACTCTGCCCTCGTATTTATGCAGGGACTTTACCCTCCTACTAAGCAGTTTGAGACACTTGCCAATGGATCCAAGGTTGAGGCTCCTCTGAGCGGATATCAATACATTCCCATTGCTTCAGTAGAGACTGCTGCCAGTGACAAGAACTCTGAGAACAGTGCTTGGCTTCAGGGCAACAGTGGTTGCACCAACGCGGAGGCTAGCTCGAATGACTACTTCTCCTCCCCTGAGTACGCTGGAGTATACAAGGACTCTGAAACCTTTTATCAGGGCCTTCTACCTGTCATCAATGGGACCTACGGCAAGGATGAGGCCAACTTCCAGAATGCCTATACCAGTAAGTTCAGGGATAAATCTCAGGTACATAGACCCTCCACTAACTCGCATAGTCTTCGATCTCATTAATGTTGCTCGTATTCACAATTCTAGCATCTCTTCTGATGATCTGCTCGATGAGCCCACCCTGGAAAAGCTCTACAACCTCGCTTCTATACATGAGTGGAACCTCGCCTACAACAGCAGCGAGCCTGTCCGTGCCATTGCTGGGTCTGTGCTCGCTGGCCAGATCATTGAGGCTCTTGAGCCTCTTGCAGAGGGTAAGAAAGGACCCAAGGTCAACATTCAGTTCGGCGCCTACGCCGCCTTCATGTCTTTCTTC
Source organism: Fusarium sp. NRRL 52700 (assembly GCA_013396095.1). Classification (NCBI taxonomy): domain Eukaryota; kingdom Fungi; phylum Ascomycota; class Sordariomycetes; order Hypocreales; family Nectriaceae; genus Fusarium; species Fusarium sp. NRRL 52700. The sequence continues at coordinate 241,624 of JAAQRM010000493.1, read as the reverse complement.
GGTCTTGCTGGCCTCGACAAGGTCAGCTCTGACTTCAAGGGAGTCGTCGACTACGCCTCATCTATGGCTTTTGAGCTCGTGACCAACGCCACCAACCCTACTGCCGACGACGTCAGTGTCCGCTTCTACTTTGCCAACGGGACTGCTGCTCAACACACCCCGAAGATGTTCCCTCTCTTCGGCAAGGATGAGACCACCATCTCCTGGAAGGACTTCGAGACTGGCATGTCTGATTTCGCCATCGAGGACACCAAGCACTGGTGCAAGCTTTGCGGAAACAACGACGGCAACTGTGCTAGTAGCTCGGATGATGACTCTACTTCGTCTCAATCAAGCTCTGGCGGCTCTGGGAACGGTGTTTCGAAGCCGGTTGCTGGCGTCATTGGCGCCCTTGTTACTCTCGTTGTCATTTTGGGTGTCCAGGCTGCCTTTATTCTGCTTGGTGGCCTGCGTCTTGTCAAGAAGTCGACGCTTGCAGGTGCTGGCGCATCTCAGGCCGGAGCAGTCAAGGCGTGAGCCAATATGAAACGATCGGTAGTGGGAAAGTAAACGTTTCTTGGTCAGAATATGCATGACCCATGCAATGATATGATTTTTCGCTTTCAGATACCAGAATAGCCATTACGCAACGAATTGATGTGTCATGTTGTATTTGAAACAATATTGCCGAACTCTCATGGCTCTGACCTAACAATGATTTTCAAGAATCGTGTCATGCTCTTCTATGAAGTCTAGTAGGAAATAAACATTAAAAATAACACACCCTGGGTACTCTAGAAACGCATCTGTGGCGTTTAGCCAACTCATGATATATCAAGCATCTTGATTCCTCGAAATTGTTTAAACAGCTAGCGAAGACCAGTCATATCAAGCAAATCATGGCGATAGTAGAATGCTCGCACCCGCTTACCGTAAATATCTATAGCAAGTCAGCATGAGAACCATCGTGCCATGGAAACCGGCTTACACATAGGGATGCTGAGAAGGCACACCACCACTTGGATTGAGGCGATCGCCAGCATTGTTCGTTCGATGCCACCATGATTGATCCAATCGTAGGCAAAGAAAGTCAAGATGAAACTGAAAAAGTTCTTGAATATGATCATGATGGTGAAGCCCTCAATGGCCAAATCTCCTGTCATGATGTTAGCGACAGCTGTTTATACGAGCAGGAAAACATACGGTAGGCATCAACAATGTAAAGTGAGCTGGCCACAGCACCAATGACCATTCCCGCGACCTCAAATCCAAAAAACATCAGAGGTATGACGTATGAGTATTCCTTTTGTATCACACCAGGTGCCGTTAAGGCGAACCCATATAATCCAATTCCTCCAATGATCATCATAGGGATCACAAGAAGAATGCGAAACTCTGGTTCGTATATGCCTTTGTTGAGCTTGGTCATGTACTTGACACTTGTGTCAGCGAGCAGACCTGCCAGAACAAAACCTAGAACGGCACCGATGAATGGGCCCGTGTAAGTGTAGCCGGCATTAACCTCATCCCAGTAGTAAGGAGACCCTATGAAAATAGCGGCGACAATAACTCCAATAAATACTGTCCAGCCGATCATGGCGCCCTGAATCAGGCAGCCCCAGATAAATGCTGGATGAGTGAGGAGGGGAAACGGCCGCAGCAACAGGACCCAGTATCGCTCATCCGTCTTCCGGCCATCAAACAGAGAAATCGACTGAAGAAAGGTCTTCTTAGGTGTGTTAGAATGGCCGATTGGTTGAAGAGCATTGGATTTAGGCAAGAAGGTGAAACCAGCAGAGTGCTGGGTAAGTTCCGGAGAATGAGAAGATCCAGACTCTGCCTGTGGTGACGGCGTTTGACGTTTATCTTTGGTAGTCAATTCTATTCCCAACTCACCAGTCGTGTCAGTGTTCAGACTGGCTTCTCGTCGATATGCCGTCTCGGGGCAGAAGAAGAAAATGGCCGGGAGCGTAGCAGCAAGAAAGATGGCAACGAAGTAGAACGTCCACTTCCATCCCATGGAATCAGTGATTTTGCCCACCAAGATGGGAGTGAAAAAGGCACCACCGAAGACCGCCAGGTTCGTGAAGGCCATTCTCACTCCTCGCTGGTGGACAAAATAGAGGTCACCCACAGCTGCATTGAGCAAGCTCTCATAGGGTGCGCAACCAACGCCTTGAACAATTCTGGCTCCAATGAAACTTCCATAATTGGTTCCTACAGACCCGGCCCACGCGCTGGAGGCGATAAGAATGAGGATACCTATGAGGAACAAGTGTCGCTTTCCCCAGATGCGGCCGGACGGAACGAAGAAAATAGCACCAGCGCCACAACCCAGTAAGAAGTACCCAGTCAAAAGGGCAACCTTTGTGAAGTCCTTGGAGAAGAGCAGAGATATTGTGATCGTATTGGCAGCGAGGATAGGGCCGAGTGCGGTAGCGAGAATACCCGCGAAACAGAGTAGAAAGGTAATCAGGTCGCGTCGCAAAAGTGACCAGTTCAACGGATCGTTTGGGTCATCAGAAGGCTGAGGGATCTGAGGTTTCGTGCCAACGTCAGTGTAGGCGCAACAAATCCACAGACAGACAATACATACGAGGATAATGGTTTCGGTCCCAACCTGTACGCGCTTGAGGTTTCCGTGATGCTCGCAAGCTATCTGGGGTCGAGAAGGATCGTCAAAGTACTGCGTTGTGCCTATGCAATTGGGCGATCTGTCAATTCGTCATGTCCTGAAAAGTGTGTGTGTTCTGCTATCGGCGATGGAAGGCCATGTGCTGCATATTGGTATGTAGGTGACGCCAAATACGCACCAGGAACATGCTCGATCCCCTTTGCTTCGAGGATCCCCAGAGGCATCTTGAAGAGATGGAGGTACCGATCAGGGGAGTGAGCTTGGCTGAGGGACAGCACAGTGGAGCGGCGACAGCACCCACCCTCTGGTTCCGATGGAGGTCTCAAACACTCGCGATTCAATCGTGAAGGGCGGCGAGAAGCGTCGTATGGACAAAAACGCTCCGTGGGAAATTCTTTTCCTCGGAGACAAATCGACGGGTTTGACTGGATCGGCTTCTTCCAGAATAGTATCGTCAAGTTGTCGACATATTTGGAGACTACTATGTATCAATCAGCATGAGCAACCAGAAGTGGACGCATTCGTGTAAATATGGGGGTGGAGATGGACCGAGGGTTCCGCTTGTTTCTCCAATTGCCGTGATTGAATTACCGGGGTACAGTGAGCTCAAAGTTTGGTTTGTGGAGCTCATGACACCCCCTAGGGTTCTATGCTCTGCACCGCGACAGTGGAAGAAGCTTCAACTGCCGATCAGAAGCGGTTTCTTGGCAAAATATAAGATTCTGGTCACGTTGCACCTTCTTTTAACTCCATATTTGCTACCTACAATTCAGACAAGGCAATCGTGCTCGTCCGAAAGCTCATCACAAACACAGTATCAGAGCACTGTGAACTTGTGGAAATGGTTAACGATGATCAGGCTGATCTCTTGCTTCTGCACGTCAATATCACCCCAGTTGGAACCTTGTGTTGTGGGTGTGTCTTTGGGGTCTTTAGGCTCTTGTCCAATGAAACAGGTGAGCTACTGGCAATGTGTCAAAGAGTCTGGTTTGTCCAAATCAAAGGACCCTTGAAGACAGACACGTACGTCAGTACCTAAGCTCCAAGGTAGGTACTAACTTAAAGGTTGAGCCAAGTTTTCAAATCAGTGCCACAATGAATGGGACCATTTCAAAGTATAAACTACCTTACAGGGAAGTAGTGACTTGCCGTTTCATACTATGTAACTCTTCCATATTGCGTTCATTTTATAGAAGGTTCTTCCAGAACACAAGTACCTTCCTTGCCTTATGGGACTCCCGACCATTCAAATGCTAATTGCCCGTTGTAAATTCTTTTTACGCTCCGGTAGGTCTGCCAGGTATAGCCAAGACACCAAGACATTAGATCGATCGTGGGTTTCCTCGCCGTTCTTTTACACAGTTCAGCCCGAATATGACTCCTGACTTGTTCTCTTTTCAACCCGCAAGCATCAAAAAGATCCTCAACTCAAGCCAAGACTTTACAAGGACCCGCTTCAGCATAATGACGAATAATGATGATCCCGTACACTTGACGACCCGGATTGCTCTCTATCCTATCATGTTCACTCTTGTTAATTAGTACCTAGCCAGACGCCAGCAGCCATCTCTAACAGGTTCAAGACTAGCTGCGCTGTTGCGGGGATCACTGGACATACATTCACATTGCATGGGTGGCATCACCCTTGTCTCGGGCAGCCCATTGCATCATCCCTTGCTAAATGTTGAGATCCGTCGTTTATATTCGGAGACTTCTTCAGCCATGTCTCGACCTCTCCGATAGGAATCCAGCTCAACAACATTGTACTCGCCTGCAGAAGCTCCGATGCGAAACAGAACAGCTACACATGGTAGCTTAATGTCTCACCGTCTCCGACCTGCATTAATTATAATTTCTGTCGTCAGGAGCAAACTTACCGGATTGACTCCAGGAACACTGAACTACTAAGTTGATCAATGTGCCTGTTTAACTCCACACCCTCTTTCAGCATGACCTAACGTTATCACTAACGCACTAATTTGCCAAGTTTGACTTTGGATTGCCTCGTCCTGTTGTAAAGTGGTTACTTCTTGATATTCATTCATGGTAAGCCTTATCAACATCTTAACAAGATAGACCAGAGCAACACAGCAAAAATAATACATCAGCCTTTTTCTCCTCCAGACAGAAGCTACTTCTTGGCAGTTTGCGAAGATCTTAGGAAGAGTGCCTGCAGGTAAATCCACCATACTTCGTTTCGGTTCAGCAGTTTCCAAAGCTCTATCCCAAGGGGAGCCAGGGACGTCAATTTGGACGCCTGCTTTAGATGTAAGGAGCCAGCAATGGCCGGTGCAATCCATTGGACGATCAATTGTTGATTGGTCGCTCATGCTAGAAGCTGGGCTATGATAAGACAAGTTGCAACATTTTGCTGCCACCTTGAGTTGGATGAGTGACCAGCCAAAACTACTAGGCAGCTTTTTGCTTTTATTAATGCCTTGCTCAGCTGAGGAGAGGTCGATAATCGATATCAATCCCTCTTTACAACATCATGGTTGGTTCAGTGTTGGCTTTTGGGTTCCAGTCCCCTGCATATTGCGGCTCTGATCTCGTTTAAATGACAAGACAGATCTTACGAAACTTTGCTTCTGCCATTTCAGCAGGCAAGAGCCTGTCGATCATAGCCAACTCAGGAGCCCAGCCTTATTGCATCGGCATATGTGCCTAGAGAAGGACCTGCTCCGAATGCCTCGATATTCGTGAGGGATGAAACAATTTCATTGTGACAATACGGCCGCGGTCAAGTTTTTTTTATACCGAGTTGGAAAGCTCGCATTTAGGGCAAGCCACAAAGGCTATTTTCCAACCTAGCACAACCCCTATAACATAGCATCGGACTTGGGGAATGCCCATGGCTGCAAATGCTAATTCGGAATGGCTCTTTGACGAATTGCCATCAACGAATGAGCTCGAATGACTGGGATTGTGGCACGTTGCCATACCCCAAGGGCAGCCAAAGTTTTGCTACGGCGTTCATCACATGAATCATTCTTATCTTGAGGGTGTTGAGGTCTAGCTGAGGGTTGTTGTAGTCTCAAGGGTACCTAGCGAGGGAAACTAAGGTATGCATTCATCGGCTGAACGCAACACAAAGTGACGCCTTAATGGACCCTTTATTCGGGTGTCATAGGCCAGGTCAGGCACAAGACACGCACATGGCCGTGAAGAATAAGATATCCATTTGCTGCCAAGTGTACGGTACACGTACATACCTTTTTTCTTTTGTCGCATAGGGTACGCTAAACAGGGCTGGAAAGATGATGGCCGATCACAAGCCGGCTCAACCAGTCATGGCAGTAAACGCAACTGCTGAAGGGATGAGGTCGATGACCAAGCACTACTCCACGCAAAAGGTCTCCCAGGAGAGTGGTCAGTAGTCGCTTAGTTCCCAACTCCGGACTGTCGGTGCAGATTATGGACGATCACGTTCTCACTACCTGACAGCAGCAGTGGCGACGGCGGCGTGGCGCCAAACTGATGGGAGCGTGCCTTTAGAAAACCAGGGCTTCTAACGCTGTTCGCCGCAGGTTTGGTCGATTTAGATGTCTGGTGTTTGCGCGCACACATCGATCGGGTGTGTGTGGGCTCTGGATCTGGAAAGCTGTCATGAGGGAACCAACGCCGGAGAGAGGAGCTCGATCCCCCGGCCCGTTGAGAGATCCGGCAATGACGTCCGCCGGCATGGATGCGGACACAGGGTCGTCAAGAATGGGAACCTCATCGGGCGGCTCAAGCTTCATCCATCCCATCCATCATCCATGTTGGGTTGTTGAGCTCGGACGGTGTGGTGCAATCAACGGTTCGGTACGGCCTCGAAGAGTGAATGGTACCGTGCATCAGCCGCGTGGTGCTTGCTAGGCTCCTCATGTAAAGATGGCGAGACGGGACAGGACGTTGGATTATCTTGATACCCTCCATTTTTCTTACCTCACACCACCCAATGGCTGTTCAAATGGGCGCTCTTTGGCCGCACTGACAGATTTCCAACTGCTTCTAGCACCGAAACTTGACGAGCTTCGACTTCACTCAAGTCAAGGTCTTGTATCTGTTCCCCTCGTCTCTTGTCGGAACCGGGCTTGGCTCCGGTCGAGTTCTGTTCACATCCTACCAGTCCCATTTTGAGAATCTTTTCCGCGCCCTTGCTCCTCTCGTGCGCTCCCAAAAACTCTCTCATAAAGATATGCCTTCTCAAATTCCAACTACAAGACGGCCTCTCCTCTAGCTGCCCCGTTGTTATTCAAAGTCCATATCTCCCTGCACACTGGATTAAGGCACATCTTGATCTGAACTTCGTCACTGCATCTCAGGAACCGTCATCACGTACCCAATTTAATCCCCAGTCTTCCCTCACCGTCGCCCACATCAGTTCCCTTGTGTGTGCATTCTGATTATCCTGCCCCTCATTATTTTATTCCCACCCACGCCTGCCCAAGTAACTCACGAAATCGTCGCGACATTGTTCGCTTCCCGATTACAGACAGCCACCGATACCTCAACGCTCCGCCAACTTTGATCTCGAGGGGCATTCTACTTCAATGGAGCTCACCGATTACACCTGGGAACTCAGTTTACTTTAGCCAGCTTTTTAGAGCTGCTGTTTCCCAAGCACTGCTTCCTCAAGGTCACATGGGGGTATACGGCCACTTCTAGTTATGGATCCAGGACTATCCTCATCCAGCAACGTCTCTCCAGGACCTGGGCCGCAAAGTAATCGAAAAGAGCGCGGTGCCATTGCAGCTCAGGTATGTCGGGCTTGTTTACTGTGCCGTTGAATCAGGGGCCCAGTGCCTTTACCTGTCGTTCCTTCGCCTCTTTCGCCTCTCATTTCCATGTTTTCTGTCGACATCAATCTCGGATCCCATTCGTAGCTTCCAGTTGCTTTGGATATCTGTGTTATTGACATATTCCCTGTTTTCTCCTCAACTTCATGCTATCAATTCGATTGTTGCACTGCCGAGCCAAGTGACTAACAAAGACCCAGGCTTGTGAGACGTGCCGCAACCGAAAACAAAGATGTGATGAACAAAGGCCAAAGTGCGGTACATGCCAGAGATTCAAGCTCGAATGTCGATACCGAGAACCCCAACCAACAAAGTATGTTACTACGGGAGCCTGATAAAGTGGCGAGGATGCAGAGCTTGACCTGAATATGGCGTTGCTGTCGTCGTTGCCTGGGCCGCTCTCTTGACACAACTGCAATTTGCTAAACTCCCACCACAGGAAGGACAAGACTCTGGTTGAGATTCTAGACCGACTCAAGACTGTTGAAAGCAAGCTTGACAACCTGGGTCAAAAGGAAAATACGACTCCCCTCTTCACCACCCCTCAACCTCCAGCCGTTTATTCCACCAACACGCCGCTACTGGTTGATCCCGACTCCCACGATCCTCTTCCAGGCACATCCTTACCCAACCATCCTACAAGTCCAACGCCCAACCATGACACAGGCGGCTTCCGCTATGACTCGTCTGTGTCTAAGATGTCAGAATGGCCCATTGTGCGTCAGATGTTCGAAAGTCTTGGCCAGAAGGCGCCATCCGCCTTGGGTGAGATTCCTGCACTTCCGAGAGGACTTCGCGCCTCAAACCTTACTCTGCCATCCGACGGACTCCAACCGGTAGGAATACCAAGTAACAGTACCCTGCAGATACCCCTGCATCTCTCAGGCTCTACCTCGACCCTCAACCTTAGCCCCCCAAGTGTGGACTGGGAGACCATGCAAAGACTTAGCAAGGCTTATTTCGATGTCGTCAACATGCTTCATCCTATCTTGGATAGACAGTGGTTCAACTCAAACGCACTGAGCTCAATCATCAATAGTGGATTTCAAGAAGGAGCACTTTCATCCCTTGTACTACTTGTCTTTGCCCTTGGAGAGGTGGCGCTCACCACAACAGAAGTGCCAATCTCGGCTTACAAGCAGCGACCATCTGGGATCAAGGGAGGTACTATCGACCGGCCACCTGGTCTTGCTTATTTCAATGAGGCACGGAAAAGGATAGGATTTGGTATGAGCGAAGTCAGCCTGGAAAATACCCAGATGCTGGCACTTGCTTCGCTCTACTACTCAAGCTGCGGACAAGCTCTAGTCGGTGTCTCTGCCCAGATCCTCAATACACCTTTCTAACTGATCTGCCAGGAATGTTGGAGAATGAATGTGTATGCGTCTCTGGCCTGCCAGGGTCTAATAACGAGGTAGGAGACCCAACCTTTATGACTCAACGCAGCCTAATTCTAATATTGTATTCATAGCAAACCTGACGAATTACACGGTCCCCGAACAGATCTGGTCAAGCGAGTCTTCTGGCACTGCTCAATCATGGAAACGTAAGTCATCGATAACAACAAGAGAAAACATATTAACAAGTGCAGTTGCTTCCACATGGAGTTCGGACTACCCCTGACTGGACTAGAAAAGCTGGAGGAAACGATTGGCCTTCCTGACTTTAGTGGACCGATGACTGACGAGGACTATATCGTCAATCAACAAACACACTTTCATGAGCATTTCGCTTCTCAGATCGTTCTCCGAAGGCTCTCGGCTAATTTCCATTCTGTTCTCAACAAGAGTACGTCAAAAGAACTATGCATTGACAGTCTTAGCAACCGCACACTAACAGTGCCTTCAAGCCTTTGGCACAGATGCCTCTCTGCCCGTTGCAGGGTTCGCTCCCTTCAACATTTCTTCGAGTCCCGGGACCGCAGCTGTTATGAAGCAACTCGACGCACAGCTAGACCAGTGGAGGGGCATGCTACCCAGCCATCTAAGATGGCAGGACAACCAGGATGTGGCCTTCGCGGAGCCTTCACATAATGCCTTTGGTGACGTATATGCGGAAGAATCCCTCCAGAGCAATTACATGTTCACGTCGGATCTTGATAATCCACCAGCCACGTATCCGTTCGCAGCCGACATACAAACCGCACTTCTCCGAACACGATACAGTTACAACAAACACCTCATACACAGACCCTGCGTTTTCAAGGCTCTTCACCACCCTGAGAGCATGACTCGAGAAGATGCTGAGGGTGCGGCCGAATGTCTCAAAGCCTCGATTAAGTGGCCTATTGTCTTATCACCCCCATGTACCAACAAACGACTTGTGCCGATTACTTTCTTCTGGTCACAGAATCTGCTGGGTGTTCTAATTCTGTTACATTTATCGCAGCAGCACCCCATGCTGAGTCGGATCCGGTCGTCGCTTTGCGGGCAACGCTTCGATGTAGAAGCCTCCCAAACTGTTACAGTATATTTAGACTGGCTACGCGACATGAAAAAGATAGAATCAACGGCGAACTGGTGCTGGAATATCGCTCGCTTGATCTATCAATTGGACGATTAGACGAAACGACGTAAGATGTTGACATACCTCCCCTAACGACTACAACCATGGGAGCGGGGCAGAGTGATAGATTTTGGCGATACGGCTGCGAAACGAAGCATAGCATGATTACTTGGACGCTAGGAGTTGAGCGAATCTCCCCATGGTCTGATCGAATCGATTATGCAAATCCATACAGGAAGGCTATAGAGAGGCTCAGGGGAATTGTGTTGATCACATTCAAGGACGAGTAGGGAAGGATTTAGTATTTAATCGAAGCGAAGCAAACATCCACCATCGTCATGTGTTTGATTTTAACAACCTCACCACATATCGCACATATCGTCTGGCTGACTTTCTAAGACGGCCTGGCTTTACTCATGGCGGCCTGAATCAGCTTTGAGAGCCCACGGCATTCGATGAGCCTATCAACGCTGATATTTTGCATACTTGAGCAGCCCACTGGTGCATTGATCCGCAACCATACAAACTTGGCACTAACAAGAAGAGGCTTTTTGCTATAGATTTCATCGAGCATGGAGAAGAAGATAGTGCCCTATGTCCATGCTCATGGGTCGGCAACCCATTGAAGCGATGCAAACGGTGTCAACAGGGGCATATACCATTATGACGTAAGTCGCAAGTCATTCGTTTCTTCCTAGGTAATTCCAGCTCTCGCACTACCTTATGACTGTGCAGTATGCACTAGCTTGGTTTTCACAACCCGAACCCGAACCGGTACCGGGCTAGATCGCATAAGACAGTGGTCATGATACAGTCATGAGAATTGTTGACCTGTATGAAGAGGAGGGTGTATCAGTCATCGGGAGGTTCGCACTTGATCAAACATAAGTAGTCAATGACGGCGCCAAAAATCGGGATTGTCTAATTCCCAAGAAAATCTCCGAATAGGACAAGGGTTTCTAGCATCACCGATTCAAGCTCGCCATCGGGTAAGTTCATGCTAGCATTAAGATATCAAAGTGAAAGTTTACAATTGCCTTCATACCACTGTTACTATTGGTACCCACACACAATGAGAGGGCCGACCTACCCTAGGCTTAAAAGTCAAGAGCTTAGTAGTTTGCCATTTATCTGTATGAAACTAACAGTTCGGCATTAGAGTTCTCCAGCTGAAAGCCCACGAGATCCCTCGTGTACTCTACAGAGATCGGAAGCGGCCCGACCCGAGCGGGGAGGGCCCGGAATCACATCTTTCTTTTTTGGTGTTGCACATGGTTTTACCCATCGAGATTTCTTTCCAAGGTCTAAAGCAGGTTGCCATCACAAAAGCAAAACATGGCAGTGTGTAAAAATGTCTGTCTCCAAGACAGTGTCTAGTTTTTCCTATTCAAGGACTCGTAAATACCAGTGGCAGACCCAATTGCATGAAGGGAGCTCAAGGTATCAATGTCAATAAGATTTCTTACCGAAAGCTTATATGAACATCGCCCGCCTCAGTTAAAGCTTTCATTATAAGGCGCCCCTCAGCTTTGGTAATAGAAATGAAATAACACGGAATACCATTGCTTAACTATGTAATCGAACGGCAGAAGCGTCTCAGTAGGTAATCACATTACTAGTCATATATTAAGACGCTAGCATCACTTGTTAAAATTGTTTCAGTTAGGGATGCAGTGGTGACGTAATTGAGGTACAGAATCATGTAAATTACCATCGCGATCTCACAATAGCTCAAAGTTTTGACGCAAGGCGCTCCGTAACTCCGATATCTATCCATTTCGTCTCTGCCGCACTTCGTGCCTCAATCCATGTCTTCCATTTCCGCGTATTGAATCAAACATCGTTCTGCAGCGATTTACCAAAAGTATTTCCCTTTCTGCCGGTCCTTTGAATCCTGAGCAGCACTGTACGACTGTTGATGAGTGCGAGGGCCTTGTCCGTTCGAGTTCGAATCGCCGACATGGTCCATCTTTGTGACCATTTGTAGTGCGGGTTCAGATATGGCTCTGAAAACGCCCTGCTGGTGTAGGACCTCAGGCGTCCAATGTGTTTTATCGCCGAACTCTAGACCCGTGTTCTCTTGAAATATCTCTTCTGCTCGCACAGATGAAATGCTTGTTTCGAACCATTGGCCAGGCGGGCCATTTCCAGGCGGGGTCACTGGAACTGACTGACCCCGATAAGTTCCTTTGGGGATACCAGGGAGTTTCTCAACTCGTCGTATCATAGCAACCTTGAGACAGCTGGGGCCCTTCTCTCCGTCTCGGTACCTGGCTTCGTGACATATTCTGACCCTGTCGACGCCCAAATTTGAGGTGCTCTTCGGCTCGGTACTGATCACGAGCTCGCCCATCTCATTCGTTCTATGAAATTAGTTCGACATCATACCAGATGAGTAGGCTAGGTGACTCACTCGATACTCATGGAGCGCACCAATGATGTAGCAAACTCTTCTATATCATTGGCCATCCCCTCCGTATACATACGGGAGACAGAAAATTTGACATCCCATGCACGTTGAGTGCAATGCACGAAAGCCTTTGAGATTTCAGTCGTCGGGGGGAAGTATTGATGCTTGAAGGTATTGGCATCAACTTCCACGATAACCTCAGGCTTCTTCCCGGCGAAGCAGTGGAATTCGTAGTAAACTCGTTTCCCTGTCAGTATCCATCGAGATCTGCCACCCATAATTTGAGGGATCGAGTTTGCTTCTGCCCCGCTTGTTGTGAGGATGGGATAGAATCCCATATGCGGACTATCAGTGTTTAGAGCCTCAACAGTTTTATTAACAGCCCATGATGGAGCTTGACCGTCGTAGACTAAAGAAGGAAATGTGTCTTTTCGGCACAGCCGCCCAAATTGAGCTTGGATGCTCACTTTCCCGGGGACTATTTGTAGAACTTCAACCAACTTACTGAGCTTGTTCTCAGCCTGTGACACAATCTCGCTATACTCCACTTCGTCCGCTGATGGCATGTCCATTCCTGGAACAATTCGCAAGGTCTGGTTGACTGTGTCAGTTTTGGCTTTCTCAATCGAAGTCGACTTGTTCTTAAAGTGCTCTTCTTTATGTTCGACAGGGACATGGTTGAGGCTGGCAACAACCTCGGGAGTTGGCATTGCTGATCTCTGAGTTGCAGAACGATTATCGGGGACAAGTGCGACAGGGACATTCAACCCAAAGGTAGGTTTGTCGACTCGCTTCTCTTTGTTCTTTGAGGCTACGTTAGCCCAGCTGAGCCCAGAGGCAGCTTTCTGTCTCATGGTATCAAACAGTTTTTTCTCCTGGCTGTTTCCTTTACCGAATGTGACCTCGGACTCAACAGCTTGATCCTGAAGTGCAGTCTGAAGTGTGTTTACGCGATCGTGCGAAGGGGTATGATCCATGAGAGCAGGAGTTGTGATGGGGCCATCATTAATGTCCATCAAATCCTTTATAGCATTAGACTGCGGACCGGAAGGATTCGGAAAGTCGATGAGCTCTAGACTGTTGTCTAGCATATCCAAGCCTGAGGGAACTTGGCTTAAAGAAGCCTGATAATCCGATCCTAGCATCTGAGCTTTGATCTTGGCCTCCATAAGAGGGACATCTTTGGCATTGACAAGCAAAGGTTTCCTTGGCTCTTCAATATCTCGCGATAACTCGGGATGCGAGTCATACAGTAAGCCTGTTGCTATTCCGTCGCCTTGGTTTCCATTGTCCCCTATCAGACACGGGGCGGGCTTCAGATGGTCATTATCTTCGCCGAACTCAATGCTGCAGAGCCAATTAGTGATTTTCTTGTTATTTCGAGCTTGGTACCTGATATCTTCTAAGCACTTTCGAACTTGTGGTAAGCCTGTGCCGATGTGTTTGAGATTACGTTGTCCCTCAGTGCTAGTTGTGATCTTGCCGACACTATCCGATTCTTGATGATGGATTTTCTGTTGGGGTCTTTTCCTCTCGATAATAGCTATGGTACCAGAGCGTTTGTTTCCATATGAATATCCAGAGAATGGGCGAAATTCTGGATGCCAACTTGTCAATTTACCAGCCTTCGGAATTGGGTACTTGACATGATCGGGCACAGGCTGCCGGTACCGATTAAGAGATTCATTTCTTAAAGATACCGCACTGGCAATCGAGGCGTACTCCAGGTCCTCGCTCTGACCGGTGCCAGCGGAATCAACATAAGTCAATCCGGATAGTCCCGTATGTGTCATGTATCGATAGCAGAGTGTAACCGGGCTCGAAGCTTCAGTAAAGACCATATGAGTGGTAGGGACCAAGGGTGCAACCTAAGCTCAATTAGAGGAAGAACACAAATTGATCGCAAGAAATACCATAAAGGTCGCAAGAGTGTCAAGCTTTTGCTCCGCAACGCCCAGTGCTTTTTCGCTTTCACTGCTGCCGATGTACAGTAAGGAGCCCTGGAAGTTATATGTAATAACACATTTCGTAAGTGCTTGAAGGCTGTCGATGCTTGGGCCTAAAGGCAACACAGATCCCAAGGACTCATAATTCGAGAGAATTTGCAAGATAGTGACACCAGATGATTCTGGAACTCGCCAAACTGTTTTGTAAGGTAGAGTCTTGATATTGTCGGGATATCGGAACGCATCATATTGACTGAGGGTATCTTTCAGGGTCGTTTGGAGAGAAGGAAAGGCAATAATGTGTGGGTCCTCGACTAGTACCTCAATATCAGGTTGAATGGCGGATGTGCTGAGATCATCTTCGTCTTCATCCCGTATAACAGTGTCGGCTTCTGATTCTATTAGCTCTGCTAGTTGAGAGTGCATCCAATCGGAGATTTCGCGCTGAGAAGCCCTTGAGGTAATGAGCTTAAACCAAGGGATCTCAGGTTCGTAGAGGATTTCAAAGATTCCCTAACGGCATGAGAAAAAGAAAGATGTGTCAGTAGAAGTCTTAGGGAGACTTTCAATACTTACAGGGTCATTTTTTCCCTCGACACTCGCAAATATCAGTGCCACTCCTCTAGGGAGTAACGGAGGGTTACAAGATACGTAGAACTCTACAATATCCATAGCTGTGACATGAAGATGCTCGATGACTAGTTAATAGACGATTTTTGTATCTGTGCTGATAGGTATACTTACGTAGCAAGGTGTGGTTGAGGAATTGAGGAAGATTGCTAAACACGTCAATGTAGATGGTAACGCTGACACATTAGCCAATTGGTACAGAACAGAGGGGTATCTTGGTTCAAATTAGTACCCAACCAACAGAAGAGCGATAGAGTACGTGGAGAGGGGAGAAAGTCGTCGTCTTCAAAAACGCAGTGGCATGGACTGTGGTTCATGAAAGGAGGGCAGATAAGAAGGAAGCTTGATGCGAAAAACCATGCCAAGGTAAAAAGCCGGAAAGTACCTAGGTAGGTGGAAGAAGAAGAATTAGAATAAGAAAAGTAAGAAGAAGAAGAGATAAACGTGGAGATCAGGAGATCTGCTTGATGTAATTATGTGCCGGCCTAGGTACCTACCTAAACAAACAGAAATAAAAGTAGAAAGCTGCCACCACTGGAGTTTCCCGCTACCTAAGCGGCAAGCAGCAGCTTCCATTGGCAAAGGCAGGTGCCAACAGTGCCACTGCCTTCCTTTGACCTCGCTCAAGAAAACAAGGCTCTGTGATTCACTGCCATGAAATACATCCCTCCTTGCCGGGCGGCGAGAGGCAGAATGAGTGACACACACTGGGAGCACTGCATCATGAAGGTAATGTGCCCCGCAAGTGAGAAGAATACCTTAGAGCCTGCAATTAATGGGCAGCAACAAGGAAGCTGGTTACCTTGTGTAGATGTACATCTTAATATCTGAATTCTTTTTTAGAGATGACTCAAAAGGGGGTTGTCAAGGAAGGTAGTTACATCTTGAAAATGAAGAAGGGAGTATGAAATATGAGATTTTCCAGCATCGTCCCTAGCTTGATGCACCTCAAACTTCAGTAAACAAAATGTTCAAGTAAGTCGGATTGGCTCATGACCACCTAACTAAGGTAGGCACTCTATGGAGATCCCAATTGATATGCCGGTTTGTTTTCTTTGCTCTGCACACAAGGTGCTTTCACCTGGTATGGCAATATATCTATATCCAAACAGATCACTATCTCTCGATCGTAGGGCATCAAGCCTCAGCACAACACAAAAAGAACCCTAAACACCTGTAACACCTCGGCACATCTTTTCCCAGTGTTATGTAAGTAACCGAGACGGGTTATCGAGACAAATTCAAATCCAGCGCAAATTTCCAGGCCATGTAATGTGTCTAAGAGCAGAAGAGCAGGGTATACAAGGAGTGGTATCGAGGTAGCGATGGTCATCAAGTATTCGTAGACGTAAAGTCAAGAAGCTGTTGAGAGCTTTAGGGAAGAAACTGGGCCCAACGAGTCGACTTGTCGAAAAGAGGTAAATGAATCGATCAAATCGCACATATAGAGAGATGTAGCTTGCCAAATAAATGAGTTGCGGACACCACGACTTGTTTGATGGGTGGCGGCGCAACAATATTAGCTATTTTCATTGCGCACCTTTGACGTTTTCTTTCACATTCAGCGCCCATCTCAGCTTGTTGAGAGTTTCCCTAGAAGCTTCTAGCAAAGCTTCTTGCTCATCTTCTCGCTTTCTGGCGTTGGTCTTGATATCTTTGAGGCCTTGTTCTTGGCTCTGTTTGTATTCCTCAAACATACGAGCAATCGCTTCCTTTTCGTGTCGAAGTTGCTTGATGTTGTTATCTTGCTGGTCGCACAGATCTCTTAGTGTTTGTATTTTGTCGTCGTCTGCTCGTCGCTCCTCATTGAGTTGGTCGATCTCGGATTTCATCTTGGTGACTGCTCGTTTGACTTCGTCTCCTTGGTCTTGCCAATGGGACGAGATGGCATTATAGCGACCCTCCATCAACTGCGCATAGCTAGTTGCTTCTTCGACTTGGGTCGTTGCATCTTTCCTCGTCTTATCCATCTCCTCCCTCCAGCTCTTTTCGCGTTGGAGAGCATCTATAGCCTTTTTCTTCTCTAATTCGACGGTTGTTTGCAGGGTCTCCACCTGGCGTTCTTTTCGAGCCAGCAGTGTCTTAGTAACATTGGCCTCGAGTAGTCGGCTCTCATAATCGTTGACCATACGCTCGAGCTTGTCCTCAACCAACTTGGCCGCCTGCTTGGCCTCGTCTGCTTTCAGGCGCTCAATCTTTATGTCGCGCTTCAGAGCTTCGTTGTCGCTGACAAGTTTGTTTATCACGCGACCGGTCTTTCCCAGACCAGCTTTGCCTATTGTCGAGTCCCATTGACTGTCTGGCGCTTCAACGTTTTCTGACATGGCGGAATTATCTGGATCTGGAGTAGGCTCAACCACGCGCGCAGCACCAGTGCTCCAGCGCGTCGGTGTCGCTGTATGTGTGTCGTGTTCGGTCTTGGATTTGAGGTGTGTCTGGTTGTGGAAGTTGGAATCGGAGTTGGAGTTGGACAGGGCGCTTGTGGTACTGTTCATACTACTGGAGAAATTGCTGTACTTGCTTTCGGGGCTAGACTCGGAGCCCTCAAAGCTCCGAACGCTTCTGATTGTGCTGGACCTGGCGACGGCCGGTTTATAGGAGGCAGGGCTCCGGGCTTTCATGCTGTTGATGGCGCCGGTGGAGGCGGGAGACAAGGTCTTTTCCTCGTCCAAAGGAGTAGCATGTGGTTCGGCGGATTTACTTGCGACTGTGGCGGCGGCTGAACAAGGATAGGCCGGTGTTAGCTAACAGCAGCTTCATAGAAATGGTAATGCAGTGAAGATTAGGAAACCAAATAGAAAAGTGGCTAGTGTGGAAAAGAGAACAAGGCTGACGTGAGGTCAGGTCAAATCAAGCCAGACAGACCTGAAGAGAGGAGCAGGAGACAGGATGGGACGGGACGACAATTGTACAGTTGCGCCCCAGTTGAAGGTGTGGGGAGCTGTTTCAAGTGGATAATGAGGCATTGACGGGTGGTAGGTAGTAGTTGGTTGTTGAAAAGTGCAAAGACAGCAAGTAATGTGAATAAAGCATGGATAGGACCAATCTCAGCTCAAGCGTTGAACATACCGTTGACCGTATCTTTATGAATAGAGAAATCCCTTTTAAGAAGACGATTTCGCATTGCAACGACTGATAAATTGACGTTAGTTCATGTGTCTAACTAAAGTAGTGTGATCTTTTAGTGTTGAATGAAGTATTGGTTGGTTGGTCAATGCTGCAAATAAAAAGGAGTAACTTATCACCAACAGAACAAATATGAGGCAGTGTGTAGGAAGCAGAGGAGAAAATGAGGTAGAGCTCTTGCCCGCTGTATGTAATGTTAAGAACAAATGACTGCATAAGCAATGTGAACACAGGCGTAAATTAACCCACACTAATATTAACGGGGCACAAGGGTCTCTTCCTTTGTTTTTGTTCTCAAGGGAAGACTTGCTGGGGTTTCTGATCTTCATCAGTACGTACCTCGTGATAGTGTTGGCTCCCGCTGGCTCCCGTCTGGTCCCCGTTTGTGCCGCCGTTACAGTAATTATTACTAGGTAGTGTACGGAGTAAGGTAGGTACCTAAGTAAGTTACCTACCGTTGAGATACAATGGGAAAAGGCAAAATATTGACACGCGTCGATCGAATTGGGAAGAAGCGTCAGTGTCGATCAGTAAGTATCGCAAGAGAAGTAATAAACAAAACGAAGCGAACCCTAAGGTAACCGAAGGAATATTTGAAAGAATACCAACGCCACGGGTCTCCAATTAAAGACCATGACTACCTTATTATAGTACGTAAGTACGTACTGTACCCCAACAACCATGTTCTCCTGGTGGCACAGCAACATTAACCTCCATCATAGCACAAAACACGCAATCCAGTGTTTACATTTCTTCCCCTAGCTCAGCAATGACGCCTATGGCCATTTCTCTTAGGGCCAAAGGTCCATATCTAAGTGCAGGGAACTCGTAGTTCGTATCACTTTATTAAAAATGACGGTTCTGGGTCTTTACCCTCAGAATGATAATAACCTGATACAAGAATGCTGTCTTGCCATACACGAACCAAGTCAACGAGATGCCTTATTTTCCTCCAAAAACCATACTGGGCTGTGTGTAACGAGAGATGAGCGACCCATAATTTGTTTTACAGCTTTACAACAGCCAACGCAAACAGACAATGCCGTCCTCTCCATCATTGACTGGTATTTCAATCCAGTATTTATCCTTTAACGCCGTTGAATGCCTCATTTCGTGATTTAGTTTCCTGTCATCCTGAGACAGTTGTCCACTTCAGGCCTTCTGTTTCTGTAGCTAGTGTGCCTGAAAAGTAACGTCAAGCCATTCCTTTGCCAGCCGGGTTTTGTGGCTATGGCTCTATACTTCCATCATCTTGACGATTTGCATCTTTTGATACAACCGGATAAAGTGGCGATCACGTATGCACTTTTCATCAATCGACCCATTATGGCTTCGGTGCTAAAACTGGCAGCCCGCTTCAAGCGGTAATAGCAGGCGATGCAGACTGTCCAGGATCACCAGCAGCATTTCGTGCAGACTCCATGAAAGTTGGCCGATATTTGGTCAAATACTTGCCTGCCATGGGTCTTGATTCTTCAACTAGTCACGGGTCAGCACCTATTCTGAGATGAGGCTCCAATTCGACTTACATTCGGTCCAAATATCTTGCACCGTGTCCAGTGCAATCTCTTTGACAGGTGGCCGCATCATAACCAAGTATAGAAGGCTTGTCAAAGCTAGCTGAACAACGCTGGGGTCGCGACACATGTGCTTCACGCGCGACAGGAGGTTCTTGTTTAGCTCGGGTATTTCACTCAAGAATCGCGTCAACACCTTGTCCTGAGGGTGCAGATATGGCAAAAATCCATCAATCAAACGCAAGCAACACTTTTCGTAGCACAAGGGTCGATCGCCGCCCTTTTTCTGTTGTAGTTTGTCGTTGTACCACTCTTCACAGAGCCATGAGACCGCCACATCAATATGCTTTCGGAAGTCCTCCATCACATAAGAATATAAAACGTCGCGAACATTGTTGCTGAGAGACTGGGGTGCTGATGAGCTACCCTCCTCTTTAATGGATGTTTCCTCGAGACCAGCTACAGAGCGCGTTGCTAGTCGTGCCAGTATTGTCATCCAAGAATCCCTATTACCAGAACTAGCTGCTAATCTGCTGAAGCCAGCCTTGCTCTTCTTGGCCGGGTCTTCTAGTGACTTCATCATCTCAATTACCCGGGTGACTGTTCCGTTGCCTGCTGTCAGTGCCGTTTCTGGGGTCAGGGCACTGGGCTGATGAAGGTGGAATGATTTCAGTGCAAGGCCATCGTCCAATGCCGGTGCATCATGCATGGGTGAACTATCTAGCTTGTTGAGAATTTGTTCGGTGTCCTCAGCCTGGTAGAAATCAGGCTCATAGTCATCTTCGTCTTCGTCGACGCCCAACGGGGCGGTGTTGGGATTTAACTCAGGAGCCGGGGCACTAGCTAGGGCGTCGAGACGACCGCGAATACCATCGACTGCTTTGGATAATACCTGGGGGTCGAGTCTCGACAGCGTGGTGACAGCGATCCTGGCGACTAAAGGAGCGGGAACTTGCGAGATATCGAAATTCTTAAGAGCAGTATCGTCAATGAGTGTGAAAACGTCTGCTAGGCTGTGGGGGCCAGGGCCCAGCGGTGGTATTTGAATCTGTGCTGGGGATAATCGCTGTCGTTTGGCGTCATTGGCGTCTTGTGGTGCTGACTCGAGGGGACGTTTGCGTCCAGAATCGTCAAAGAATTCTGCCATAATCCGCATCATGTGTTCTACGTGCTGTTGTATCCTATGAGTCATTGGATTGTTGGGATCTCGCTTCATAAGATGGATAAGCAGCATTCGAGTTGTTTTCTCCATAGATCTAATCATGACGCGGGTCTTGGGGGTTAGAGGAGAGTTGGCGAGCTTGAGGGGATTAAAGTTGAGAAGAGCATTAATGATCCTGTTCGAGGTTCCTGGTCGTGTCCTTACGAGGATAGACATGCAGTTCAACGTTGCGTCTACGAGCAGAGCATCGCTGCAGTTTCGCGTAGAGTTAGTCACACAGGAATTTATAGTCAAAAGCGATCCTCTTACCTGCTCTCCTGCAGAGTTGCCAACATTCGGTCCAGGAGTCCGGACGCTTCAGCCTCCAAGTTCCGAGGATCAAGTGACTGGTGATTTGGGGGAACTTTATCCAGCGAGACATCTAGAGTACCACCATACTGTTTCCATATGTTAGCGACATCCCATTTATTTAGATCGGCGACTCATACTCGTAGCTCAGAACCCGTCGCTGCTGTCTGCGCCAGAACTACACGTTGGGCGAACTTGATGCAACAAATCCTCACGGTAGGGCTAGCATTGTCCCATATCCTTAGAACCTTTTGTTTCACAGCTACCATTCTTTCCCAAGTGATTGTGTCGTATCCGTTGTTGATGCTACATAGTCACATTAGCGAAATCTTGCATCTCACAGGGCAATCTCATCATACATCCATCTCATCGCCAAAGGATAGATACTGGCAACACATTGGATCACACTTCGCAGAACTTGAGGATCTTCACGCTCATTCTCGAGCATAGACTCCAATGTTGGTAAAACATAAGGTTGCATTGTCTCCTTTTCTCCATTTGGTAGAGCGGGCGTCGAAAAAGCTTCAGCTAGAAACTCGGCTCCCCATCTTCGCAGCTCGAGCGCCGCACTTGGTCCGATGATGGGTAGTATTCCCTTGACAACACTGGGATAATATTTGACATCCCCCAAAACCAACTTTCGTGCATCATCAAGCTGCCGGATCTGGTCCGACACTGAAAGATTCGCTGCCATAATTTATTGGTCGGATTCTCGATCGCGGCGGTAGGTGTCGGTGGATGATAAAATCGCAAGCTGCCTGTAAGCTTGCGATGAAGTGGTTTTCGTAGATGAAGATGCCGATGCGGCTCTTGAACCGTGGTCGCGCGACTAGGCTTAAGCTTTGTAGCTGTGCATGCTTTGCATCAACCACCCAGCTTCGTCAAAGGATCGGTAGTCGCGCGTACCGTGGCGTCGTCATACGCGTCCGGAATTCTTTCCGCGCTGTTGCTGTTGCTGTCGTTGTCGCTGTTGGGGTTGGTATATCGCAGACCTGAATCTTTGAAATGGCGACGCGAAAGCAAAGAATATGGAACGTGGAAACGGGAACAGATCCTTGCAAGCAAGCAAGCTCCACAAAGAACCTGGAACTAAGGTAAGGAAAGTTCAATAGACGTCACGGTCATCCTCCATCCGGCCGATGTTTAGCCGCAAATATTCTTCTTACCCCAGTACAAAGGCGCATCAACACTCACTCAAGGTATATTCGAGATAGAACCATATCTCGCAGCGTTTAAGCAATTGGCCCTCTTCAATTGAATTTTGACCTGGATCAGAACTACTCTTATAATAATTGACAACTCGAAAATCCGAAATGCCCACCAGGTTTGTTTATTGAATAATAGTCACTGAAGTGGGCTGATCATGACTCCGAGACAGCCCGCACTCAACATACTACGATCGCCGTCTGCGACAGGGCCCTGCACTTGTACGAGCACGACGGCCCTATCTTGTCAAAAATGCCGTGACGGGCCTTGGTCTCTTGGCTGTCGTTGGAAGCATCTGTATGCAGAGAGAGAGAGCTCTTGTGTAATTGTCATCCTCTGCTAACGTGATCTAGACTGGTATACGCTTAATGCCGTCGGTCAAGACAACTTCGAAGATGTCAAGGTCCCAGATGCGCCCGCGAAGCCATCTGCCTCCAAGTAGACAGTTCACCTAAGTGGCCCGGCCACATGTACGATTAAGCGCTGGAATTTCGATACGGGTGCAAGTTGAATAAGAGGGCAAAAGGCAGTGTTGCTATTCATAAGTCCTACAAAGCAAAACGCCCAGAAAACTCCCCATCCTTTCATGTATGACAGGTTTGCCAGCTATTATGTGCAGGGTGTGTATAAGTATATGAAGACCTTTGTACAGTGACTCTCAAGCAACCAACCTTCCACTACCTACAAAGCAGATGCCTTTCGCTCGACTGATGGCAGTAGACAGATATATACTAGCTGCCGCAGACGAATGCAATATTCTAATGCCGCGTAAGTCCAAATAAAAAGAAAAAGACAGCCCAGTCCGCGGCGACCTGAACCGATCATTTTCCCTGGGTATCACAAAATCCGAGTACAAAAGCAAGATGCCCCATAGTTTTACCAATTCAGTCCTATCCGAGGGATATGTTCAACCACAAATCCTACACACTCAGCGTCTATGTGGCTGCTGCTTTTGTACCGCGGTTGACGACGGGCAGACTGTTGCCGACCCGTTTGGCTTGGTGAGCCGGGCTAAGTAACGTTCTTGTCAATTCTGGAGACTCCGATAGTCGTGCCGAGAGTGAAGGAGACTGCGTGATTTGGACGCCAGGAGGCACAGAAGCTTGGTGCGCACCACGGCTGGTCATATCGTCTGGAAGTGCCTCCGTTGGAGCAACTGTAGAGTGCATCTTGTGAAGTAAATGATTGGGATTGGCCCACGGCGTCTCTCGAAGGAATTGTTCACCCGCGGGTCCCAGGCGATCAAATGGCTGAGCATAGTATTCCTCGCGTCGTTGGTTTACTGGCTTATGTCGTGATCGCTTGGCTCGCTTACAATAGTCAGCTCAGTGCTCTGGGAGCTGACCTATGTTATCAACGTACCTCAATGGCAGCTATATCATCTTCCAGTTCCGACGGTGTCGCCCCGCTCATCTCGGGGCCTGCGGGGAAGCCTTCGTACTTTGCAATCGTAGCTAGTGCTGAGACCTCGGTGTTGTAGGCGATCGCATTTCTCACACGTTGTGCGGGATCCTTGGGATAGAGCAAGCCGCAGTCCTGCAAGCTGTGTGCGCTTCGCCTTGCGGTTTGGATATCGTACCACTCTTGATTAAGTGCTTCCAGAGTCCTTTCTCTCTTCTCACGAACCGCTTGGTAGTACTGCCCCCATATTTGGGCTCGCTGGGCAACGGACCGTCGTTCGTGAGCCTTGAGGCGATATTCGTGTTCATTGTTTATTTCGCGTAATTTTTGTTCTAGTCGGTCATCCAAGCACTGCTTCATGTTTAGGTACTCGGGATGTGTCGGTTCGCTGGCAAGGAGTGACTGTTCTTCCTCTTCAAGTCGTTCAAGTCGGTCTTTGTAGAGCCTAGGCAAGACATCAGCGGGTACATGCTTGCTTTCGCGATATAACGTACCTGTCACGAAATACTCCAAACATTTCCTCGATAACAGTCCAATCCTTGAAAGCGGCTTGTTTTCGTTCAACTGGGATAAGATAAGTATGATGTCCAATATCATGAGCAAATTTGTTCTTACGCTCTTCATCATGTGCAGTAGCTGAGTCAACTTCTTCGTCCGCATCTGCATCAGCTTCGTCGTGGTGATCCACGTCAGTTCCCCTGGCGCTGTCGCGCGCGCCATCATGACTTCCGCTGTCAGTGTCCGGGTCAAGATCAGCAACTGTAGCCGCTTTTCGTTTGGAACCGCGGGTGTTCTTTTTAACGGCGCGTGAAAGACGCTCTGCAAGATCAGTCTCTCTGTTGGTAGATCTCTTTTGGGGAGAAGCATCAGTGTCTTCAGCAGGTGTATGTGTGCCGGTGCTTTCATGTGCAGGGGTGGGCCCATCTTCTTGCAGAATAGTCTCTTCGGGTTGCTGGGGGGTGTTCACATCAGTCGCATGCTCTGAACTTGCTCGTTTTCTAAGCGGCTGTTCGGTTTCTGATTGATCGGCGGCGGGTGAACGCTTCCGCTTCCGCTCTTGGGCGTCATTTTTGTGCTCATCTTCCTCTCCTGCATTGTGTGTAGTAGCAGGTTTTATTGGCGAATCTTCGCCGATTGTGGGGGAGCCAGTAGAAGCGTCGTCGTCGTCGTCGTCGTCTATTGCAGATTCGTCCTCGTCGTCGTTGTGCAGGTTGGCGGTCCTTCGTAGCTTGCTGGGAGTGTGTTCGTAGACCTGGCCCTCGTTAAACTGGTCTACCACAACGTCTCGTTGCCTCTGGTGCTTTGGTGTGTCATAAAGTCGCTCAGTTTCAGCTTCTGTGACGTTGCCATCCGAGGGTACGTCGGAGTGGGCGTCAGAGAGAACGCTGTCAGAGTCGTCGGTAGGTTGTGGCTTCTTTCGAGGGCTACGCCTGACGCTTTCTTCGTCATCATGATCAAGATTCATATGCTCGATGTCTTCGTCGTTGTCGTCTTTCGTGTCAACCTCACTGAGGGGGCTGGAGATGTTGCTGCCCTCATGATCGGCAACTCCAAGCGCCGGGGAGGAGAGAGGCGGAGGTGCGGAAGCAGTGGCAGCCATGGCTGCAAAAGGACGCGGTTACGTGTCTATATATTGACTCGATGAAACTATTGTGTTTTCTCGTATCGTTGGGCGGGAGACAGCGCTTTGGTCGATCGCAAAGTCGTGGGAGCGCGCCCGTGACGAGGAATGGTCGCTAGACAATCGAGGACGCAAGATCTTAGAGTGGGAGCGTGAGAAGGCGAATGTGAGATAGAAAACAACCGATTGGGCCGATCTCTGTCCGGCATGAGAGATTTCAAAGAGGAATTTGAGGTAAGGAAGAGCTAGGAGACTTGTATTCGACAAGTTGGGCTGGTGGAGAGGGAACAGAGAGCAGAGAGGGAATGGGATGGATGCGGTGCGGCCCCGGTTTGCGCTGGCTGCCCTGGGCGTCTCTGGGCTTGGGGCGAGCACCGAAACGGCCCTGTTGAGAGAATGACGGGGCTCGTAAAAGGGCGGTCCTTGACGGCAGAAATGCTCACTGTCAGTGCCACGAGAGCTTATCGATTGGCTGAGGTTATCGAACCAATGACCATGTCCTGGGCAATCTGGTTGTGGGTCTTCCGTGCTGAACCTGGGACTTTTTTCTGGTTCATGTCTTTTTCGTCGCAGGTCAAAGAGTGCACAAGAGTCAACAACTTTTCGAATTCAGCACAAACAGTACTGAGTCTGACACAATGGCAAAACGGTAACTTGCTGATCCTTGATGCCTTTACGGACAAAGATCTAACAAAAAACAGCTCAAAGGGCCTGACAGCTTCTTCCAAGGCAGTGGACCCCACCCTCGACGCTCTTTTTGCGTCCAGTGTAAGTTTTGCGACATCTAGCCATTTGACTTGATCCATACTCATCATTTGCAGGCTGGCCCTGTCCAGGCTCCCGTTAAGTCAAGATACTCGACGTTGGTGGAACAAAAGGTTCGGGAACCTCCCAAGCCAAGGGTGCAGCTCGAAGAACAAGACGCCGACGATGAGGTTCTCTCTGAGATTAGCGAGGAGCTGAGCTTCGAAGAAGATGGCCCCTCAGATGAGGGAGAGGATGGATCTGACGCTTCGGAGCTAGAGGGTGGAAGTGAGGACGAGCAAGAGGAAGAAGAAGAATCTTCAGACGAGCCCATGAAGGATGCGTCAGTGGAGCTCGACGACATCATTGATGCGACAGAAGACAGGTCAAACAAGGATCGGAAGCGAAAGAGAAAAAACGAGAACGATGATCTGGAGGGCAAATACCTGGACAAACTTGTTGCGGAGGAGGAAGCTGAGCGCGCCGGCAAGCGACAAAAGAACGACGCTCTGAATAAGATCGAAAAGGCTGTCGTGGAAGATGAGGATGCCGGCAACGACAGTGACATTCCCGTCCATGAGACCCTCGCCAAGGACAGCAAATCTTCAGACCTTGAGAAGGCAGCGCGAACAGTCTTCCTCGCCAATGTGTCCACAGAAGCAATCAATTCCAAGGCCGCCAAGAAGACCCTCATGACCCATCTATCATCCATTCTGGATAAAGATGCCACTCCTCCGCAAACTATCGAGTCTCTGCGTTTCCGTTCCGTTGCTTTCGCAGGTGGCTCTCTTCCTAAGCGAGCAGCTTACATTACTAAGAGCCTGATGGACGCGACGACCAAGTCCGCCAACGCATATGTAGTGTACTCCACCTCGGCGGCTGCTCGCAAGGCTGCCGCAGAACTCAATGGTACCCAGGTACTCGAAAGGCACCTGAGAGTCGACAGCATTGCCCACCCCAGTCCCACGGATCACCGCCGATGTGTATTTGTTGGCAACCTCGGGTTTGTTGACGATGAGACCGTCTTGAACACCAACGCGGATGGTGACACTACGGAGAAGAAGAAGAACAAGACCCCATCTGATGTCGAAGAAGGTCTTTGGCGAACTTTTAGCACTCAGGGCAAGGTTGAAAATGTCCGAGTAGTTCGAGATTCAAAGACCCGCGTAGGCAAGGGTTTCGCCTATGTCCAATTTTATGTAAGTCCACGCTTGTCTTACTTACTTCGATCGGACCAGTTGCTAACATTATGTTCCAGGATGGTAACGATGTCGAGGCTGCCTTAGTCCTTGATGGCAAGAAATTTCCTCCCATGTTACCGCGTAAGTTGCGAGTCACTCGAGCCAAGGATCCTCGCAAGACAGCTCTCGCCCAGGAACGGGCTAGGGGCAAAAACATCGCTCCTAACGGCGCCGCCAAGAGCACAAAATACAAGTACAAGGCTACACCTGAGGAGCAGTCCATGGCTGGACGTACAAGCAAGCTTCTCGGCCGTTCGGCCGCCGTGCAGCAACGCCACAAGAAGCGCCCCTCGACACAGGGTACTTCCAAGGATGCTCATGACATTATGAACAATATCAAAGGACCCGAACAGTTCGTTTTTGAAGGCCGCCGTGCTTCAGCTAAGGACGGTACACCTAAAGATCTTAAACTTGGTAAGAAGGGCAAGGGCAAGGGTAGATCCGGCAGGCCCCAAAACCGAGGCGCAAGGAGAGCTGCCGAGTGGAAGAAGAAGAGCTGAGCGTTCGATGGTGAATAGTACTCATATCGCCAGTGGTTGACATATGGGTCATGTGCTCTTTTCATACGTGAGATGAGAATGAGGATGGTGTTGTTAAAAAAGAGGGCCCCACGCCCCAGAAAGTTTGCGAGTGATTTTTCGGCCTTGGCTGCCCTGGCAAGTTGTAGCCGCTTAGATGAGAAACAGAGGTACTTGTATACTTATCGGGGCGATGTTGAAAAGTTCATAGAGTTACACAGAGTCAACCAGTATATAAAGTACTAATTTAGGCTTCTGTATTTAACCCTTACTTCCTTTTGTGGTTTTTGTGCCACGATTCAGAATTTTAACACGGAAACTTACTACAAATCATTGTTACATTACGACGACTTCGTTGGAGCTAGCCCAGTACGTTGGCGTGGTATAGTAGTGATCCTCATATCAACGACACAAGACGAGGCCGTGGGCAAAACTATTTTAATGAAAATGGATATATCATCAATTTTACGTGCCTGCTAACAAAGGCACCAAGCTTGCGTCGAGGGATAGTCTCGTCTATCAGGGCCTGGCACCAACATTCAAGACCATGTACTAACGGGGTACCCTGAGCCAAACTCTGGCGCTTGGTGACCAACACATCTTTATCCCCATGTGTGTGCCACCTCAAAAATCTCGGGAATCTTAAACAACTTCCTCCGCAACTCTTTTCTGTACATTGCTTCGCGGGCGTGAGCCCTGTCCGAGCCATCGCTTAAAACATGTCGTCAAAGAAGTCGAAAGAGATTACATGAACTCGCCTTGTTTGATCGTCTAGTACTCGAGCTCCTCCTCAGGCTCGAAGGAGTCGGCAGCAACCTCCTCGTAATCCTTCTCCAAAGCAGCGAGATCCTCTCGGGCCTCGGTGAACTCGCCTTCCTCCATACCCTCACCGACGTACCAGTGGACGAAAGCACGCTTGCTGTGCATGAGGTCGAACTTGTAGTCGAGCCGGGACCAAGCCTCAGCAATGGCGGTGGTGTTGGAAAGCATAGAGACAGATCGCTTGACGGGGGCAAGACCTCCAGCCTCAGGAGCGGCGGGAACAGCCATGGGCTTCTGGTAGTTGATGCCGAGCTTGAAGCCAGTAGGGCACCATTCGACCAAGTTGAATGAGGCCTTGGCCTTGAGGGCAGCGATGGCGGCGTTACAGTCGCGGGGAACGACGTCACCACGGTACAGAAGAGCGACAGCCATGTACTTGCCGTTTCGGGGATCGCAGACCACCATCTGGTTGTTGGGCTCGAAGCCTGTGGAGAGTCAGTAACTTTGAGGATGCGCCTATAACATGAGCAGGACTTACACTGGAAGGTAAGCTCCTGTACCTTGAAGCTCTCGTGCTCACTCTTGGCAGAGGAGATGACAGGGGCGTAGCTGATGAGAGGGTAGTGAATTCGAGGGTAGGGAACCAAGTTGGTCTGGAACTCGTTGAGATCGACGTTGAGGGCACCGTCAAATCGGAGAGAGGATGTGATGGAGCTGACGACCTGGGCAATGAGGCGGTTCAGGTGCTCATACGAAGGTCGAGGAATATCGAGATTGCGACGGCAGATGTCGTAAACAGCCTCGTTATCGACGAGGAAAGTACAGTCAGAGTTCTCAATAGTGCTGTGAGTAGAGAGAACAGCGTTGTAAGGCTCAACAACGGCAGTCGAGGTTCGGGGAGCAGGGTAGACGGCGAACTCGAGCTTGGACTTCTTGCCGTACTCGGTAGAGAGACGCTCGAGGAGAAGAGCACCGAAACCAGATCCGGTACCACCACCGAATGAGTGGAAGATCAGGAAACCCTGAAGGGACTGGCAGTTGTCTGAGATTATGCGATTAGTGTTGAGTGCAAGTATGGAGGTGTCAAAAGAGCTCACCGGCGACGCGACGAATGCGGTCAATAACATTGTCAACCATCTCCTTGCCAATGGTGTAGTGACCACGAGCATAGTTGTTGGCGGCATCCTCCTTGCCGCTGATCAACAACTCGGGGTGGAAAAGGTTACGGTATTCGCCAGTTCGGATCTCGTCAATAGGAGAGGGGTCAAGATCGACGAAGAGAGATCGAGGAACATGCTTGCCGCTGCTGGTCTCAGTGAAGAAAGTCTCGAAAGAACCAGGGTCACCAATATCGGGAGCATTGGGGTCGGGGCGACCATCGGGGCCGAGACCGTGCTCGAGAAGGTAGCTATTCAGAGGCCAGTCAGCTTCAAATTCGTGACGGTGGCGTTATTTGACAATCCAGGGAGACAACATACAGCTCCCAAGCAGAGTTACCGAGCTGGGTACCAGCCTGGCCCAGATGGAGGTGAAGAATCTAGATAGCAGAGAATCAGCATCGTGAGGTCGGATAGCAGCTTCAGCGGATGACAATAAGGGGGCGCCCCAGCTGCACAGCTCCAGACATCAAGTGGAACACACAAAGGATATCTCGAGCAGAGCGAAGCAATGCAGTGCAGCAAAGAGACGAGCTGCAGCATAATTGTAGACATACCTCGCCCTTCATTTTGTCTGGATGAAGCTAAAGAAGCTACGACGAGAGGTTGAAGTCGGGAGAGGAAAAAGACGGGGAGAGAAATACTGTACGCGCGCAGCGCTTGAAGGGGGAAGGGGAAGAAGGGGCCTGAGGTGGTGATGGTTTTCGGGGTGGGTGTTTGGAGTTCCAATCTGTGGGTGCGCTGGTGCAGTGGGACATCCAATTGGTGGCGGGGTCGTCAACAAACATTGCTAGGCCCGCCAGAGCTCTCAGGAGGTACATGTGCAACAGACAGATTTTGGCAGTGCAGGCTCGTACCTGAGGTGCCTCTCACCGCCAATTGAAAGGGAAGCCTGGGAACCCTTGACAGTGGGAGAACTGCGCTTGCAAGGGGCATTCAGGTGGGATCTGCTCACCCGGGAATGGTTTGTTGGCATTAGATTCAGTGATAGGTCAGAGCGAGCTGATAGGTAAGGTATCTATGGAATAGCTACGGTGTATTGACTCTGAAGGCTTTCATCTAGCATCTTCATTATCACTTACAACAGTTGCCTTTTAGCTTTTAGCTATAGAATTGCGACATATCGGTTCTAATTGGAGAGTGGGGGAAAACATGAACTAAAACCACTTAGCTGTCCGTGCCTATATTTCAATGTAACTACCTACTAAGGTATATCTCGATCTTCTTTCTTGCCTCTTTGCAGCTGCCATTGCATAGAGTCGCCGCTCATGGACGTTCAAGGGGATGCGATAAAACTTAGGACCTGTATTCTAGGTGATAAAAAGTCTTAGGTAAGCTTAGGTAGATTTAGTATAATTTAGTATAGATTTATAGAATCTTAGATAAAGTATTTTTGATACCTCAGTTTAACGTCTGAAGTCTTCTTGCACTCCGGGGATGTTTCATGTTTCCTGTTTTGTCCAATCTGGTCACAGCTTCAATGGCTT
Source organism: Fusarium sp. NRRL 52700 (assembly GCA_013396095.1). Lineage (NCBI taxonomy): Eukaryota > Fungi > Ascomycota > Sordariomycetes > Hypocreales > Nectriaceae > Fusarium > Fusarium sp. NRRL 52700. The sequence goes on along the minus strand of JAAQRM010000493.1, from coordinate 210,448 downwards.
GTAGCCGGGGCGTGTATTAATTTCGGTGCCTGAAATCTTTGCTCTAGGCTACCAGATATAGGAATGCGGCAAGGCACCAGGATATCAAGCTTGGGGCGGAATTTTCAATGATACTGAAGGATTGTAAAGGTGACTAAAGCTACCAATGCAATGAGACTCGTTGACCACAGACAACACCCTACTAGAGGAGTAAATATCACCAGAGGATCGGTTCTCGTCCAATGTATCCGGGAAGGCCTATTAAAGCCCCCATGTGTCAACACTCCTTGACTCCAGAAGTTTTGTTCACGAGTGGTGAGCGATAGAACTACCCTTGAATCAACGGGCCTCAGGGACGGAAAAAACTCAGGACGTGTACTCTAAAAGTATGGAAAATATATAGCTGTATCGTTCCAAATTTACTGCCGGTAATCTTTGTCGCTTGAGATAGAGGTTCTCTAGGCTTTCTTGCCTCCCCTATACACACACATCCAGAACCATATTCGGCGGATATGAATGGGTCCTCGTTTTGTTTGTGCAAGGCCGCTACCACTGATCCATTGTCGAAGACTCTGAATATCATGGGTAGTGCGTACAATACCATGATCGTAATGACAGCAAGGGAGTATATGATCTCGGAAGCAATAGGAGAAAAGCCTAGACATAGCATAAGCATGCCGCTGATCGTGAGAAACATTGTTGTATAATTGTCATATTGCTCCGGAGCGAGATGTATGAGAGTCAATCGTTGAAGAACATCCCCCCATCCAATGCAAAAGCAGCTGTCTGACAAGACATCATGACCAAACGGCCACGCCACCGATGGAGATGTTTAGAAAGATGATAAGCAGGAAAGGTCCCGGGACCTTGAGACTCCAGCTCTCCATTAGAAGAATAAAGGCAGCGTAACCGCTAAAGGGAGCCGGTTAGTGTTTGCACGTATGGGTAAGGCCTCGTGCTTCCAGGCAGAACATGGTACCAGTTTGCTGTGAAATGAGAGACCTACATAGGATCAGATGCCGCTGCATCCACGTCGGTAACTTAGAGAGCCAACAAGATGAAAGTACCCATGCCTGCTTGTAGGTAATGTGTTGATGATGGAGCGAGGTGCAACTATTCGCGCATTGTCAGTCTCCTCTGCCACGGCTGATGGTGCATTCCAACCAGTAATGACCTTTGCGGCATAAAAGAAGGTGAACAGAGCAGAAACAAGCATTTCCCAGTCACTGTAGTTCGTGTAATCTCCAAATACGGTAACGGCGGAAGTAGTAGGAATAGTCTGGGTGTTTTGGGCGACGGAGAGTCTAATGACAAAACAGGCCGAGGAGACTAGAATAAGGGGTGCCGTCACTCAAGTTCAAAGAAAACGATAATGCATGAGATAAAAGGACACAGGTTTGGAAGCTTACCCGAGGAAATGAAAGCAGACCTGGCAATGCTTGTGAGGGCATTAATGATGTTGGCCATGTCTGCGATGAAAGACAGAGGACAGTATATCGGCGGAGGTGCGAGTGCAGCTGTTCACCAATAATTGGCACCATTGACTGGCATCGATGAACAGAACTCTGCGGTTGTGAGAGCCCACGGGAGGAAAAGGAGTGAAGGGATAAACCAGTCCCTAAATATTTATGGTCAGCGCAGAGTCCTCATTGTTTGAGTTTTAGGAGCGTTTGCATCAGCGATCTTCATACCAAGTCAGTCCCCAATAGCCGCCATAGTTGATTTGATAAGAGACAGCTATGAAGATGCCGCACATGGGCCTACGACTATTGTTAGTCTTTGGCCGATACTTGATCTGGCCTTTGTCGCGAGCATCTCGAGTATAGAGTAGAGGCAACTTGGTGACTTACGAGGCCATAGCCATTGTGAGTGACATGGCGTCCAAAGAACGAAAGACTCTGGTGTATGAGGGGCTGTAACCAAAATCGTGGACGACCGCATCTTCAGCAAAGTCGAATACGGTGGTGTTGCGCGGATTCTTCTTCTTCTTGTCGGCATCAGGGGTTCTATCAAGTATAGATACCGTGGCGAGCTACCAGCTTTCAATTCAAGCTGAAAGTGCTTAAATTTTTATTCAGAGTGAAGAAAAGTCAATAAAGACATATGATGGAATAGAGATGTGCTTAAGGGGAGTTTGTCCATCAGTTCATAGAGAGAACAGGCTTCACAAACACCATTGAAGATATATGGATATCATCTAGAGGCGACAACATGAAGAACATTGATGGCCAGTGGCATTAGCTACCCCAGATACACTTATCTTTCAGGTATCACCTAACCCTGCTTTACCTGTATTTGATCGCGGGGTAATCATTCATTGGATCCATTAGCAGATAGCTAGCTTTGACTAAGATATGCGCTAGTCCTGATCGTTGAGAACAAGATACGCATAAATAGGCCGTCGGATGGTTTTGGCAGCCCCTCTAAGCATTGTTCCCATGGTACAAAGTATCTATCAGTATCTCGGCATCGGTTTGCGGCACGATATCACTACCTTTGTAGTCAACCATCCAGATAAAAGACAACTATGCATTGACGACAGTACAGTATCATTCGCAACTGTTCAACAAGGATACTGTTTCAGTAGGCCAGTATCAGTCCTCTCATCTTCTTACTTCACTCATCACTTGCGAGCGAGCAGTCAACCCGACCCCATGCAGTCACCTACTGGTTATCTGGCGTCTTTGCCAGTTGAGAATCCGACTAAGACCTTCTGGCAGAGCGAGCCAGACCCGGTGATCAGTAACTACCAATCGTAAGTAGTGACCTATGAATAACCCTTACAATCATTGGGCCCAGTCTTGGTAGTGAGGATATGTGAAAGGTTTATATAGACCAATACCGAACTGACTGAAAGCATGGCTGTAGTGCTGAATTTCTCCCCTCTGCCGATGTTGTTATCATTGGCTCCGGATTGTCTGGTGCTTTCATCGCCCATCGGTTGCTCAGTTCCAGCTCACCAAGCAGACCAAAGTCTGTAGTCATCTTGGAGGCCCGCAACGCAGCGAGTGGTGCTACTGGAAGAAATGGTAAGTGACAGACGTCGCACTGATCAATGAAGTATCGCCATATGGTACTCACCTTTCCTCTGTATAGGCGGCCATATAAAGCCCGATTGCTATCGCGGCTTCACATCGTACTCTATCTTACATGGTACTGATGTTGCAAAGGCTCAGTGCGAATTTGAAGCCGTGAACTATCAAGAAACTGCAAATTTCATCCAAGAGAACAATCTAGCTGCGGAAGTTGATCTGGTACAGTATCGCTCAGCCGACGTCTACCTGACCCCAGAGTCCTGGAAAAGGGGGTTGGCAGCGTACAATGGCTTCAAAGAATCTGGTGGCAATGTCTCCGATATCAACGTACTCAGTAAAGCAGAAGCTGAGGAGTCTCTACGGGTCAAGGGTTGCTATGGAGCAATCACTTTCCCGGCTGCCAGCCTGTGGCCATATAAACTCGCAGTCGCTATTCTACGCAAGGGGCTCGATTTGGGACTGAGTCTTCACACCGATACCCCTGTCACAAGTGTATCCTCCGACGCTTCAGGACCTTGGAAGGTCTCAACACCCCGAGGGGCTGTGATGGCGAATAGTGTCATCCATGCCACCAATGGCTATGCTTCGTACCTCGTGCCTGAGCTTGATGGGCGAATTATCCCCTTCAAAGGCCATGTTTCTGCCATCACGCCCCCGCCAGCTTATATGAGCCAGCCTCTAACAACGTCTTTTGCTTTCATATCCAGTGATAACTACGACTATCTCATCCAAATACCAGGTCCCGAAAAGTACCTGATCTGGGGCGGTGGCGAGGTTGCTCATCCCAAAGGTCTCTCAGGCGACTTCGGTGACTGCGATGACCATCAGATCGTGTCTGAAGTCGAGTCCTACATTTTTAATGCACCGGTTGAGATATTCAAAGATTGGGGAGAGTCTAGGGCGTCTTCTGGGACCAGCCCTGAAAGTGCCGCGGCATTCTCCTGGAGTGGCATTATGGGCCTGAGCAAAGATCTTCTTCCGTTTTTAGGAGAACTTCCAGGCAAGCCTGGTCAATATCTGGCAGGTGGATATCACGGACATGGTAGGTCTAGCAGTACAATAACTTAAAGCATTTCTTTGCTAATGAAGGCAATTTAGGGATGGCGCGCATCTTTCTGAGTTGTAAGGCTTTTTGTGAGAAGTTTCTTGGTGAACCAACTGATCCCCGTGTTCCTACTACTTATTTCGATTTGACCTCACGACTCAAGGACCCAATAGACCTCGAGATCCTAGATACCATAGCATAGGTAGCATGAAGTTCCAGATAGACTCTCAAGGAACTGGAGGTATTTGATAGAGTTGCGAGATTATTGGCCTGATTAATAACCATACATGGTTCTTCTCTCTCCTTCGCCATTCCCCCATCTACATTGAAAGCACGCGTCATCATTTCCCACATGCCTTCAGTTCCATCGAACAGCTGGACATCTACTGCTTGAACTCCAGCTTTTTCCAGAGCAGCCCTCGCTTCTCCCATTCCTCGTTGAGTAGGGGGGTGTGGTGTGGTTATCCCGTCGTTTGCAACGAAGCCAATACAGACCTGTCGTTTCCCGCTCATTCCAATGAGCAGGGTTTCCTGGTATACTTGTTCATCCCACTGAAGTCGCTCGCATTCAGAATCCCACTCTCATGGCTTGAGAGATAGTAATGTTCTTGCGTATACTTTCAGCCCGTCAATGCTTTTTGAAAACGGTCCTGCAACACCATCACTCGACTGCTCAGCGTCTTTAAGAGGGAATATACCCATACCTCAGTCCCCTCGTCAGCAAAGCCTACTTTGACAGAGTACGAGAATACGTCAGGCTTGGAAAGGACAAGGGGTGGGACTATCTTGGATGGCCTCATATCATTGAAGAAGGGGTACTTCGTCAACCCAAGAATCTTTGTCGACGTTAAGCCGTCGATGCGGATTTACCAAGAGGAGATGTTCGACCCTTGCGCCGCGGTGTTACGGTTTCAAGGCGAGGATGAGGCAGTGAGATTAGCTAATGGCTCGATGTGTGGCTTCGGTAGTGCGCTCTTTACAGAGAATATCAGCAGGGCTCACAACGTTGCCCGTAGGATCGAGGCTGGCATGGTATGGGTGAACAGCACCAATGACTCGGACTTCCGAGTCCCTTTGGTGGAGTCAAACACAGTGATGTAGGTAGAGAACTCGATGAAGCAGGCCTAGAGGCTTATTACGACATCAAGGCTATTCACGTGAATATTGGTAATATACTGCCAATGTAAGCTGTTCAAGGGGAGCAAGTAACTTCTAACACCAAACTAGGCACCAGAGAAGCCTAATCTAAGGTCTACTAAATTTTATATTAAATTGTACTAAATTCATCTCAGTTTTTCTTTTTACTCAAGACAGAAGTTCAAGATTTTCTTGTCTCGTCATGGCTATCGATGAAGGAGTCCGTATGTATGCTGCTTGGGTGGTTGCCAGTATAGTCTGAGAAATTATTGCCATGAATAAATGAATCTGACCGATATGCTTTGTCCATCTCGTATCACGCTGACCTACTCTATCAAGCCACCTGAACCAAACACTGTTGTCAAAACAAAAGACAATGACTCTTGTTATATGATTGTCTACATCAACACCTGACCTTATCACATTTCACAAGAAAGGGGGGAGAAAACTTCTATTCTAAGCATTAGTAAATCCATATTGAAACTTTGGGATTAAATCGTATGGGTTTTAGTAATGTTTTCCCACCCAACCGCCGTACTCCAAAAAACGACTTTCGGATATTTCCTCCTGTAAGATGATTGTATGTAGTTAAAAGCAAAATAGCCCATAGCAACATGCTACGGCCGCGCAAAGTGGTATCATAGGTGTGTAGGCCGTTTCCCGTCCAAATCATGATCCCTCGCTCTCTTCTCGCTTCCAGAATTTGATCCTTCGCACTTGATTCTAGTCTTAATCTCGCCGGTTGTCTTCTTGTGACTGCGTCTCAGAACGCTCCAGCTCTTCTATACGGCGTTGAATCGCCTGTTTCTGGACTTGTAACGCCCTGATCTCCTCGTCCCGTGTCGCCGTATCCTCGCTTAGCTGACTATCGTTTTCCGTCATGCTGTTCGAGTCCGTAGCAGCCTCGTAAGCTGGTGGTGGCTCTGCGGTCTGTCGGTTCCTGTCACGTCGATGGTTGGCATCCGCAGCGGCGTAAAAATTATCTCCTGGTCCTGGCGAGGTGTGACGCATGTTTCCCACCGCACCGAGCTCGTGTGCCCGTCTCTTTTCCGTCTTCTTTCGCTCTCTTCTAATGAGCCAAAATGCAAGGGCTCCTATCGCAAGCAGTACAAAAACCGCGACACCAACACCAATACCGATGCGCGCGCCCAGGGACAAGGATCGGCCATGATGCTCAGTACCTGGAATATCGTCTTCATCCTTGAGTCCAAGTGCATCTTTGTCGCTATCTTTGAACAGAGCCCTTATGGTATAAACAGCAATCGTTGCACCATACAAAGTCGTTGGTGTGTCTGACACAGCATCATAAGTCTGAGCTGTCTGGTTGTATGTGTAAGGCACAGCCAGCACGGATGAAACCGAACGTTTACACAGATTGCCATCCAGAGTGTATTCCCTACTACAATTAGAATGGTACCTGTAAGCACTTTCTCTCATGACTTACGATGAGCAGCAAATGGCTGTCGTTGTCTCGTCGTCCCGATTCTCACTAGTGTCAACGCGCAGTGATACGGTGGTCCATCCATGAGGGCATGTGCCTGGACTGTAAACCCCTGTAAGGCCTCTATCGAACATGGCATCGGGATAACAAGACAATGACTTCGCTCCAGCCATTGGCTGCAAGTCGAGCATTGCTGCGAGGCCGTCAGAACCTGACTTTGGTACCTTGTTTGCATCATAAGTCCAGGTGCAATCGACAGGTCCAGTCCAGGGTGTGGTCATCGGTGGGAATATCCCGTCATCGTCTAGGTCGTCTTCATTGGTAGGCTTAGGTGCGATCACAAGTGTTGTCGGAGCAGGCGTTGGGTCGGATAGAGAGATGGTTGATGATGGTGCGGCGGAAGCTATTGACGATAACCCAGATGATGTGGACTCATCATCCTCGATCGAAGAAGACATGATTTTGGCGACTGCAAGGAATTGCAGTAATTGCAAACAAGTTTAAGCTTCTATGCCAGGCCGATTCGACTACAAGCCGCACCACGAGTGCTGTGCTTGCCGTCAACTCGGCGTATCAATGACGATCGTCACTCTTGTCCATCCGGCAATACGACCAATAGTTTGCGTTCTCGTTGGAAAGAAGGGCGCGTGAAAGATTCGCTACCTAGACAGACAATCTGCAGTGCGGGGGTTTCGGACAGACTTGGCTATATTTCAGCTACAGACAAGAAGGCGCGCGTGAAGAATATCGAGGACAGCGTCTCTGGCAATGTCGAAGTCCATCCGGGCGTACTTAGGTATTGCGGACGAACGAACCGATTGGGATAGATATATAACACAGACGGGCAAGACAAGAAATGGTGACAAATGAATGCAAGGAAAGGGAAGGGAAAGGTTCGTCGTACCCAAGAAACGACAAGAACCAGCCAAGCAAAGCAAAGCAAAGCAAAGCAGACAGCAGACAAGTCCATAGCATGCCTGCCGAGCAGCAGCAGCGAGAAGACGGGTTCAGTAGCGTTGGTGTTCCCCCTTCTGAGGCCTTTGAAGGCTTGGCGAAATCTTATCACGGGTGGGTGCCGAGAAACGCCAAGGCCTGGATTGCACCGAAACACGTCCACGTTGACCGCTGTGAGTTCTGGGCATTGACGCATTGTCCTTATTGTCGTAGTCGTAGTATCAGTGGTAGACTGTACCTAGTTCCAAGCGATGTGCCCATGGCCGTCACTGACAGTCGTTCAAATAAGGTATAGGTCTATACTGAATGTCATCGTCAAGCCTCCATCATAAGACACACGCAAGCCATCATAGGTTACTGCGGAAGCCTGGACGAATGGATTCCCTTGGGAGGGGCCCAATGGCCATGACCTTGCCCATGCCCCAGTAGCTTACGAGGGCCAATGCTCATCATAGTGGGCTTGTCCAGCCTAAGCCGAGCCTTTTGGCCCCAGTGCCACGGTCTTGGCTGATGAGTATCGAATTTCTGGGCATTTGAGAGTCTCTGACGCGGGAAATGAAAGGCCGCCTTGGTTTGTGCCGAATACGCCGGCTTGGAAGTCTTGGAACATGCACACCAAGCCGCGACCAAGAACAACCAATCCCATTCCCGAGATAAAAAGGCAGAAAATTCCGTCTTGGCCGTAATTATCAGTCATGAGATCAATTCACCGTTCTACTTTCTCAACTCACTTTGACATTTTCATTACTAGATAGAAACCGACCTGACCTGTTCAAGCAAATGAATGTCAATTCACTGTCAAAAGCAAAGCGCCCAGTAAACTTGATACTCTTGGCGTTGCACCGCCGATGTAGGACGAAACCATATGAAAAGATGACAAGGAGTCAATAATCATAAGGTGCGCTGAAGAAGGCGAGCCGCGAGTCTTGGCTGGAGCTATTCGCTTCTTTGTCCCAATTAGCGTCCATTCTCAGACGATTTGCAGAGGGAAAAGAGAATAGAGTTGCTCAGAAGCTCGGTTGGCTGCCGAGAGATCATGGCTGGTGACAGCAAACTGCCAATAACGTTACAGCAACACATGCCAGCCAGGGCAACCACGTATACGGTTAGATGACTGAAGATCAAGCGCCAAGTCAACAAGGTCACCGGGAGTTGAAGGTGTAAATTAGGTGTTTGAGATAACTACCGGTCTCTTTCATTGCATTTTATAGTATCTAAAATGGCATGTCCATTACACTATATCGTAATTGTTGTTGTTGCAATGGGCCTCTGTGCTATCAAGATCGAGAACATTCCACTTGGATGTCTTCACTAATGCACAATGATCGGCCACATAACAGTGTCGCTACTATCTCAATTTACACAATCGAGAAGCTATTATCGATGTCAATAGACTTGAGAGAGACATGGTATGTCTACGAGGTTAGTGCAGGGCTTTAGACCCATAAAATATCGGAATCACGGAGCTTATTTCTTCCGTCGTCAACATAAGGTACGTACCTTAATTTCTACAATCACAGTTTTGAATGAGCACGTGATGAGGGGGCGAAGGGCAAGAACCCTACATGGCTCTTTCCCTGTGCGCCTAAGCGATTGTTGCAACAACCGCCTTCAAATCGACCCCAGCCAGGCCATCAGTTTTCCGCTCAGCGAATTCAACAACACAACACCGCGATCATGGCTGACGAATACGTACGTGTGCTCTCGATATATCCCTTCCCCTCTGGAAATAGAAATATATACTCGCCGCCGATACGGCTCCCTCGACTCCCGCCCGCCACCCACGATGATGACGATATTGGAGAGATGGAGAGAATACAAAAAAGAGCTTAACTGACTTGTGTTCCGGATCATAGGACGCCGAGCAGGCTGCCGAGCTCAAGAGAAAGAGAGCGTTCCGAAAGTTCTCCTACCGAGGAATCGACCTTGATCAGTATGTTGCCACTGCACGATTTCTGCGTCTCGATGCTGGAAGATGAAGAGCTGCGAGGACGCACTCCCGAGCGAACGGAACCCATGCTGATGTTTGATTTTTCTCCACTCCACAGGCTCCTCGACCTCTCCTCCGACCAGCTTCGCGATGTTGTCCACGCTCGTGCCCGCCGCAGGATCAACCGTGGCCTGAAGCGCCGCCCCATGGGTCTCATCAAGAAGCTCCGAAAGGCTAAGCAGGAGGCTCAGCCCAACGAGAAGCCCGACCTCGTCAAGACCCACCTCCGAGACATGATTGTCGTCCCCGAGATGATTGGCAGTGTCATTGGCATCTACTCCGGCAAGGAGTTCAACCAGGTCGAGATCAAGCCTGAGATGGTTGGTCACTACCTGGCTGAGTTCTCTATCTCATAGTATGTTTCTACCCTCTACCACCAACAACGGAATAGATGACTAACCCTCCCTCCAGCAAGCCTGTCAAGCACGGTAGGCCCGGTATTGGTGCCACGCACTCTTCTCGATTCATTCCCCTCAAGTAAGAAGGTTGCGGTCTCGGGTGGTTTCTGCATTATGGACATTTTGGGCGAAAAGGACTGGTTCTGGTAGATGGGCAAAACATCTATCAAAAACACTGATGACAATGGGTACCATGACTAGTACAATAAAGGAGCATTGTCCGCTTGATGACTACCCTCGACTACCGCTGATGATTGCTTGATAATTGTGATAATACTTCCAGTACCTCATTTTCCACAAAACCTTCTCTCCTGACCTGGCTAACCTGCTGAAATGAAAACGCTTAGTCTCAAGTTCTAACGACATCATTCACTTAGTGGTTCGGCGGTCTTCAACATGCGCGAGGAAAGTTTTTCGAGAAACCCTTTGAGTCGGCGTTTCTGCCACTTCCATATAGGTTCCCTGGTTTTGCAAAGTGAACAGGCGTCGCGTCGTCGGCCCGGGCGGACGTAAATGCGTATCTGCTCGTCTTTGTTGACATCCTTCACAGGCGTCAGCGTAATGTCGTAAGTTTCAGCAAATCGGTATGTTGCCTGCGCACAGTCTGGACAAGCAAGGTTGATGTTGGCAGCCAAACTACCGGTATAAGAGTTGGTGATCGAAGGGTACCTGCAGGTGTGGTCTTCTTGGAACTTGTCGAGGCATGCAAGTTGTATTGCGTTCAACACTTTGGGCAGGGAGGCCTCAGGGGGCTGGCGAGAATCAATAAATATTGGTTTTCCTGCGCCGGTGATCTCGTGGCCATGAGGAAGGTGACGACTGGCAAAAACTCCACCTTTGCGGAAATTTTCGACGTCCCTTTCAGGCTTCACATTGTGAGGACTCGTTGCCGGCGGGCTCTTCTCCTCTTTAGTCGATACAGAAACCTCTGGTGGGTTTGATGATAAGTTTGCAGGGCTTGTATCTTTGGGAGCTTGCTCATCGGGACGTGGCTGCTGAAACATGTGTTCTGCCAATGGTATGAGCATCTTATCACATGTTTTTTGTTTTGTTCTTACCACTATCACTCCGGCCGCTCTGGTTGGCCGTCATGTTGCTAGTTTCTTATTGAGTTAAAGTTCGTGCTAGGAAAAGACTGTTTGGATCCAAGACGGATGATGATGGCGACCGATGTTGATGAATTATTGCTAAAAGTACCTTGTCTGTTTAGAAGAGAGATGGCAAAGGCCGTTTGAAGAGCACACAGGGCGAACTCGCTTCGATATGCAGAATCAAACCAGGAGGAAACTGTGTTTAATAACTCAATAGAAAAATGAATTCATAGATATGTCTGATTCGTGGCTGGTTTACAACACTATGCCTCCTTCTGTGCCAGTTTGGCCGCTTTCCGCTCCTCCTCCTGGATATGCTTTTGACGGTAGTGCTCAACGACATAGTCCATGTTGGCCAAGTGGCCAGCGACATTGTTTCGGGGAGCATACGAAGTCATTGCCCTGTTTCTCAGATTAGCATTTGTTCCTGCAGCAGTTACTTTCCGTCACTGAAGAGAAGGCGGCAGCCTCCAACGGATAACTGCAAGTAATGTCGGTGGACGAACTCGGGATAGGCAACATCGACAAACCGGTGCTTGTTGCCGCCGTTTTCAAAGAGGTTTCGGTCGTAGCCAGCCTGCTCCATGGCCTTTGTGTGGAGCGCATTGATATTCTCCCAGTCCTTTCCACGGGAAGTGTACTTGTCGATGAGGCTGAGGATTGAGGATTGCTCGCCCTCCTGAGGAACGAATTGGTAGACAAGAACGGAGCCGAAGAAACCGCCGACAGCGAGGAGAGAACCGGTCTAGGGATCATAATCAGCGTTTCATTTTTCGATTGGAGCCATCCAAGTGCATTGGTGTCGGCGTGGGCTCCGTGATGTAAGCTAGTGTGTTTTGACATACGCTGAACGACTCGTTGACTTCTGGAGCTTTGTGATGAGCATGCGCATCGGAGGCGTAGGTTCGCGCCGTCCTTTGCAGCTGACGAGCCACACCGGCTACCCTCTGTCGTGCGACGAACATTTTGGACGGGTTGGGCAGCGTTCAATTGAGCGATTGATTGTGAGGCTCTCTTGGGAAGAAGCCGCACAAGATCAACAAGTGAGGTTGTCGCCGGTCCGATATGTTTACGTAAGGCAGTTTATGTGGTTGGCCAATTGGATTATAGGTGTTTATCATTGGCTACTCCACAGCGAGCATGACATGGGGTTAGAATCATTCAGGACTTTGCCGAAGACAGGCAAGAAAACAGAAATATATCCTCTCTTCTAAGTGATAAAGCGACTTGTGTAGCTTTGACATATCTCAGCAAGCCCTTGTATCAGTTAATCTCAACATCTTGATTTTGTATCACAAGTTTTCTTCCTCCCTAAGGCTTACATACATATATATATATGCGCGAAGAAAAGTAGTTTTCTCTCATAAATATTGCCACGGGCAAGCTGTTCTCCCTGTGGCTTCTTCTGTTTTCTCCTGGGTTTATCCTCAATCAGTAAAGGGCATGACGGTTTCTCAAACTTCTCACAATCGCCGAAGAACCAGAGAGCGCGCATGAGAATATTAACATATGAAAGCTTTACTGCCCATGGCACCTCTGTAGCAGTACTCTGTAAACGACACATATACTCCGTACCTCATCCATCCCATCATTGCAAGCGACAAAACCTGGTTCCTCGATTCGTGCCGCAATTTTACTGGAGCATCACCTACCCTGTAGTGATATCTGTTTCATATAAATCAACACAGCATTTCGCGACGATACGCGTCAATTAGTGCATTGGTGGTGATGATTTTCTGGTCAAATCTTCTCGGCCGTTGGCGATTCATCCGTCTTGCTCAAAGGGTATTATACCACATCTCGTAGGGCGGTTGGCACGCTGTTGTTGTTAGTTGGTTGTTGAGCGTTCATTCCATCTCAATCTTGGGCGAGATGGAGCCGAAATGTGTCTGTAATCAACCAAGATTCTGAAGTGTCAGTTTTAATGTCGTTTCCACTGCCTTGAAGCTATGAACCATACCCAAGCAAGTCATATAGTCAGCTCTGTTCTTCCTGGGGTTGAATGGCTAAGACCCAGCCCTCCAAATTCCCGAGGCTTCCAAAGTGGGACGCAGCAACAGTAGCCTACCTAGATTACTTTATCTGGCACCGCAAACATCATCACAAGGGAATTAATAGGCCCAGCTATCATTAGAAGCTTGGGAGGATAAATCCAAAACCTGTTCAATAGAAGTGGCTGAAGCTACCACAAAGTTTAGCAAGATCGACATGACTAGCCCTAAAGTGTGTGTTGCGTCTCTTCTGGCGTTCTCTAAATAAGGAGACAGTGACAACATGAAGCCAAGCCCATCTAGCCTTTTAAGTTAAAATTTCCGGCATGGTGCTGCCGTGGTCCAGATTATGGAATTAGAACGTTCAACGCTGGCAACTCTGACGACGAACTTGTAGGGACCAGCGCCAAGGAAGAGTTCATCGACACACCAAACAACAACTGCCGTTGGGAAGCCTCTCACGAGTTACCCCGTCAGAATGTGAGGTCACCCTGAGCCATCAGTCAATGAAATGAATGGAGCCAGCGAAGCAGTCATGAACGTTCTTCAAAATCCCGGCGGTTGAGATGGAGATTCTGGCTCATCCAATTCGCCCATAGCAAGCTCAGAGGGCCACTCAGCAGTATCCGGGGAGACCAATTGGGATAAAATTCAATGAAGATGGCTGGTCTAGAATATGACGGAAGAGGTGCAATGCATATGCGGTGTCTCGATTAAGATGACACTCTAGTGCTTTGGCTCCATGCAGGACCAAGTCATGGTTCTGAGTGACCATCGTAATGATAAGACTTGACAAAGTAAATGCTTTTCATGATGACGGAAGACGTAGCGTTTGAAGACGAATACTGGCTGATACTCAAGATCTTGATTAAGTGGGCATCAGGCAAATGCATCAGCTGAGAGCCATGTTCCTTTGTGAAACCTAATCGAGATTGTTATTGCATGATGGGCGGAGATATTGGGCCGGTGATTTACGTTGGAACGAAATCGATGGAAGCAAGAGAGAATGCTGGTCGCTTGTTGGATGTTGACTTTCACAAGTACTGTATGTACAATCTGCAGGCGGACGATTTGCCCCTGTCTCACGTAGATTCTACATCATCCCGTGTTTTTGACAGGCAGCAAGGGGGCAAACATCTCGCAGCAAACCATAGGACGCCGTTTATCAGGTATCGGTTTTGACGAAGCGAGATGTACATTATTACTCACGATGCCATGATGAGACATGACTTGAAAATAGGGATACAAGTTCCCTAGTCAGGTTATTCGTGATAAGAGATCATGAAATGCCATGTGATAGAAGGAAAAAAGGTACCCTGGGCTGCCTGGTTATGCGTGTAAGAGGCAAAAGCCCATCTTGAGTGCCAAGCTTGGGGTGCGCGCGCCAAGTTTAGTTACAATGGATCATACTTGGCCATACCTATCAGAGACCTTCCCCGCGAAAAGAAAAACGCCCAGGAATGGAGTCAAGACAAGCTGAGACGCGTGTTGTCCTATCCAAAGCTGCAGACAAAACCGTGCCCTTTTTGCTTCTTGCCAGAAAGGCGAGAATACCCGCTGATGGGGGACATAGTTGCAATAAAGTGCCTCATTGTGATTGTATATCCTTGCAGTAGCTTCAGAGCCAAGGTAACCTCCGTATCGTCCCTTGCAACTTATTAGTCAAGGCTCTATTTGCCCTTGGATGTTCGCAGACGGTACAATGCGGGGAAAGCTCTTTTTGCTGGTCACGGATGCATCGATCCCCTCTTGGTTATTGGCAGAAGAAGACACACGACACACGCTTTCAGAAAAACAAAAGAGTCTGGGCTCTGAATGAGACCTTTCAACCTACCAATTCACGACCTCTGGGCTGACAATTTTCTTGAGGCCAGACGATTGATGCTGAGCTGGCTCTGGCTCTTCAACACACACCCTTTCATCCTCCAACTGCCTTCCTTGTCTGTCGATAGTAAGTGGTTTGTAGGTCCCCCAATTCTGTTCCGAGTATTCCCTTTGGGGAGATGAATAGTCATATGATGGCGTTCTGTGGTCACACACATACTCCCTCCGAGTTGTCTCTCTAATTCATTCACACAACACATACTGTACTCAGCCATCGGGTTATCTGGATGTTTCTCTCTTCTCTCTCTTCTGATCAAAGCCTAACTCTATTATCCCAACGACTACTACCTTGCCTACGTGCGTCATACAACTGTCACTTGTGGTACTTACGCCCCGAGACTTCTAGTTGAATCTTACGGAAGATTTACGAAAGGTTAAAAAGGGTCCTGGAGCCCCCTGGAATCTTGCCCTGCTTCTCTGCTTGTTTGGTTGGATAAAAACAATCCTCGACACAGCTTCTCTACCTATGCCTGAGATACGTCCAAGCCTCCTTCAACAATATAAACAACATTCGCAGCTGCGCCTCTGCGTGCTTACGTTGTCGATACACAACGAGGCCTCACCATATCTGTGTTACAGCTAAATAGCCAGGCTTTTGGACGTTTCAAAATCTACTCTTTTTATTAAGCTTCACGGCTATCTGTCGACAACCTTCTTCGTCTGCACCCTGCCTCCACATCCCAACGCTCTTACATATCATCCCTCCCTCCCTTCCATCCGTCCTTACATACTTCAACAAATACAACGTGCCTCCATACCTTTACCACATACTACTGCATACTTCCCCCTACATATTCTTCCATTGTACAACCACCTCTCATCAACATGTGCCATACCGTAATCGCCCAGCGGATGTGCAAGGATTGCCGCCATAGCCTTGGCGAGACGGTTATCGACTTCACCCGCTGCGCTCGTAAATGCTCGAGCCCGTTCTACTGTCTTACCCCTGAGCCGCAGATGGAACTATGTAGCCTATGTACCGCGACGGCGACACTATCTACACCGGTACTCGCACAACATGCTCTCGAGGATACTACCACTGCAGCTGGTGCAAGGCTCTACGATCACTCTATCCAAAAGGCTGCAGCATATCCGGGATCTGGAGTAGCCCGTCACACTGCGGCTCACTAAGACATCCCCCATAGACCACCTCGACGGTGGCTTTTGCTACGATATCGATATTTAGGGCGTTTATTTAGGGCGTTTATTTATGTAAGATCTGGAGGGAAATTGAAATGACAAAACGAAATTCCACAAAAATAGTGCATTTGGGAATGGATATGGGTATGACACGGGCAACCGGCACAGGATCACAGGCGCATGAGGACGGACAGCATTCATCAATGCTCTACTTGCTTCACATCACATCGTTTTATTTCATTCTACACGCTTGATTTCGTGTGTAGTGTCACACATGCACATAACCCCGGTGAGGACCACTCTGCTGGTATGAGATGGAACCGGAGGACTGGTCAATGGGTACCGAACCAAGAGTTGGGGCAAGGGTGTACAGAAGAATCAGAAAACACAATCGTTGACTGACAGCAGTAAGCTAAATCAGATCCATTAGCCAAAGAGCAATAAAAACTTGATCAGGATGGAAAACCTTGTATTGTATTGTATTGCATTGCGCTGTCCAGTCTAATCCCTCATCTCGAATTCGATTTCGGTCGGCTATGGCTCAGCGCCATCAAGCCCCTGCTCTGCGGGCGAGCGGGCGGGCGTCCGGCTCCTGTTCCGTCCCGCTCGCTACTAGACCACCCATCGAGTTTGAGATAAGGTAAGGTATAGGCAACAAGAGTGAGACTATTGATTGAATGGACCTCTCAGGGCTTTTAGTAGGTTGGTTCCAACTTCATACTCAATTTATCCGGGCACAAAGTCAGCTGGATGACTTCTAATTCGCGCAGGCTCTCTCTTGGGTGTACCAAGAAGTGTGAATAAGTGCATGTGTACTCCGCATGATGTCCTAAACAACAGTACATACCCTGAAACACTGAGCCCATCAGCAACTGCACTCTCATCGAGATACACTAACAAAAACGCAGGGAACAACCCCTCAATCACAGACAGTCACAAACCACTATCACAATTACTCACGCACGCGCTCACATCCATTCTATATAACACAAGCCGCCTGTTGCACCAACTAAACATAGTCGTCCTCATGACTCGGAAAGCTCGTCTGGCTGCAAGGGGAGGGTTACCTGAGTTCCTTCTCAGAGCTGTGAACTACAAGTATTTAGCTGCTACTGCCTAGGTATCCTGCCCGCATCGCGAAGCTTTGTTTATCCAGTTGTTGGCAAGAAGGCAGTGGCCACCCGAGGCTGCGGTTCACGGACCAGACTGGAGACCCAATTGCAGGTGGCAGACAGGCAGCACCTTACCTTGTTTCATGGGTATCTATATTCATCCATCAAATCCATGCAAGCGCAAACGGACTTTTTCGCTGCAAGGCTTCGGGGGGTTTTCAACAACGATCCTTCCTTCACTGACCTCATGGCACGGCTGTTTGCATTCACTGGAGCCTTCTTTCCCAACGTTGCAAACTTACATTTCCCTAAAAGCTCTTTTCCAACGTCTTCACCATGGCTTCAACAAAGTTTGCACATCCAACACCATTTCTGGTTACAGCCTCGCCGCGACTTGAACCACCACCTTTGAGTTGCAAACACATTTATCAGCATCATACCAATACTCATACTTCGATACCTGCCATGAGTAGTCTGTACGGAGTCATCGAGAGGGCCAACAAAGCCAGCCTTCTCGATGAGTATGCACATCTATGGAAGTTGTTCATCGAAGGTATCGACGAAGTTGTGGGATATGTTCGGGAGGAAGACTGCATCAAGATCCAGTGGGACGTTAAATGGTTTCATTGTGAAACGGTTAATAAGAAAGGCGACGAAGTTCGGAGAATTACCATCGTAAGGAGTAACAACTACCTTGCTGCAGACGGGATTTCCCACATTCCCTCCCCTGCAGAAGCTTGCAAAATCGCATTTCAAAAGCTCTTAGCTGCCAACGCAGACATGTTCCCCGCCTTCAGCCTATGGAAGGTGACAGAGGAAGCAGATCAAGAGTATTGCCCGATTCACCTAGCTGATCCAGGAGTCAACGTCTTGCCATTGCGCATTCCTTTGCCATTACGAGGAGTCCTGGGGGTCTTAACGGTGGGCGTTCATCTTAATGTCTACAGGGTAAAGGAGGAAGACGGCAAGGAAACCATTGACCAAATTTGGGTTTCACATCGTTCCAAAGACCCCAACTACAGCTATCCTGGGATGCTAGATCAGATCGTAGCTGGAGGCGCGGATACTAACGACACGATAGAGGGGCAGCTAGCTCCTTGCAAGACGCTGGCACGGGAAGCAAGAGAGGAGGCTGGGCTGACCATAGACCCCCTGACGCGACAAGTATTCTTTGAGGAAATGGGGGGCGATGATGGGGACAATGAGACGAAGATGCGTATCCACGTTGGGACTGTAGAGAGGGCTTCGTCCATTACGTTCTTTGACCTCAAAGATGAGAGTGCGGGTGACCTCTACAACAAGCACCTCGAGCCCGGCCTGCGATTCGTCTACGATCTCAAGATCACCAACCCAAGCTTTCGACCGAAGAAGATGGAGAGCGCAATCGAGAGATTTGAGCCCATGGGAGTACCTCAAGTGACAGAAAGCCTGAACAGCAATCAATGGAAGCCTAACTGCGGACTGGTGATGCTGGATTTTATGGTGAGACACGGACTCGTCACCAAACACGATGAGAGCCGATTCGAGCGCATCAAGAAGGACCTACGCCGGCCGCTGTGCTTCGCTTTCCTGACGGAATTACATAGGATCACTAAAGGGTGGTAGGAGTTTGGTCAAACAATCGAAGGAGATGGCACGGTATTCAAATTGTGGAATGGGTGACCGAGAACAAAAGTCGAATTGCATTCGCAGGGGCAAGCGGTGGTTTGTACAATAGTGTGACATGATCGACTATTATTAACGTAATTTCTTTGTCTCTATCATCCTGTGATGTTTGCCAGCTCAGACGGTCGATTCTTCTGCGAGTCGCGGAAAATCAGCGAAGCCGTGTACCTCGAGCTCCGTGCCTCGGATCTTGACGGGGGGTGAAGGTAAAAGGGTGAAGCAGATGCGACAAACTTCGGTTCCAGTGTTCTTCCAAGCATGATTAGTTCCCCTCTGGATGATAATGTCACCTCTGCGAAAGGTCTTTGTGGCCCCATTGTCGAGGATACAGTCAATCTCGCCGTCAAGGATTATGCCATAGTCAACACTTGCAGTCCGATGCATGATAGCGGGGAAGCCAGGCCAGAAGTCAACAACTCGAAGGGCAGAGCCAGAAGCTGGAGCAATGTCCTTCTCGGTGGGATTTTCTCTGTATGACTTGAGGTCGTTGTCACCTGTCAGAGTGTTGGTGCCATCCTCGTTCACATATGAGACGTGAGTCGTGAAGCCACCGCTGCGGTTCCCCTCGACTTGAACGGGGATAGTCTCATCCCAGATGGCGTTTCCGTTGGAGTCATGGGTGGTGATGAATCTCTGGACGGGAGGGAGTGGTTTGGCTTCGGAAAACATATTGACGAGAAGTGTTTTGTTGACTGGCGATTATGTTGGTTGTTGTGTGGTGTTTGAGAACTTCGATCTTTTGCTTGCTGGGTTGATGGTGATGATTATGCTGATAGAGGGAGAAACACTTGTTTCTTTATACTATGTAGCTCCATTACGACTATTGTACTTCTAAGCAAATGGCATTCGACGACATGTTCCTTGAGATACACGATTCTGAACGGTTAGTTAGCTTCTGCATGATAATTAGCCAATCAGGCTTTGTCTCTGTCACTTTCACGGTGGATTTCTGTTACAAAGCATGGATCGTTTATGATCAGTGTTTCGCAGTCCGGCCTCATCCTGAAGCTTTGAAATCTCGGTGTTCCGTGGAGTTTCTCTAAAGTGTTGGTGTTGAGACGACATTGGTAAGCACCCAGATCCTTCGACAGGGGTTACTGTATACTTGCCGTTTCGGCTGTACAGTGATTCCCTAGGTCATCTCCAATAAATTATCCATGGAACCAACCTCTCACTCCACAAGGCAAAGCTGGGCCGGTAAGGATCTTCGTCTTACCTCCGCTATCCATGCGTTCTCGGTTTGTCATGCGGAGATTCCGTGGAAACAATGCATGACAGAGCACGGAGCTGTCGGTGTGGAAGAAGGTGTTTTACAACGCAGCTTACGGCGTTTTGCCAGTTAGGTTCGACAGTGTTGTTACAGTATTGACTTTGGAGTATAAGTTAGCTGAAGCTTTGCTGTTGACAACTATTTGCAGGGCGTTCTCTGGCTGCCAAAGACATCAAAGGTGTGCAAGCGTGCACTGACAGGTTAGCCTGAAATTAACTTCGTTTAAATCTCTCTCTGTGGCTATGTTTCGTGGTAAGCCAAGACAATCAAGGCTGGGATACGACGGCCAACTAGAGAACGAGGAGATGAATACCGAAGTCTGACTACGGTGTTCTAGCCCGTGACTATTAATTAACGTTCTTTTTGTAGCCCATGATGAATCCATGATGCATAGAAAACACTCTTTGGTGGTTTGTGATGCAGCAGTCAATCGATTCCAGTAGCATGGCTAATTCCGCGAGGTAACATGGGCGGGAATAGGTTCCGCCCGGACAAAGATTTCATCGTTCTTTCTGACCGTCAATCTTGCCCTCATTCAAATATCGTCTCATAAGATTAGCAAATTCTAGCTGCATCGCCGTTTCGCAAGCCTAGCACGCTATGCTGTGCAAAGTTAGTCGTCAAGTCGATAGTTCTTGTTCCTACGAGCTATTGTACAACCAAAGATCCCTCCCTGTTGGCATCCACGTCCTACAACGAGTCGACGGAGAGCAAGCAGCCATAAATCGGCTGAAATGAGACCCGGCGCTGTCGTCGAGCGTCAGATTTTAGTGACTGCCCATCTATGGAGACCAAGCGGAATTGGGCTTCTATGGCCATTGCTTTTGGGACTTGAGCAATCTGCCACTCACCGAGAGGCTGAGTATCCATGGTCAACCCATGCAGCAGGGTCTCAGAAGCCCACACTGTTCGGCACGGGGCGCTTCAACCACTCTCTTGGCGGTGAATTGAATGTTACCTCGGGGAACATATCGGATGGACGCTGTCTGTTGAGTTGGAAGTTCAATTGACCAGAACTATGTAGGTCACAGACTGTAATTAAGCTCAGCATAGCCAACCTCTGGCTCCATCTGTCATCAAGCTTAACTCAACGCCCTTGGTGCTGTGGTATCGGGGAGCGACATGCTATTCTGGGCCACCTGTGCGAGGACCACTCACGAGCGAGGCGCGTATACTCACATACCCATTTCGGCAATTTGCGTCAAAAGCGAGGCAAATCAACGGAAATCACGGGAGACCACGTCTAACTCGGCCAGCCAATGAATGGCTAGAGACGAGCGCTTGATACTTAGTGTGCTGTAAGCCGTTGCCCCGTCGCTACTAGCTGGGTTCTCAAGGTACCTCTGTCGTACAACGCAGGTACTTTTCATAACTATCGCTCATGGGGGTAAAGTCGATGTTAGTCTTTGGCCTGATTGTTTCTATCTTTGATCATTACAGGGGAACCGCATCATCGGCACGAAATCATTCATGACTGCGGTTGCGGAGGTGGCTTACTCTTACAAACACAAACTTCTTGGCCTGACGATCTGAATGGAGACGATGCCAATTGATATACATATCCGTACGTTGGTTAACTATTGCCCAGAGCGGACGGACCCTTGATCATGGTCACAATCGCCCAGTCTCCTGCGTGTGCATACGATAGTCTGTCTGGTCTATTCTGTGTTGAGATGCCCTTATGCAGCTGTGAGGCGAGCCTGAGGACACAGCGGCCACAAGCTTGAGGCGAAGCCAGCCTGAACAACGCAACACAACACAACACAACACAACGCGAGGGCATACTGGATAGAGAAATTTAGACGAGATAAGTATCAGAAGATAGTACTGTAAAACTTTCATTGTATGTATACAGGAACTGTTGTAGACTCTAGAGCTCACCTATATCGTATTAATGGGTCGAATGCTTCCTACTGAATGCATATAGCCCCGGCTTGAACCTCGGAACTCAGCGAAGTTGGCTTTTACTTGAAGGTTATTGCTGTTGGATCTGGCCCGTAAGGTCAACTCATCAGGATCTCTCTGCATACATCAGCCCTGGTCGAAATAGTCCAGTTGTGACTGAGCTTGACTTAGAGAAGTGAATCGAGACCGATCTAGCGCCAAGCTGACCGTCGAATCACTTTACCTCATGCTGCCAAAGACTTCACGCCAGACTGACAGATAAATACGTGACCTGACACTAGAGGCTTGAAGCATGTTCTATACATGTCTTTACATAAGCTATATATATATCTACAGAAATAGATGGACCAAATATCTTACAGTATCATGTACGGGACTCTCACCAAACTTGATCGCTCAACGTTATACGGCGAGTCTTTCGCCTCTGTGTTGAACAACCTGCCTGACTAGTATTGGATCCATCAGTGTGCTAGTCATGTCTTCAATATTGAGGTGTTACACGACGAGTATTTGCTTTCAACACCATACACCTACTCCATATCCAGGCTCAGCACTCCAGAAGAAGATCCATAACCACCTCTTTTCGTAGTAGTATAATGCTGTTGGTTCTGTTGTCACATCTAGATCTGCCTCGTGTATGCGCAGAAATCCACTGACTTAACCTCTTCGAGTATTCAGTCGCATAATGTTGTTGGCTCTATCTCCAACAACCTGGTAGAACGTCTGTGTTTCTCTCTTCAGCTATCCTCTTTCGTAGAAGCATCATGCTGCTGGTCCGTCTTCGACGTTCACGAGACTCCTGTTTAGAAGTAACCATATTTATCCCTGCACGAGAATCAGCCTGTGTGTAAGTCAATAGGTAAGTAAGAACAAGTATAAAGGAGAGATGTTCCTGGGTGAAAGATGTCTATCATCCTCAACACATTCTCACTCCTCAATCATCTCATGTCATCTCGTTTCCTGCTACTGTTAAACACCAAGCAAGTGTCTTCCAGCAGGAAAATCAGTACCACCTCCGCCAGCGTCGTGGCCTACTGTGCCCAGAGGCGGCATCCCATCTCACCACCCGTAACGAGAACAACTTCGAAAAACGAGCTTGCTACAATGGCAAGAAGACATACGGCTGCGATGAGGGATGGTGCTGGAAGAAGTGCGAGGTCAAAACCGACAGCTCGGTCAGACAAAGTGGCACGTGGTGTTGGGCCAAATGGAATTGGGGATGGGGTGATGGTAACTGGGTCTCTTGTCATTTTGATAGTGACTGCAAGAAGGCCTTTGCTGGTGAAGCCGACTGTGCTGGAGGTGACTGCGAAGGTTGCGGATGTAGCTGTTGAGTCTTTGATAGGCTGGGCGGGGTTACTAGGTAATAAACTTGGTTTATTTGCAGCGCAGAACTCAAGAACAAGATATTTCGACACTCGGATTTCCACGTGACCGAAACACCTAATTAAAGACCGATGCCCAGGTAACAACAGCTACCTTAGTAGGTACTCCCAGATACTGCTCACTGTTGGCCAACATCGGGGTTACATAAGCCCGATATATCGAGAGACTGAGCCTCTTGAAAGTTGGGTTGTTTCTTGCGCTGGCCCGGGGCTGAGTTTCAAAAGGCTGAACAGATGCTCACACCCTTACCCCATCCGAACGTTACTATCCGTATCCACCAAGCTTTTGGATCCGAACAAGGGTCAGTTCAGCTCGATGCGCTAGAGATACCTCGGGCCAATGATGGCCTACCAGCAACGCCACTAGGCGCAGGGATCTCACTAGAGCGAGCAGGGGCTGTGACTTTGGCTGTGGCCATTGATCTCGTCTACCTTATTGAGTGAGTCCAATCATGGCTCACCCCTGTCGTAGGTACCCCGACACCACAAGCGTGGATCTATGTACTTGGACGGTGCGCCCAATGTACCTCGCAGACGGGCAAGTTGATGGCCTGCAAGTCTTCGTCGGGGCCGAATTGCACCTTTTGGCCCCAAATCGTACAGGCGGCCGAGAGACAAAACCCCCATTGATCCCTGCCTCGCTGCTTTTTTTCCTCTTTGTCAAATACATATCGTTACGGTGCTGCGAAGTCAGTCACTGCTCCAATACGGCTGAATTGCTTCGCATCGCGGGCCACCAACTCACTTACACCGCAAGATACACCCTATTCCAACAGAGTCCCGATACGCTCCCTGGTAAGCTGGAGTACAAACAATTGTCTGTTAGGAGCCGCTTCACCACCTGGAAATACTCTGTACTTGGCATCACCCGACCACCATATACCCCAGAAACAAGATGCGTCGCTCTCCCGCCCTCTTCGCTCTGGGCACCTTGAGCTCCCCCGCCGCCGCCGCCTGGCTCAAGTCGCATCAAGAATCATCCTGGGAACCTCCCCGACAGACAGACGCTTATGGCCCAGAAGCAGGAGAACAACATCAGATCGCCATGGGTTGGTCACCCGTACCAACCGATGCACCTAAGCTCGCCGGTGCCATGGATCTGAACTTTGCCCTTGGCAAACGATCTCTGGGAGCCGACACATGTGCGTTCAACAAAATAGGAAGTGAGTCAAAATATATCCAAAGCAACCACCGGAGGACACAGTATATATGTTCAGGCAAACGGAGGAAACTAATGGGCGATTTGAAATTGCGCGACTAACTTGCCATTAATAGGCTCTTACACGTGTATCAACAGTCTGTCAGCCACTTGTAGTTATTCCGACGGGTTTGTAGGCTGTTGTGAAACTGGGAGGACTTGCAATTCCGTCAAAACAGCTTGCATTCCTTATACTCTATCCATCGAATCTTGCCAGTCTCTGACGGATGCCCATACCGTCTGCTGGTCAGTGGTTTCGTGACCCCCGAGACATGTTGCTTTGTACTGACTGGATATTAGTGACAGAAATGCTCCTAGTTGCCTGACTTTGGCCGGCAAAACAAATGGCGATGATTACACTTTGTTTGTGTGTGACACCACTTCTGGTAGCTCCCCGCTTCTCTTTTCCGATCCTTTGGCTTTCAGTTCGACAACAGCCAGCGACGATTCATCCATCACCGAGAACCCCTCTTTAACCACCGATGACGGATCATCCACGACGACCAGCGCTGCGGCAACCTCCACAAGTGCTGATAACGGTGATGGTGGCGGCAGCAGTACCAACGTTGGCGCCATTGCTGGTGGTGTTGTCGGTGGTGTCGCTGCTCTCGCTCTCGTTGGCCTTGCTGGTTTTCTTCTGTTCCGCCGTCGCAACAAGACAACTCCTGCTGTTGCTGCACCCGGCGATGCTACACAAAACCAACCTCCCATGGCCCAAGGACCCCAGAGCCCAGGACCCAGCTTCGTTCCATCATCGCCTTCTAACGCCGCCTACCCCTCTGGAGTCCCCTCAAACTACCAGGGTGGCTACCAGCAGGCATACGACCCCTCATTGGCGGCTCCCTACGGTCAACCCCAAGGCTACCAACAGCCTGGATACAGCGGCTACTCTCCTCAACCCCAGAACTTCCAGGGACAGTACCCTCAGCAAACACAGTATCCTTCTCAGTATGGTGTCGGCGGCTACGGAGCTCCATCCGCATCACCCCCTCCTCATTTCACCCCTAGCCCGGGTCCCAACAAGGACGGCCCTGAGGGCGCCCCTCAACAGCATGTTCAGGAACTGCCTGCTGCCCAACCTTTGGGAAATGAGGGCAACAGAGCTGAGCTGAGCTAGACGTGTTGTTAATGGTTTCATGGGAGTAATGGGAGTTTCATTTGGACCACAGAGGATTCATAAAGATAGCAGGTTCTTTTTTGCAAAGACATGTGAAGTTTCACACTTGAAGGGATTTGCATGAATATTTGATTGCATGAGTTGGTATATTTCTGTTCTGAGAACGAACCTAATGGTTTATTAGTTGACGAATTTAAAAACATGGTGACGCCCAAGTCAACCTTGGCTTAATTAATATAGTCATTGGAAAACTGAATATGGTAACAATGAAATCATTCTGACTATTAGTCACCATTACTTCAGAAATCCACTGCTAAGCTGACATGCTACGTATGTCTGTTAAGTTTCCATCTGCTTTCCAACAGCCTTGTTCCACCATTCTTCCCAGTCAAGGACCTTACGACCAAGTCTCGCCTCCTCAGCCGCAAAGACCATAGCATGGCTGCGCAGCACCTCATCAAGAGTGCATCCAATAAACTCATCTTGAGCACGAGGAGCCTCCCAGTCATGGTTCTTGACGCGATCACATGCCATGACAAACTGGCGTGTCAGACCCAAGTCTCCGCCACCATGGCCAAGATCTTCGACACGAGGATGATATGTCTTCACCTCGCCTGTGTTGAAGTCTTCAACAACGATGCGACGTGAATTGGCGTGAACCTCGCCATGTTCGCCGTAAAAGTTAGAGTAACGTTCGCAGATCTTTGTTGTCTGAGCGACCATATGCAGAGTAGCTGTCTTTGAAGGCTTGGTGGACTCGGGCCAGGTAATGGTGACGAACTGGTCGTCGCAGACATTGTTGTCAGCTTCAAAGACGCAACGACCGAACCAGTTACGGGCTTGGATCTCCGACTTTGGTGTATACCCGTTGTAGTCTTCCTCCAGAGCCTTGATCAACATCTTTTCCTTCTTCTGGTGGGATGGGTAGTCTTCAATGTCATGGACGACGATACTGACCGGCCATCTTGTGTTGCCGGCCTGCAAACCCTTGAGTTTAGGGCCCAGATAAATGTTTTTTGCGGAGAATTTGCACCCATCGTCGCCGAGGGGGCATTTCATGC
The DNA here is from genome assembly GCA_013396095.1 of Fusarium sp. NRRL 52700. Taxonomy (NCBI): domain Eukaryota; kingdom Fungi; phylum Ascomycota; class Sordariomycetes; order Hypocreales; family Nectriaceae; genus Fusarium; species Fusarium sp. NRRL 52700. The sequence continues at coordinate 183,650 of JAAQRM010000493.1, read as the reverse complement.
AGTTTGTTGCCGACCCTGCAGCCTTAGGCTTACGACTTTTCTTGAAGAGATGAAGGTTCCCAACAGATGAGACTGTTCCAGGGAGATGTGGCTCTCCCTGTCCTGGTTTCTCAGGAGAGCAGAGTAGCCAGAGCAACAGATCGATATCGTGGCAGCTCTTAGTCAATAAGGATGGGGCAGTGGTATCCTCGTTGCGCCAGTTTCCCCTGACATATGAGTGCGTGAAGTGCCACCAACCTATTCGTATCTTGGTCAGTTACATATCAAGTAGCGGCTTGTATTTTCGAAGGAACCTATGATTCTGTGCCATCTTTACTGACCTACGGGCTCTGTATGTACAGCGCTTGAAATCTCGCCGATGACACGCTCCTCAATGAGGAGCTTGCGGAGCATGATGTTGTGTGGGCTGTATCGCAGCACATGGCCGATTGAGAATATCTTGGTGGATTGAGAGGGACGCATGGCCTTGTACATGTCGATACAATCTTGGAGAGAACATGCAAGAGGCTTCTCACACATAATGTGTAGCCCAAGTGGCGCAAGACCGACGATAACCTCACGGTGCATTTCGTCGAGCACACAAACAAAGACGCCATCAACACCTTCGGGTACATTCTCTTCACCAGAAGCAACTCGGCTTCGACGATCCTGCTCATATGCAGCGAACTCTCTCCAGTCATTGAAAGACTGGCCTTCTACAGGGGAACCGTTACCCCAGATATGAGCCCGGCCGAGGGACTCGCGCTTGAACTTCAGGGGTTCAGCGACAGCGGCGACAACACCATTCGATACGCTATCGATTGCTGCGGCGTAGTTCTGCCCTCGCGATCCAGCGCCGATGATGAGGAAGCGTGGTGGTGTCACTGACATCTCAGGCTTGGGAGGGGGTTTGGAGACAAGAGTCTCTGGTTGTGGTTCGGCATCTTCATCTTGAGTTTTGGTAAGCTTTGTTAACATGTTCTTCATTTGAGACATTCTAAGCGCTGAAGACTCCGAAATCAAGTGGTGGAAGTATGTAGATACGAAAATGTTTGTTTATATGTGTTCAAGGCTGGTAAAGTTAAGTATCTGCCTTGTGGGGGATCAAATGAAGAAGCCAGACATCCCATATAGTCCGCAGGTGCCTCGTAGGCAGCACAATTGGGGGAGAGCTATTGTCGTACGGAGAATCTCTGCTTAATAATCACAAATAAAAGGACCTATGATACTGTAATACGTATTCTCAGTTGAGGCTGAAAGTTGTGTCTTTGTGGAATTGTTTTCGTATATCGTGTGGTTGAAGTTGATCATGACGGCCAATGAGGTAAAGCTCATTAATACACCGCAACGTTCCAGCGCATCAATCAACTGTAGGCATGCACTAACTACCTAACTAGAAGTTTATTGGGTTCTGAATGGATCATACCCCACTACTTGAGTACTGATCTCTCATGAGAAGAGCCAGATTCAAACATCAACGTTACATTGCAACCACCCAAAACTCACGACGATGTCGACAGTAGCAGAAGTACAGGCTGATAACCAGCCTAAGAGCGCCAGCGATGATCCTCTTGTATGGATTGACTGCGAGGTATGTACTGTTACGTGGTACAAGGGGTATCAACTCACATGGTCGACAGATGACTGGCCTGGATCAAGACAACGACGAAATCATCGAGATCTACTGTATTATCACCACAGGGAACCTCGAGATTCTTGATGAGGAGGGGTTCCACGCCATCATCCACTTCCCCCAATCCCGGCTTGACCAGATGGACGAATGGTGCACAAAGACACACGCAGATTCTGGCCTCACCGCTGCTGTTCTCGAATCCACAACTACCCCGGAGCAAGCTGCAGACGCTCTGTATGAATACATAACACGCTTCATCCCTGAGCGCAAGTGTGGTCTTCTTGCGGGTAACAGCGTGCACTGCGATAGGGCGTTTCTGCGACGTGAACCCTACAAGCGGGTCATGAGACATCTGCATCACAGAATTCTTGACGTCAGTTCTATCAAGGAGGCGGCAAGACGCTGGGCAGCCAAGAGGATTGTGAATAAGGTTCCCAATAAGAAGGGTCTGCACAAGGCGAGGGATGACATTCTGGAGAGCATTGAGGAGGCAAGATACTATAGAGAGGTCATCTTTAGGCCGACGTTTGATGCTGTGCCTACCAAGAACAAACCTAACAAGGGCAAATAATGAATTTATCACAGTTTTTAAGTGAAAAGGTGGGTTGCCAACTGGCCAATGCGCCTCATGCCGACGTAACTTTTCGAGGTGTCATGATTGATCTCTTCAGCTATATACACCTCCATGACATAATTAGAGCAATACTCGAGTTCATCATTGAGACATCAAATACTCTTTTTCGAACGTGTCTAACATTTGAGTACCCAATAGGTCACCAATTGTTTATTCCAGGGTTCTACTCTTGGTTCTTCGCGTCAACTCATAGCCATATTATGTTCTCTGAGTTTCTATCATGGGGACCGATCTCATATTTACGTGAGAATGCTGTCTCCCAACGAAACAAAGCGCACTGTAACGGACTGTGTTGACGCACCTACCTGTTACTAACATATACAGTGTAAATTGGCCGGCCCCTTCATTAGCTTGAGTGATATCATCTCATCGAACCCCACCACAGAGCTCCCTCAAGCTCCCCTCTTTTTGTCTCAGGCGCCTACCGCTGTCTTCTGGTTTCTTCTCCTCTTTGTATCCTCCTCAACAATTCTCCTCGAAATTATAGCTTCTTATCTATCTTGTCTTCCCTACAGCTTGGTTCATTGATATACCACTGATACCAAGCAATCATGGGCGTCCAAACTGTTGAGTTTAAGCCCTTCCAGGACCAGAAGCCCGGAACGTATGTCTAGACCTTGACGATCCTCCCTGTTGTGTCCCCCCACTGCCCGGGAGCTGCCGAAGAGGAATTGCTTATTTCTCTTTGACTTCAACCTCAGAGCCTCAGTTTCATCGTTTGATAGAACCTCAACTGACTCATGTCAATAGCTCCGGTCTTCGCAAAAAGGTCACCGTCTTTCAACAGCCTCACTACAGCGAGGCCTTTATCACCAGCATCCTGCTGTCTATTCCCGAAGGAGTTGAGGGTATGAAGCCCATTGCTCTGCAGCACGAGCCATGATCTGATCAATTGATAGGCTCTTTTCTTGTTATCGGTGGCGACGGCCGATACTGGAACCCCGAGGTCATTCAGCTTATTGCTAAGATTGGTGCCGCCTACGGTGTCAAGAAGCTCGTCATCGGCCAGAACGGCATTCTTTCCACCCCTGCTGCCAGTCATGTCATCCGTTTGCGCAAGGCTACTGGAGGCATCCTCCTGACTGCCAGCCATAACCCTGGTGGTGAGTTCTCTGCTCATTCCGCTCTCCCAAACCGACAGCTAACACACAACAGGCCCCAAGAACGACTTTGGTATCAAGTACAACCTCGCCAACGGTGGCCCCGCTCCCGAATCCGTTACCAACAAGATATTCGAGTTCTCCAAGACTCTGACTTCATACAAGATTGCCGATATCCCCGATGTCGACATCTCCACCGTTGGTACTCAGACATATGGTGACCTTGAGGTCGAGATTATCGACAGCACCACCGACTACGTTGCTATGCTCAAGGACATCTTCGACTTTGACCTGATTAAGAAGTTTTTTTCCACGCACCCCGACTTCAAGGTCCTATTCGATGGTCTCCACGGTGTTACCGGTCCCTACGGAAAGGCTATCTTCGAAGAGGAGCTTTGCTTGAGCAACGCCATCCAGAATTGTGTCCCCAGCCCCGACTTCAACGGTGGCCACCCCGATCCTAACCTCACATACGCCCACTCTCTGGTCGAGGTTGTTGACAAGAACAATATTCCCTTTGGTGCCGCTTCCGATGGTGATGGGGACCGAAACATGATCTATGGCGCCAATGCCTTCGTTTCTCCTGGTGATTCCCTGGCTATCATCGCTCACCACGCCAACTTGATCCCCTACTTCAAGAAGAACGGCGTCAATGGTCTCGCTCGTTCCATGCCCACCAGTGGTGCCGTTGATCTCGTTGCCAAGGCTCAGGGTCTCGACTGCTACGAGGTGCCCACGGGCTGGAAGTTCTTCTGCGCTCTCTTCGACGCCAAGAAGCTGTCTATCTGCGGTGAGGAGAGTTTCGGCACCGGTAGTGATCACATCCGTGAGAAGGATGGTCTATGGGCTGTTATTGCTTGGCTCAACATCATCGCCGGTGTTGGTGTCCAAAACCCCAGTGTCACCCCATCAATTAAGGAGATTCAGAAGGAATTCTGGGGCAAGTACGGCCGTACTTTCTTCACCCGCTACGACTACGAGGATGTCGATTCGGAGGGCGCCAACAAGGTTGTTGGTGAGCTAGAGAAGCTTGTCAACGACTCCAACTTTGTGGGCAGCACCATTGAGGGTGAGTGGTTTCGTAATCTCGGCTGACAATTTATGCTAACTTAATCCAGGTCGCAAGGTTACGAAGGCTGGCAACTTCTCTTACACTGATCTCGACGGCTCTGTCGCTTCCAAGCAGGGCCTATATGCCGGCTTCTCTTCCGGTAGCCGAATTGTTGTTCGACTCTCCGGCACTGGTTCATCTGGAGCCACCATTCGCCTGTACATTGAGCAGCACACCAACGATCCCTCCAAGTACGAACTGGACGCTCAAGATTTTCTAAAGGAGGAGGTCAAGTTTGCCACAGAGCTTCTCAAATTCAAGGAGCACGTCGGCCGTGACGAGCCTGACGTCAAGACCTAAACCAGATCCGTTACGATGGGTGTTGAAATTGGGAAACACAAGAGGCGGATGCAAACACAAGATAATTTTGAGCTTCTGAAATTGTTATCGCGTATAATGCTGACAAACTGAGCGTTCTTGAAACTACTAACCAAACAATTGGAAATCTGTGGATGTGTGTTGAGGAATAGGGGGCACAGTAGCATAAGTTAATGCCACAACATGAAAACATTCTTGACATCGTTATATGGAAACGTGAGTGGGGCCTGCGAACTCTCAAATGGCTGTGACGTATCGTACAATCTGTGGCCCTCGACTCCAACTATATTATTAAAAGTAGGGAAATCGTTATTCGTAAATCGTCAACCGTTATTCCTCTGATGGGACGCCGTCGCTAGAAAGAACATGAATCAAGGTGAAAGGCTACATACAATAGAACAAGGGAGGAGAACAACTATTCACGGGAGAAATTATAAGTGTCGAGTTTGTGTCGTACAGCGGAACACTGTTGGTGGCTTAAGTCTGTGTCGACTCTGTGGCGGTACTGTCGTCGATGAGCGCAGGAGAGAAGAGCTCTTTGAAACGCTTGGCTGCTGAATATGTACTGTTAGATGGTGTTCTATCATGAGAAAGGGCAACGAACCTTCTTCACTCACGAATCGGATCTCGAAAGCTCCTGCACGGTTGATTCGTTGGTTTTGCTGCCGATATTCCTGGCAAAAGACGTAGAGTTGAATGTCAGCAAGTCGGACTCTGGTCTTGCTGACTCTCTTTATCCATTTAGGTGAGGCTGACTGATGTGTGACTAGAGTACAATAGTTAGTCCAATGCCAATGGGATAACTGGGGACTTGAAGTTGGCTTACTGAAAGCTGTCCAGACAGGACATTGGCGTAGGTCACCGTCCCAGACTGCAGCGTGGAGGCGAATACCCTTTGTCACATAGTCCTCATATACAATAAGAGAATGCATGAAACCGTCGTCCACGATTCGACTATTACTATGAGTATGGCTGCGTGGAGGATAGTCAGGGGCAATGCTTACGCTTGGAACAGTTTTCGTTCACCCCAAAGAGCGAGGTCTTCATTTGCAACCTGTACTGTAAGACTATTACGCGTCTTGAAAGACAAAAAGCAGCAGTACACGAGCACCAATTCTATAACGTTAGCAACTAAAATGCCATTCGTATTTGCTAGTAGCGGCATACCTTCCCACGTCATAAAGCAAAGATTGGCCCACATCTTGGGGCAGTGTTCACTGGAACTCCATCGCCAGAACTGAAGACTGCTCCCATTGCGTTCGACGCATAGTTCGTGTGCGCCACGAAGCGAAAACCATGGAGTTCCCATGTGGAAAGTTCGCAAGAGGAAATATGGGCATCTATCTCGACCACTCTGATATACTATCAGGGTTATCTGGCGCTCATTGAAAGAACTTGCTTCGTAAGTATAACGCTCGTGTATTATTGATATCCTGGACCTACCGGATGAAAAGGATTCTTGCATCACTTGGCATGCGAACTTGACTCCAGGGCGCGTGTGGGCCATATGCCTTGGACCTAATTATCTTGTTAGGGTAAAGTGATTGATCGTTTTCATCCTCGACTTACGACTGTTGATGCTTAAGCGGAGTCCGGGACGGAAGGGGTAAAGAGAAGATTTTCTCAGCCCAATGAATATTCTATGACTATAGTCAGAAGTGATAAGACTTTATCTTTTGACAATATGTACTCACAGTCGCGATGCCCGAATCATCATCTAGCACAGAATCGGGACGGATTGTTGAATTAAGGCGAATAGGGGGGGGAGCTTTTTATGTTAGTATTGGCTTTGTATGGCCAGGCTTGTACTTACGAATGCCTCTGGCTTCCCTGAGTTTCATCAGCTGTAATCGAGTGCATTCCATAGTGTTGAAGTCAAATTCCGGCAATCTTACCAACGGTCAGTTATGGACTCTTAGGGGTGTTCAATGAGCATTGGCAACTAACCTCAATAGCAATTCCCGTAACAGGGACAGAAAACGATTATAAAGAATAAAGCGCTGTGGTAGTGAAAGGCCCCCGGCTTCTTGGGTCATCGAGTGGTACATCTTCCGCCAACGATTCTCCTTGGTGAGAGTCCTATCTTCGTAATAGGTCGTGATATCTCGTAGGGATCTTGATAGGCAAGGGAGGAGGATTTCGAGATAGTCGAGCACGACCGGAACCCGAGAGAAATGAACTTTGGAGTACTCGGCCAGTTCGCGGAGCAGTTGGCCCGAGATACTGACCTCCTCCATGGTCATCACCAAATGGGCATGGGTACCCTCGCCAAAAGAGTTGCGAAGGCCCAAGAGTTGAACTGCAACACGGTCTGCCCTTTCTGCCTCCAAGCAACAACCTTGGAGTAGGTGTAGCTCAAGTTGGCCACCTAGAACCATCTCCATCACGAGAGGCAAAAGGCGTATCAGAAGAGGGTGTCTATTTCATCACATAACGAAGTGGGCCACTGCTGATTTGATTCTTTTCCAAGTCGTCTGTATCCGCGTGACACCCTTGACAGTCGCTGTGATGATAGAATTAGACGATCGAGGCTACTGCATGCGGTGAGAGACTAGGAGGAGGTGAACAGTGGCGGGGTATCAATCGAGATTCTTCAGAATGGCTTGATAACTTGATAGATGATGTAAATAACCGATGTCGGGATCAATATGGGAGAGTGAATTAGACGAGAAATCAAGAATAGATTCAAGAATTGAGTGAGGGCCTCTGGTTAATAATAGAAGAGGAGGGGACGGCCGATCTGCAGGTCGTCAATAACGTGTGATCCGATCCGCGCAACTCGTTCAACACCATGAAGAGGTGCACCCGCACCAGTCTAACCATACATAATGCCTTCCCTGACGTGGTTGGTGCACGGTTCTCACACTGAGCCCTGAATGAGCCCATCAGGTCGATGCACGTAATGACGGGGAGGCTCTTGAGGTTGTAGTTCTGCTCTCAACTCAGCTAAGGCCACAACATCCGGGGCCTTTGACCACCTGATGGTCAGATGCCGCCCGCATTCTCCGAACTTTGCAGCGGCATATCAATCAACTTGGGTTTCATCGAGACAGATACACCAACGAGAGGAAGCCAATGTGTTGACGAACGAGGCATTGGGTGTGTGTATGGCAGCTCGACACTCGCACTCCGGCCAGAGCCAACTTCTCAGGCGCTGCCACGATAGCAAGCGTGCTTCGACATGACGCCAGGCCAATGCATGAGGAGATTCGGGGCAACAATTGAGCTAGATTAGGATTGGGTGGCCACTCGCACCATTGACCAGTCGAGTCAGGATGACCATTCCTAGATGAGGAGAGCCAGAGCAACTGAGGTCAACTGGATTGAACTAACCACTGACAGTCCAGGTGCGACGTGTTGCTACGACGGCGACTCTTGACGTGCGTCCGCGGGATGTGGACTCTTGTGTGGAGAAATCTGACGATGCTGGGGAGAGAGAAAATGAGGAAGTGGCTTCGAAGCGCTTGAAACGGTGGTTGTGCTGGGGTTACAGGTCCCTTGTCAACCTGGCCTAGCATCACCTCGTGCTCACCCAACATTGCCCGGTACTCCACTTCAACGACCGTGGGGGATCCCAGCGATGAGGCTCGGCGGGTTTAGGATAAGAAGACATTCTCGCGATGGTTTGCACGATGTTGCACGATGTTAGACGATGTTGCACACTTTCATTCTGCGACTCGCGAACTCATTGTACATTACGGGCGTAGATGAATCAAAGCCCCCATGAGGTAAATCCGTTCCTCTCGCCTTTGAGATTGAGTACCTACTGTAAGCATTGCAACTTACATGGCCTGACTGAGCTGCACGATCCGAGTGGTCATTTTCGACAACGTGGTTCCTCTGATGAAAGATGCTGAGGACAAAGAGAGTTGATGGGTGGAAGGAAGGTGAGGCTTTCTGGATGGTTGGGCGAGCTCTGTCTCCGTCCAATTCTAGAGTTCCATGGCAGGCAGCTAGGTTGGGTATCAACCTGTCATCTCAAGTCAGTAGTGAGCTTCTTGGATGGGGCCTCACTACCACCTACCTCCTAGGTAGTATGTACCTAGGTAGGTAAGGCACCTAGCCACACAACACAAGCCACTTTCGATACTGATCCACGCTAAGACTACTCACACGCTACTAACCTTACTATAGATCATGATTAGGTCATTAACATTGGATAATATTTTTTCTTAAACTTCAATCATTAATATGAGTCTGGCGGCTGCAAAGGTGTAATAAATTATACTCAACTTTCATCATAGCATCTCCTGATGTATACATGTCACCAGTACGGGTTAGGTTCAACACCAACCACAATGTCAAAGCTCAATTTCGAACAGCCCCGAATAGCTTCAATTCTTGACGCCGTCCCAAGCTTGGTTCCTTCAGCGCATTGGTGCCGCAGTCGTCTCAAGCACATAGGCTTTGCCCCAACTCTTTCGCACATAAGACACGCTTGTGGTAGATATTGTGATGTTTTATAGTTTCGATTATTTATGCCGAAGCTCGCTTCCCTTAGTAGTACAGGCATATCGTTTCCTCATCCCATGGACCCCCAGCGTTCGTGATCAGGTTCTCATTGGGAGGTCGCAGCCCGGTAGGCCGCAATCTAGATCATAATAACATGTGGAACGACCTTAACCCTTGGAATCCTTAATAATAAAAAACAAGGCACTCTTCCTGTGCCATCATACAACACCGCCGAGACCGAAATACAAAGAAGAAGGTCCACTCAAGCAGAATAACCTGCAAAGCGGCGCGTAAGTGTTGGGACTAGTCCGATTCAGATTTCTTTGCCGAGCGACGCTTGGGTTTGACTTCATAATCTCCCTTCTAGGAAGACTCTTCCTCCTCCTGGTCGGCCTTCAGGCATCGTTAGTGTGCTGCTGCTGTATTGTAGTTCTAGAATCCACTCACGTTGTAGGCCTGCTTCTCATCTTCGTATCGCTTCTTGTCAGCGGCAGCTTTGGCCTCGTAAGGAGCACGTTGCTTCTCGTTAAGGGCCTTCCATCGCTCACCGAGGAGCTTGCCGACTTGACCGAAAGAGATACCAGGGTTCTCCTCACGGACGTTCTCACGTTGCTCGTTGGCGAAGAACATGTAGGCGGAGAGGCCACGCTTGGGGGCGTTGGGGTCTAAAGGCGGTCAGCTGTGTTCGCGGAGCGCGATAGGGCACGCAGAGCATGGCAAAGCATGTGGATATTGAAAAGCACATGGATGAATGAAGACTTACCCTTCTTGCCGCGCTTGGTCTTCTCGGCCTTACCGCGCTTACCAGCAGCAGCTTTGGGCATTTTGATTGATTTCTGTAAACGGTTGTAAGTTGGTGATTTTATGGATATTGCTTGCGACAGAAACAATAAAAAGGAGGTGATAGAGACTTCACCGTGTTAAGCGCGAGGTCAGTGATAATGAGGGGTAGCTCCATCAAGCTTGGAGCTGAGCTTCGTATGAGATGGTGATGGACGAGGTGGCGAGGCGCAAACGCAATTGCGCCTCCCAACGCGTCAAAATGCGCGTCGTTCAAGGAAAAAAAGGCTTCTAGAGGGTTTGCGCGTACCTGGAAGGTGAACTTGGGTAAAAGTAATTTGTGGTGTTGATGTAGTCTGTGATGCGCTTCGGTTAGCTATCTTGTAAAGCTGTCGCGCGACAAAGTTTCAAGACAAAGATGATGTGCAGGAATCGACACGATGCAGCACAGCCTGGAGCAACGTTTCGACAAGAATCGATAACAAAGTCTAATCAAAACTTTGCCGCAACGCAGGCGCAACGCCAGAAAGTGAAAGGCATAAAAATTTAATTTTATGGCGATGTTGTGGTGAATGATAGAGAGGATAGGACAGTACTCACCACGAAGACGTCCAGAAGCGTATCGAGTGTAGAGGCGATTTTGGGGTGGGAGAATTGTATGGGAGAAAAGAGAGTGAGGGAGAATGTATGGGGAGGGCCAAGGCAGCCTTTTTACTATGGGGGAGTGATTGTGCGTGGGGAGGAACGCGACCTGCCCAGCTACCACACTGGGACTGTTATGCAGTGGGCTGGCCTGGGTGAGCTCTTGGTGCCCCCCTTCCCTGGGAAGAAAGGGAAAAAAAAATTGGGTGCGGTGCCCGTTGCTCTCTGCGGTGCTTGGGAGCTTGCCCACCCGCGCGCTGCACTAGTACTGTCGCAGCAGACTGTAGTCTGTACCTGTACCGCACCTGCCTTGGGCCATTTTCTGCCTCTAGGCCTGCTACTGGGGTGAAATGACCGGGACTCCGTCCTCCCCTCATCTAAGCTCCCCAGAAACACCTACCTCTGACCACTCAACAGCGTGTAAGCATGCGGTCATTGTCTGGTACTGTACGGGTACAAGCCATACGCAGCTCGCCGCGCCGAGGTACAGTACAAAGCTCTTGTACCGCAACATGACTCTAGTAATTCACACAGTATACTTATTGCTCTAGGAGACATTCGCAAGCCCCTCTGCCTTTGATTACGGTACCTCTTACCTTGCCTCTTACTCTGATCACTCTTACTCTGATCACTCCTAAAATAACCACACCCAATGCACACTTCGACTCTGTTCTATGCCTGCCCAGTCAACGGGCTCAATCCAGCGGGTTCACGTTCTCTTGGGTGATACCTACTGTAACTTTGCCTAGGTGCCTTCCCCTGTGTCTGTGTCGTGATCCTGCCTCCGCCCCGCTAAGTCGTTCTTTCTTTCGGCTTTCTCTCAGTAGTCTCCGTCCATGCTGTCCACCTCCACCTCTTTGTGAGGCCGCTTTGCTTCATCACACTCAATCGGACCTGGAGTCTCGCTCGGCACGACGTTACTTGCACCCTTCTCCTATTAGGACTTTTTTCTGCTCTTCGGTGACTGTTGCCAAGTGCAATTACACTCATTAGTAAGGTTGCATATCTTTGCTCGGCGTAGTGAATATCAAGCACCTTGTACAATCATGAGAAACACAAAGTACAAACATGGTCAGCTTGCCATGGCGTGTTGTTACTTCTTCACTAATACGCCACGGTCCTGCCTCCCTTTTTGCTTTCGTCCTAGTGTTAGAGAATGAGTATAAGTTGGCTTGTCTGTTGATAGATTAGTTGAGCGTGAGCGTCCTTGAGAAGTTGAGGTAGACTAGGAGGGGAGTGCTCGACCTACAGCCAAAACCGTACTACTTGAAGCATGTCATTGTTTGATTGTCGCCAGAAAAGTGGCGCTCTCCAATCATGGTGCAATAAAGCGATGTTGAAGGCGGGAGGTTGGTCCATACATTACAAAATGCATCGCTAATAACTCAAAGTTCGGCGTTGTCCTGGCGGAGCCAACCAAACTCACACATCAGTCTACAAAAAGGAGTATTGGTGTTGCACTCTGGTATTGGTGCTAAATGGCTCCAGTTGACGCCTCATGAAGATTGACAGAGTACACTGTTACAGCGTCAGACCAACCAACCGACTGTAATGGCCCGTTTCCGGGTTCGTCTCTATTCATTCCCAGCTCGTGCATCATCCGGCCTTGGGAGGGATCGCTATTGTCTATCCGAAAGACAATCTCGGGTTATGTTCGACTTCACTATCTTTAACCCCTGTCCCAAGACCACTGCCTCACACATACCATACAATGATGCATCATCCATGTGTACATCGCACTTGGTTTGGCGCTACCTTGAGACAATGGTATCACTTGCGCGACTCTGCTGATAGCCAGAAGGGATAAACCATGTTGATACAGCACGCGAAACGGCTTGGTTACCTTCTTTGCACATAGCATTGATACTACAGACTGCCTCAACTTCCATTTCACTTCTCGTATGTACGTTACCAGGCAACTCTTTGTTCAATGGCGGGGACGTCCTTCGTCAGTTCTAGACCACTCCCATTTGAAAGTCGGAGCAACTTTGTAGCCCACCGCAGGGTGCGGTACTTTGGCCCCATATAATGATCATGTATTGGCATACGAAATTTTCTTAGGTAGGTACTTGTAGACGGCCACCCTATCAGGGCTGCGATTCTATGCATCCTTACATCCATCCATCCATCCCTTCCATTATTCCTCTACTTTGTTACCCTCCAAAGCAAGGAGATAATTCCGACTATTCTCCTTCCTAACCTCCGTGAGTATACCACGCTCAGCGCAGCTGAAGCTGACTGCCAACACAGGTCCCTCCTTGGGTAGTGCCCCTTGATCTTTCAGGTCACATAGCCCGGACAATAAGTTGCCATGTTATGTAGAGGCTGTAGAGGTTCATACCACTCAATAGATTGTGCAGGGACACCATACGATCCTAGCGCGGCAAAGGAGTGTATCACCTGGAGTCTTCGCTCAAGCAAATCTACGGATAAGAGAGACTACGATCATGTATGTGTTCATTGGTGATCAGTGCTAATACCACACGCTAAAAATGGATATTGATACTCCGTCCCTTTTGCTCAGTTAGATTGCAACAAGCAAAAGGACGGCCAAGACAAGCGAGAAATAGAGATGACGCCGGATACCTCATGACGCATACATCATCTGCGGGCATGGCGGGTACCACGAGTCGCGCGAGGAGCCATGGTGTAATTGAGGTAGCAACAGACAGACACAGGTAGAAAGAGAGAGACAAGCAAAAGCGCCCGGTGCAGACGGCTTTGCCGAACTTGTTTGGTCGCGCCGGGCCAAAACAAGGTGCAAAGGCAAGCCGTAAGTGGCCCATGAGAGAGGTACCAGTAGAGACTTACAGCGGGTACGCGACACACCTGTCTTTGGGTGGTCATGTAGTCCTCCTGGTAGCTGATACTGTGCTGTACCTAGACGCCGAGCCAACTCTGGGCTCGCGCCAAAGTTGAGAACAGGGAGCTGGGCGTCCCCCCGCCCAAATTCATTCTCCGTGTCCCTCTCCACTCGCTCTTCTTGACTGTTTTTCGCTGCTCGCCCCTTTCAGTTTCCTGCCACCTGCTTTTCAAGCTGTGCTCTGCTGACTTGTTGCTCTTAGCCTATCTCAAACTTTGAAACGGTAAATCGGACCCGCGTTCGAGGTGTCATCCGCCAAGGTGAGCAAAATCAAGACAAAGGAACCTTTCCGTCAACGAATGGAGAAATGTATAAGGAACAGAAATTACTAGGTAGTTACTTAGGAAGAGCAACAGGATTTAAATTTTAAATTAACTGCAGACCTTCTTTTCCAACTACTCTTTCAACGTATCCGAGGTACCTATTTCCTCCAATCTCGATATCAGACCAGACGGTGGACGGAGTATGTACTGGCAGACTGGAAAGCATCCTAACGTTGGATTCAGCACTCCTTGGTCGCTGCCCAACACGCGACGACGCTAGTGATTAAAACGCCCCTTTGCGGCACGCTGATCTGGTCCAAATTAAGGCAAATTCAGGGAGGGCATCAGAGTGATTTCGACGCACGTTTTTTTGGGATACGCTGCCCTCCCCCGTTCCCTTCGTTTCCTTTGTTTCTCACCTCCATCCATTTTCCATCTCGAAATCGCCAAGATAGAACACGTGCATTTACCTCTTGGTGGTCATAGCTTTTATATCTGCTAAGCCTTATCGGGTGCTCATGGTGGAGTCTTGAGAATCACTCAATCCGACAGACTGGCGAATTGACGAAGTGGGAGACGAGGATGAGGTCGAGATTAGAGGCTTGAAACCTGGCACCTGCATGTTGTTCCAGGGACAGCCGCGATCGCGCATCGCTAGTAGCGAACTATGACTCTTTCCTGTCGTTCAGATTCCCCAGCTCTTCTCTACCAGATCACGCATCATCTCCACGACGGGATCTTACGAGTCCCGATCCAACAATGGAGATGCGTATCTTTTCTTTCCCGACGGGACGGGACGAGGGTAGATTTCCTCGATGCATGGCCGAATCATAGAGTACCTTAAGGAACTGGTCACCTTGAAGCGAAGGGCGTTCGAAAAAGCAGTGAGCTCTTTTAAGAGCTTGAATAGAGTTGATTTTCCGTGGAATCATCATTCCTCCTCCTCGGGATCAAGTACAACATCTTGTAGTTCATCATTATGCACCCAATCAATGCCACTGCCAGCTATTATACCGCTGGCTACGCCTTTCATCACTCTCCATCTCTGTTTGCTTGCCTTGACGTCTGCCTCAAGTTCCTCCTGCTCTTGCATCGTCTTCGAGTTCGGAGGCATTCCCTTCTTCATCTTGACTTGTTCTGCTAACTCAAGCATCTCAGCCGCTGCAGTGACGTTCTCTCGAGACTTGCGCAGCGTATTACTTTGCACATTTGTCAACACGCTTCGCACCTTGTTCGTTTCAGCGGCCCGTGTGGCAACTGATATGGAGGTATAGTCTCTACGCTCAATGCAGTGCAAGAGTTCACTGGCGAATGTTAGTTGATAGCGCATACAAGTGCGAACGAAAACACGGACCGCTCAATAAGAGCTGCATCTGGGCCACTATGAACAGCTCTTAGAATTGGGTTGGCCGTCATAACAGCTTCTGTTACTTCATTTCTCAGGATGTACTGCGCTCTCGACTCCATCAGTTCTGATTGGGCTTTCTCTGTTTCTTCGGCGGTAAATGATGAAGTTTCATCTAAGAATCGTAAGCATATACTGCGAGCGCATCTCTGAGAGAAACAGACCTGGCTGATGTGACTTCTGCGCGTTTATGATAGCGATTTCAAGTCGAAGCTCTTGTATTCGATCATATAGTTCAAGGATCTTGGCTTCATCTTCTGAGATGGGGGGATGGGACATTTCTTCATGCCCGTCCAACATCGGGACGTCATTTGAGTCTGTCATAGTGATTATGAAATTCGATATAGCTTTTCTACTGGAATTCCTGTTGTGTTATGCCTTTTACTTCATAACGCGTGGACCTCGGAGACAAGCTTGTTGCTTGTTGTGGCTTGAACTGTGGCTTGGTATGTGTGGCGTTCCGGCCAATGAAATACTGCTCGTCACAAGGCACTGGTCACGGCGTCACGCTAAGACCAGGCTCTCATGGCCCATGGATAATCAGTGGATCTTTCGTCACGGGAAGATATTACTGTAACTCGTTCAACACCATGTGTCCATTATAGCTCTGGTAATCAGAAAACATATCTCTACTGAAGTGCCCCCTTCTTTTCCGTCGGTCGCGTATTGCGGCAGTTTTTTCAACAGGCGATGTCTCGGGATGGCTCTCCAGGTGTTGATAGCCCATACGGGCCTGCGGCTGGAGGTCGATACCGCACAGTTCTCCATGTAAGCCTTGTCAGAATGGCATTGAGATGTTGGCAACTGACTCGGCTGTAGCCTCGATGATCTTAAGGCCTGGGTCTCCAGGAAAACCTCGATTCCACCACAGCATATTGTCGCCTTGACCCCTCAAGGCCGAACGGTCAAATCTACAAGCCTACATGCAGAGGTTGGTTACTCAGTTAGAGATAAGCCTTTTCTAACCATAGCCCAGAAAGAGATTTTCATATACGATATCCGAATAAGTTCCCCAGGGAATGCGAGCCTCATCATCCCAGTCCCGGCTCCGAAGCGGTACGTCATCTCGAATGCGCCGAACACGATCGACGACGTCCAGTCAATATCATCATGGCAAGAGCTGTACAAAGAGCGTCGAAATTGGGCGATGCATCTGGTTGAGGACTGCGGGCAGATGAACACAGCAACTATTGCGCTGTACGACGAGATAGATGTTATCATCAGGTGCTTGGATGCGGCTGTTGCAAATCTTGAAATCAGCATCAAGACCATAGAGCCCAAATACAACGACCTTAAGAAATGGGTAACGCCTGCGCTGGAAGAGCACGGGACTCTGGTTCAAAACTGGGAGCAATATCTTGAGCTTGCCAGAAATACCCCGATCTCCCCTTTGATGGTCATGTTTATGACTCGACAAGAGACCAAGAAGTCGAACCCAACTTTGGAAGACCTCATCGATCTCGATACTGCAAAGAAGGCGGGAAAACTTGCTCCGACAGCTCATCGAAGGTTCAGCGATAAGGCCAATCAACTCAACAACACGGCATCTCAGATGTATAGAAGCTTGGAATCACTGATTGCCGACTTCGAGAAGCTCATGAGTCGATCTGCCCTTAGCCACAGCACAGCTTCCGCACAACTCCTTGAAGATGTCGAGGCAGTAGTGAAGCAGATGGACTCCGACTACCGGGCAGCACTTGGATATGGCAATACGCAACGAGATATAGCGCAAGCTTCCAAGACAGCTTCAGTGCACACCGAACACTTGGTACCAACGCTGAAAAAGCGAGTCCAAGAGATGGATGAGCTACTTCACTATGCGACAGACGCGCGGAATTCTATTGCTTCGGATTCAGCGAAATTCATGCGTTACGTTACGGAAATAACGTCTCTTCATAACAACGTCAAAAGTCAAATCAACGTATTGAATCAGTCGGTAGATGACATGACGACATTTGATTATCTTCGTCTCATTCACCAGGTGCCTTACATGTACGCAGCTTTTGTCTCAGAAGCAGTTCGGCGGCGCGAATGGGTTGATAAAGTCAAGACGGACTCGTCTACTCTGGCGAACGAGATGGCATTGTTTCAGGATGAAGAGTCCAAGCGACGGCGTAAATGGCAGAAAATGATAGGCAGCATGTATGGTCCAGATCTGGACACCAATGTCATGGGCCTAGAGGTCAATTTGCTTGGAGAAGACAAACCGTGGCCAGCTTTGACCAAAGGCGACTTAACAGATTTCGTGCTGCTGTTGCAAGAACAACCTGTTGATCAGAGTGTATTGGATGATGTGCTGAAGCTTGTACAAGAGCTTGACAATCCAACAAAGCAGCAATCCAAACGACTCAAGGCATTCAAGAACGGAAGTATTCATGAAGTGGCCCTTGGCAGAAGTGGCCTCTTGATTCGGGGCGACGACGATTTACTACAGTCACTCCAGGAGGATAAAGGTAAATTAGAAAACAAATTGAAGACGGCTGAGAGCCGAGTCCGCCGTCTGGAGGATTTGCTTCATCGACAGAGCCAAGCCAGCCGCCCTGGAAATCTTTTCCAGCCTCAGGGTCCCCAGCAGCGCGAGAGAGGCAATTCTGGGTCATCTATCAGATCGAGCCGCTTTGATGACCGTAGACGCTCTTCGGACGGCATCGACCCCTTGATGCGACGCATCACTCAGCTAGAAAACGAACTGCGAGAAGAGAAACAGCGGTCTAGTCAACTCCAGCAAGAACTCACGGCGCAATCGGATCATCATGAGAACATCAAAGGTCAGCACGAAGACTTGAAGGGCCAGCATGAAGACTTGAAAGGTCAGATTGCGGAAGTTAACACTACCAAACAAGATCTACTCGAGAATATGGAGGCCCTCGAACGCGAATTCGTCGAAGAGCGTAAGAACCTAGAGAACGAAATCAAAGCTCTCAGAGCACGGTTGGAGGATACTGAAGACGAAATCGAACAGTTCGACGAATCAAGGCAGCACGAGAAAGCCGGATATGTTGTACGCGTGGAGGAGCTAGAGGCCGAGTTGGAGCAAATCAACAAGCAGCGACAAGATGATGCCCTCAAAGCGCAAGGGCAAGTCGAGTTCCTTCGCAAGGAAACCCGAATTCACAGAGAACAACAAGAGGCCCTTGAACAACAGGTTCAGTCTGCACAAGAGGAATTTCAGGACGTCTCGAGAAAATTGAGTGTTGCTGAGGAGACTCTAGGTGATCATTGGCAGGCCTTGAAAAGACTGTTCACTGAGCTGCTGCCCGAGGCTACTGTCCCAGACAACTTTCTAGATCTCTCGGATTTGCTGCTTACGCAAGCCGGAACGCTCGTTGAGAAGTCCCGAAATTCGGAAGCAGACATTGATTTACTAAAAACCAAGGTTGAACACTTTACAGCAACCATTGCGGAACTCCGAAAACAGCTTGCTGAGAAAGATACTAAATTATCCGAGGTCGAAATGAAAGCGGTACATTTGCATGAGAAATTGGCTGAGGAGAAGGCAAAGGTGGCCGCACTTGAACAAGAGCTCGCGGATGGTAGAGAGCAACTTACTGAGTTGCGTGCCAAGCTCAGTGATGGCGAAACTGGTCCCGAAGCTCTGCAGACAAGACTGGAAGAAGAAGAGAAAAAGGTCATGGCCTTGACCGAAGAAGTGGCCTCCAAACAGTCCCACGTCGGTAGTCTGGAGGAAGAGCTTCGCATGTTCCAAGAGAAAACGGAGTCCCTCCTGGGCAAGATGTCTAACTTGAACAGTCAGTATGAGCACCGAGACGAGAAAACTAAGGATCTTACACAGCGCCTCTACTCTCAAAACGATCGTATGTGCCGCCTATTAGAGCGCGTGGGATTTGCCATTTCCAGGAAAGATGGAGATATGACCGTTACTAAGATTCCACGATCCGAAAGAAATGCTCAGAACCCCAACGACTCCTCTGACCCTGGTTCGTCCCTACGCAAGTCAGGAACTCTAGGCCGTGTCTTCGGTGATAGCGCTGATCTCGAACTCCTATACTGGCTTAACAACTCAGACTTGCAGTCCGAAAACGAGAAATACAAAGCCTTCATGAACAAGATTGGCAACTTTGACATGGAGCTTTTCTCAGAGACTGTATATCGCAGGATCAAGGAAGTAGAGCACATGGCTCGTAAGTGGCAGAGGGAAGCTCGGTCCTACAGGGAGAAGGCACACCTTCTACAAAAGGATTCGCACGAGAAGATTGCGTTCAAGCACTTCAAGGAGGGCGATCTGGCCTTGTTTCTCCCTACCCGCAATCAGCAAGCTGGTGCGTGGGCCGCTTTCAACGTGGGCTTCCCACATTACTTCCTGCGCGAGCAAGATGCCCATCGCCTGCGTCACCGAGAATGGCTTGTTGCCCGTATCTCACGGATCCAAGAGCGTGTCGTCGATCTTTCCAAGAGTCTCCAACCGAGCAGTGAGACAGATTCGATCAACGATGAGGAGAACGATAACCCCTTCCAGTTGTCGGATGGTTTACGCTGGTATCTGATCGACGCTTTCGAAGACAAACCCGGCGCCCCCTCAACGCCTGGAATGGGCAAGTCAACTGTTGCGGCTAATACCGTGGAAGCGACAGCCAACATTCACACTCATGCTACGGGTGGAAAGGGTAAGAGTCGGGATAGCGTCACTAGTATTGAAGGTATTAACAAGACTTTATCCAAGAGTCTTGAGAGTAGGCGTAGCAGTACGGGCTCCAAGAAAGCCCTGCCGTTTCAGCTTGGGGGCACGGCTTTGCTGAAAAATAGTGCTTTGGCTAGCGAGACCAACTCACTCCGAGCGCATCCCACCGACACACCATCCGGTACCAGCCCTACGCACGGGGGGCTTCTAACGGCAGCCAATGCGAGCCTAGGGCAGAAGGCTCTGGCAGAAGGGCAGAAGAGCGAGCAACTGGAGAGTCCGAACAAGTCTCCTTCTGGCGAGTCATCAAACCAAGGCGGCAGCGCCAAAGCGGACGAGGTACGAAACGTCGATACCCTTCTTGGACCATAATGATGGGTTGCTAACGACCAGTTAGCAGCCTCGGAAAGCTGTGCAACGGGAGGATTCGGCTGAGAGTCCGACTAAAAAGTCGGTTGTTTGGGATTCTCTGTGGAGTGTTGACTATAATTATGAGAGTGCAGGTAGAAAGTAGTTGAAGCTCGGTGGCTCGTGAATGTGCTCGTACAGGGCCAACTCTTCTTGCGTTTAGGAAGTTTCTACTCTGCGAAAGGATGGGTGTTGTTACTTGTTTCGGCGCATGAGCAGTATGTGTAAAGAAAGGGAATAGAGTTCAAGGGCCTTTAAGATGGACAGCTAGGATTGGAAATGGAGGTTTGTTTATGGTTTACAGAGGGAGACGAGAAGGAGAACGGCATGATTCCCTTCTCTGGTATCTTTAAATATACTACATTAGAGACTCATGCCTCTGTCATATAATGTTCACGTTATATTTAGAGTTGGCAGAAGGTGTGTGGGGAAGCAAGAAAACTTCCAATGCCTATACTAAGTGACAAAGAGATGTAAATAAAGACTAACAAACCTTGAGACTAGTTTCTTGGGTGGTGATCCCTGGTCAGAAGTTTTCTTGTATTCAGAAGGCTATATATCTTGCTTTATCAAATTATCTGCACAACAGCAACTACCTAGCCAACTAAAGTCTGTTGAGCTGATCAAAATCAAATAGATAAGGGGTTTCCGCAAGAACTCTGGGTTCTTGGCAGGGGTATCTGGGGACTATGGTTAGGCCTCAAGGCCTGATAGGGGAAACGATGAGATTGGGGCAATGGATGAGATGTATACGAGAGATCATGATCGGCGGTCTCG
Organism: Fusarium sp. NRRL 52700; assembly: GCA_013396095.1. NCBI lineage: Eukaryota > Fungi > Ascomycota > Sordariomycetes > Hypocreales > Nectriaceae > Fusarium > Fusarium sp. NRRL 52700. The sequence goes on along the minus strand of JAAQRM010000493.1, from coordinate 162,646 downwards.
GCTGGGGCGTCATCGTCTTGATTAAAGAAAATGGAATTTTTAGGACCATTACGGCTCCGACTCTGATTCATACTGCATGATGAAATAGATCTGGCCGCCGGGCTGTAGACACTCCTTCAACCAATGGATATATGTTGGGAAGCCGACGAGTTCTTCATCCGGATCATCATCACTTTCCTCACTTTCGTCGCTGTCTTCGGAATGGCTTTTGACGACAGTGCTTGGGACATACTCGTGGTTCTCGAGGGTCTTAACCCAAAAGTCCTTGCCCAACTTACAGTATTCCTATCGCACGGGAAGGCCAAGAATAACGAGTGTCTTGAGCTTCAGATGCATTCCCATCTGAACACAAAAGGACTTGAGTGCCGCGTTGGGACCATCGGTCCAGGGTCCTGAAAGGTTAAGGCAGAGACTCTCAAGGCCAGTCATCAGGGACCAGTCCAATTGAAGAAGAGCTAGACGATCCGCTTCTCGTCTGCGAAACAGGATGTGATGGAATGCGATGTGCATGTCAGCATCGATATCATGGGAGACTTGAGAAATAAGATACTCATGTTCTTTCATGTCTTCTAGTTCTTCGTCCTCTAATGCCCAGGGAGAAGTTAGAATCATGATGTGGCCTCGTCGTTGGCACGCGAGACGATCGTTGTTTGCATTCAGCTTCTTGACATAGGCGTTACGGTTAGGACTGTCAATTCCACCATATGCATCGATAGCGAAGGGAAGATCATCCATGATAATACCGGCGAGGACAGGGAGATTTCCGGCCTCACGGCGAAATGCTCCGAGATACAGATTTCCGTTGTTGTGTCGACTCCGGATGGCTCGCATTGACTCAACAAGATCGGGATTGAGATATCTATCGTAAACATGAAGTTGACGTAGCAGTCGATGTTTTTCAAGAGCTTACTTCCAGCTCAGGTTTCCAGACGTCAAAAAATCGATCTCACCGTCGACGACAGGTGTTTTGTGAATACATTTGTGTCGGAGGGGGATACTTTCAATCTGCCCCTGTCCAAACACCCCATCACGATCCAGATGACCTCGAGTGTAGACGACGGTATAGTAGTCATCTGAGTCGTCACCGCAGACAGATAGACCCTCGGTGAGTAAATGAATCTAGCACTTACTCTTTTGGGTGGTCTCGGTGAGGACTTTCAAAGTGATCTCATTGGGGAGTGCAGGGAAATTTGGTGCGCTGGTGGCATCCTGGGTGTTAGTCAGAGCACTCATTATTGCGTCTGTGTGATGGATTGTCGATAAATTGGTGTTATAAGTGCCAGCTTGGTATGCGGAAGAGACTGGTGATGGTGGTGAGAAAGGTTTGAGTTTGATATTGGGTAAAGAACCGGGCAAGGCCACTATGTGGTTAATACATAGCTGTTCACGTGTTCATGGAATTGTGCCAGTGTCGTGTACTATCTCTATTTCGTTGCCACTGTGATCGAAGAATGGAGACTGTTCACCCTCTCAGTCCAGGCCAAATACGTTAATGATTCAGTCTGTCGCGTCAAGCATCTGACACAGGAGGGTGTAAGTGAGGTTGTCGTAAATGCTAGCTTCTGATTGGTGTTGGTAAAGTCAAGCTTATCTGGGGTCAGAACTGTAAGTCTGTTCAACAAGTAACTTCTTCCCATGTTCAGGGCAGCACATAAGTTCAACCGTATTCATCAGTCGGCAGTCATGTCTTTAGAGATGCACCAAGGTTTGCAGCGCTCATTGCCTCCCGAACTACTCTATGATGTCATAGAGGCTGTCTTGCCTTCGAATCCACTGGCATTGATCCCAGCGTCGCATATTTCGACAAAGACATTGCTTTCTCTGACACTGGTTTCGCGCGATACATACAAGTTAGCTATTCGGCTGCTTCGAGAGCGATGCCTCTATATTGACACTAGTCGACGCCTTGCGCAGCTGTTGCTCTGTCTTCCTCGCTCTGTACCAAACCTCCCGTCTCCACTGCCACTGCGGAATATCACATCGCTCTATCTAGCCCCATTTAAAGACAAGTTGGACGACCAACCCACAGCAGCTTGGGTGCGGGAGCTATTCTGCGAAGTATGCGGTACGCTTCGGAGGTTGATTGTCCACATGCCATTCCAGAGTTTGGATCCGCTGGATGACCACTTGAACGTCAGGAGGACTCTTCGCGAGGGTTTCGAACGGCTTGATAAACTAGAGGAATTTGTCTGTCTTGGCGATTACCCGGCACTGAGCCTCCATGATGCTCCCACTGACGTCTGGGGTCTGTGGCCGGATCTCAAACGCCTCGCAATCTTTGGGGCACCACTTGATAATCATTGGCTATGGTGGTACATCGCGACGCAGCAGAAGCTTGAGCATGCCATCCTCGCTCGACCAGTGAATGTCGAGGCAGCCAACATCAAGGAGGAGTATTTTCACAAACTACCACGAGATGACATACGTTTAGACCGGGATATCAGAATCACTCTTTTAGACGCGGCCTTTGTGTGGAGGGGCGTCAAGACCTCACGCTGGAGGGAATTCGATCCGAAGGAACGGATGACAGTTGAGCTGTATGATGTGCCAACATCGTTCTATGGCGATGAGACGCCCGGAGAGCTTGTGACGACATGGGTGAGACGGGGTGCCTTGAACGGGAGTTTATGGGACTGGGAGGGTGAAACTGTTAAGGAGACTGCAGCCGATGGTACATGATGTTTCTGTTCTTCAATACCCGGTTTTTCTATCATCAATCACATTGATCTATGGTAAGTCCTTGTTTCCGTTCATTCTCATATTTGTCAGCCGTCTTGGTTGGACCTCTTGAGCAGATGAACACATCACAAATAGAACAATATTCAGAAAATCCGTATTCGAGTTCGGTACATACCTAATTACAATCGAACCCCAAGTGAAGTCTACCTATCTAACTGAAAACCAAACACTGCAAAATCCAAACCAATCGTCTACGGATGCATCGGAAACGCAGCACAAACATCCATTAAATTCCTTGTGATGGGAGGCTCCCGGGTAGCTCATACAGCCTGAAGGGGTATCAAACTGGTGGTCAGCAGCTCACACAAATCCCACCGAAGGGTGTCCCCAGTGCCCTGTCGAGCCTCTCTCCAGGCGGGGTTATGGGTTATGGGCATGTTCAGTGGGGCACTGTGTACCCTGCTCACCTGCCCGAATGGGATAGAAATTTTTGAGGTGGAGCATGCTCCGGCTTCGCTTTCTTCCAGAAAACCCGCCATCGCAACGCCAAAAATCCCCGTGTTTCCCCCGGCCGTTGAGTCTGCGGTTAGCGGATGTGGATTGTTTCTCCATTAAGCTTTCCTACAAACGCTCAAGAGAACAGACCATCTCGGTTTCTGTTACATACTCGCTCTCCGTGCGCTCTTTCCAAATCTCGCGATCCGAAAAACTCCAGATTTTGTTCCTCCACTGCCATGTCGCCCTGCGGCAAAAACTTACACGCTACCACCGAGAGCTAATAAACTCCCGACCAAGAAAGAGAAAGCTTCTACCACGAAATTGCCGTCCACACAAAGACATGCTCGCAAGCCACACCCTGTTGTGACCGTTTGACCGTTTGACCGTTTGACCGTTTGACCGTTTAATCTGTCCGACACGAGCGTATTCCAAATCGCTCCTCCCCCCCGGATTCTCGATCCCGACCCTTCCGAACCCTTTGTCGGCCGCTGTTGAAAATGCCCGAGAAGTCGGCCTCAGTAGTGTCCTACGCTGCTGGTGCCTCTCTCGCTGCCGCAGCGCTCATATATGTTTTCGCACCAAACTTCTCCATCGACCACGACGCCACGAGCTCCAAGAAAAAGTCTATAGTAGGTTTGAGAAATCAAGCCAACGACTGCTTTATCAACTCGGTCCTCCAAGCCCTTGCTGGCTTAGGAGAGTTGCGCATATATCTGATTCGCGAAACGCACCGCCGCCGTATCGAAGATCCGGCAGTATATGCTAGTCTTGTCCAGCCAGAAGGCAAGCAGATTGCCCAATGGAAGCTGCAGGGCCTGCAAGAAGGACTAGTCACACAAGGACTGAAAGAGATGCTGGATGCGCTTAATGAGCGCCCCATCTACAAGAAGTCCATATCGCCGTTCCAGTTTGTCAAGGTTTTGGAGGCAGCGTTCAAGCAAAGGATCAGCCGTCAACAACAAGATGCGCAAGAGTTTCTCCAAATCGTGGCTGAGCGTCTCAAGGACGAGTATCACTGCGGTCAACGAGCGAGACTACACATGCGGAGACGCGGCCTGTTTCCTACCCAAAGTACACCGAGTGTCGAGAACACGCCGGACAGTCCAGATAATGGTAAGGAAGGCGACGAATTCTCAACAGACCAGCAGCCCACTACCAATGGCGACAACGACTCTGCTATCGAGCCATCCGAGGAAACCGAGATTCCCCAGGACAATGGCCAATTGCCCATAGAAATTGAAGAGGGCTTCCCAATGGAAGGAAAGTATGAGTCGCATCTGGAGTGTCAGACCTGTCGCTACAAGACTAAGCCCAGGGAAGAGACCTTCTGCACTATAACTTTGGCTGTGCCTCAGGTCTCAGGCACGACGTTGAATGCATGCTTTGACGGCATCTTCAAGACCGAGTACATTGATGACTTCAAATGTGAAATGTGTCGATTGATGCAGACAAAGTCAGATTTAGAGGCCGAGATGGCCAAGTCCACGTCCGAAAGTTTCAAGGCACAAGCCCAGGAAAGCATCGATAAGCTCCAGCATGCCATCGACACAGATCCCGAGAACCCCCCGGAAGATGTCGAGCTTGGCGATATCCGGTTTGCGCCCAAGAGGAGGATCGCAAAGACCACTCGGATGTCCATATTTCCAAAGATATTGGCTATTCACCTTTCCCGCTCCATCTATGATGTGGGCCAAATGACACAGAAGAATTCGGCCAAGGTGGTCTTCCCCGAACAGCTGCCTCTCGGTGGTTTGATGGATCAAAAGAGATATAAGCTGCTCGGGCTGGTTACTCACCGTGGCGGACACAACAGTGGCCATTACGAAGCATTCCGACGGCAGAACGTTGCCGCACCCTTCTCAAACCCGAACACCTTCCAACCGTCGGAAGCTTTTAGCAAAACACCGACACCCATAGGCACCCCTATCATGGGAGGAAGACCAACGAACAGTCCGGCAATCTCTACACCTGACCTCCTCTCAGGCTCGTCTGGTGACTCGACGCCGTCTCTAGAATATCTACCGGCTCCGCCTAGGAGTGTCCCTTCAGACCTACGAGGCTCGGTGAGCTTGCCAGTAATTGGCAAACAGAAGGACCCGGAAACCAGCAGTCTTCGTTCTGTGGCCGCCTCTACAAAGTCAGCTATCTCCAAACTTACATCTCCCAAGCAAACAAATAGCAGTTCATCACCACCCAAGTCTGTGACATCAAACGTCGCAAAGCGATCAAGGAAACGAAAGTCAACAACAGACAAATGGTGGCGTGTCAACGACGAAAAGGTCAAGGAGGCAAAGACCAGCGAAGTCTTGGGCATGCAGAGAGAGGTGTATCTGTTATTTTACGAGCTCGATAAGGATGCTTAAGATGCTGATGAGGTTTATCCAGTGCGTGAAGATGCAGCACGGTGTGTGATACAGTGATACTCTGACGTGTCAATTCTGTTACATTTACAGAGTTGATGGATGGGGGGCTATTCTTCTTTCTCTCCTGACTATTTGCATAGGGTTGGCGTTTCAAGCAAGACAGCTTTGGGATTCTCTGTACAGTTAGATTCCATGGTGCTTTTTAACAGCGTTTAAAAAAAATATTTAGCATTAGATACATGGGAGTTGATGAGGAAAGAAGGTCATTTATAAGGTGTCTCTAGATAGAGGCTATTTTTCTTATCTATGGCAGTGGCGAATACACAAGTAACAGACGGATATCAAACGTAGTTGAGTAGGAGGCTGATTGTTCCTCGCGCTGCATGCTACCCGAATACAATCTGCAGCCAATATTGAATATTTTCATTACATCTTAGTTTCTAACCTCCCAATTATATCTGCAATCGTATTCAAAACGATATTGCTTTAATGTCTAGCGGCCAATCATGGTTCTACAATGAATGAGTCAGCATGATATGCAACAGCTAACAGATTGGGGATGACGACTTCACCAACCTCGTTGATCGCGTTCCCTGTTTACACTTCCTTTCATGCATTTTTCTCTTTGTCAAGAGAGCATTTTTATTTGCAAGACTGTCTCTGTTTCGCATAATCAGAGCCTAGAATTTTATCCCCCTGGGGCTGAACTTGACCACCAGGCTGCGGGTCTTCGCGACAAGGGAGCAGCATCCCCAATCCTTCGCTTGGGTCCAAAAGCAGCAACTGGCGAATACCTCAACCCATATGAGAAACCTAGTATCCTGAATCAAGATCTCTTTTTCTTCCTTCCTTTTCCCATTTCTTTCCGCATGAGAATGTTGAGCACGAGAAGGAATCATTTAATAGCTTCATTGGTTCCTGTTGAGATCAGGCTCCGTCAGACAAATCTTATAACTCAGACGCCTTTTCCACCTCTCGTATAACATAATCATCTCAGCCGCGATGGTGCTCATTTCTCGACGCACGAGACGTCGTCTACGGTCCATCTTCATTCTAATCCTCATATCTACCTTCATCATTTATTCTATCCTTCCTCACGATTCAGCCATCCGCCTGGCCTTTGTCTTCAACATCTCGCGCTTCTTTAATTTTCTGCGTGGCACAGCAACAAACCGAGACGCTTGGCTATGGAAACCGCCACGGTACGCTGTAGATCTCAAGACCGAAGTGGGCTACCTCATCAAAACTGGGTATGGAACGCGTCACCGAGTGCCTGAGCAGCTCGCTGCCTTTGAGGCAACAGGGAGTTTGTTAGGAAAAGAAGGCGAGAGCTTCCTAGTCGTAGGAGATTGGACGACAGTGAATCAGACAGATGCAAAGCTGATAGGCGTGACGGTGCACGATGCTATCAAGAGAGTTATGGAGACCAATATCAGAGGCAAGGTGGATGATTACCCCAGGCTGATAAAGTACACAAGTCTCCAGGCAAAGCTCCAAGCAGGAGACGAAGAAGAAGCCCTGAGGATTGGGCAAAGTTATGGATGGGAGCTTGATGCGCTAAAAGTTTGTCTCTCCAACAACTTCTCTCCCCACCGCTAACAGAGGCAGTTTATCATGGGCATGGAGATGTCATATCATCAGTTGCCAGGCAAAAAGTGGTACATCATTTTAGATGACGATACTTTCTTAATACGACCTTCTTTGGAGCTACTCATGGGTCACATTGACTACCGCAAGCCCCAGTATATTGGCAACGCAGTAGGTGATTACAAGGCGCGTTTTGGGCACGGAGGATCTGGAATCCTGATATCCGGAGAGGCGATGCGTCGTTTGTTCGAACGCCCGGGCATCGTACAGCAAGCATACGCCGAATCCATGACCGAGACGTGGGGAGATCGACTGGTGGCGACGACGCTCCAGAAGCTAGGCATATACATTGAAGAGTCGTATAATCATCACTTCAATGGCGAGCCTCCTTCCATCACGCGCATCTGGGGCGATCGTTTCTGCTCGCCCCTACTTTCCTTCCACGGCTTGCGAAAGCCCGGCGAGATGCGCCCAAAAATAGACAAGCCGGTGTTATGGCATGACGTTTGGCAGCTGTTTGGAGGCTCAGCTATGTCAGCGCTTGAGAGCCGCCCAACAGAGCTAACAGCGGATCATGTGGGCAAGCCGGACGAGCACACCCGCTCATGGGGCGATGTGAGGAGTGCCAATGCTTGTCAGAAGCGATGTGAACAGAGTGGACGACGCTGCTTGGCATGGACATATGAGATGGAGATTGAAAGATGTCACACGAGTCCTTGGCTACTGCTGGGGGCGGACGGTGCTACAGGCAAGGCATCGGGCGTAAACTGGCCCGAGGTGAAGCCATTGCTCAAAGGCTGCAGATAAATGAGGAGACATCATCCTCTGCCAACAAGTAAGAGAAAGCGAACTCGTGTTGGCTAAGCCTAAGATCCTGCTTTGCTGTTCAAATTCGAACTGCTTCTGAGGACTCGTCATTGGCGTGAGTTGTGTGGCAGTACCATGCTATTGCTCGGGGCTTTTCTCCGGCCGAATATGTATCATATCATGTACTATATCATGTATCATATGCACATTGAATGCCCCCTTTAGCCTCAAATATCTGTTCCACTCAGTGCATGGAGTAAGGAAGAAAGTAAGAGAAGCCTCATTGGAACGCCTGCGAGGACTACCTAGTGACCCAAGAGCCGACCGCTATTGTATTGACAACCGGTGTGGAGAGAAAAAACTGGACCATGGATACCGCTACAGCTCCTCTGCACATGGAGGTAGGGAGGGAGGGAGGGGGCTAAGGACTGAGCCAGCAAGCAGTGGCTAAGTGGTCAAGTTTAAGGTCACCGTTCCAGGAATCCGGGAACTAATGGTAGGCGAGAGAGGGAGCAGGCAGGCGACCAGTAAGGCGAGATAGTGAGATGCGCAGGAAAGAAAAGCCGGTTGGCCAGACACCCTCCCTCAATCCCCCCTTGCTTGACGGCCTTCGCTCGCTTGCTTCCCGTCGCCGTCTGTCAGCCGGGATGTTTGCCTCTACAGAGAGGAGGGAGGGTGAGTGGGTTGGTGGGTGATTGCCATTGCCGTTGCGACTTCGTACCTATAGGTAGAGCACAGTGCAGGAATAGACCAGGTCTGAGGAGGATCCGCTGCATTTGGGTGGGATCCATGTGGGTGGATGGTTCATTAGCGAACCATGGCTTGAAGCTGTGGAGAGGCTCGTCTCGCTTACGTCGGGACCTTGCCGTTGGACGTAGGCATCTATATCGTGTACGGGTACGGCCAGAAAGCTAAAACATGTCTCTGAACAAACTGACGGTTGAAGACGCATTACTCGTCTTGTTGTGTTATGGTGCATGCATGAACAGCGCCTGTTTGAGGCTTCTGGCTCCCAGTTTGGTGACTATCTCCTGGTGATGGAACAAGACGAAGTGACACAGGGAGCAGGGGTTCCGGATTTGCTGAAATTGGAAGAGGGGGAGATGATATTGGATATCTTAAGATTGGGGAGTGCGGACAACGGCAAGATTTGCAATTCACCGTGACCTAGCCCGGCGGGTACCTATTTGTGAGAAACGACCGGCGAAAGGAGATAGAGGATGCTTTTTGTAGGTAAAAATGACGATTGTGACGAAAGGCAATCTTGTAGAGTACGGAGTCGGTCGGAGTAGCTATAGTAGGTTTGAAGTTTGATATAATAAGAATTCAAGTGCAAATCTAATTTCGAACCATGGAGTGGATAGACTAATAAGGTATCTAGTTGTATGACTCAGCCCCAAAGAACAAGGAACGAATGGAAACAGAGAAGGGAAAGGAAGAGAGGTAAGGGAGGGACGGCAGTTAGCTTTGGTTCCTTCCACTTGCTGGTCGGGTTCGAGCCAGCGAGCACCGTCTGGTTGGTACCTGACATTAGTGGCTCCTATAGAATGACTTGGAAGGAAGGTCAAGTCTCTTAGGATGTGTTGTGGGGTCAGTGGCTTGCGGGGATTTGACTTTGACATTTTTGGAGAAGCTCTCTGCGTTGGATTGAGGGATGGACGAGACACTGATACGCAGATCAGTGCAGTGGTTGGCTGCCTATCCATACAAGGAGAGAAGAGACAACAAATGGATATGTAATGACAGCTAGGCCCCAGATGACCTACACTGAAGACTGACTATCCAGGTCTAGCCCAAGCGTTAATCTCAGTCGGAACTTTTCAACTTGAGCTCATGCTCATCACAGAGAATAGGGGTGTATTGAGCGTTGGAGTCTACGACGGGACGAGAACCTTGCACCCGATAGGCCATGAGTGGCACACAATCAAGCCAGTTGCCGCCTTGTATCGAACTCAAGCCAGGTGCCAGGTGCCAGGATTGCCCAGGCCACACCACATGCAGAGTACGGTACACGGACATAACTCTTGTATGCGCCTGTGCAGATGAAGCCTTGAACTCTAATCGACGTTTGCATTTTACTTGATCCTCTGCTAAATGGAAGATTCATGGCGGTCCAAAGAGGATACAAGATCATGGCTGTTCATTACAGACAGGTCTTATCCCTCTCCTCAGGTGCTCAGCTATATGCTGCCCAGTCTCATCGAAATGTATTGCATAACAATACATATGAGTAGAAACACAGTCAACTAATCCTCGCGGAATCTCTGCCAAGCTAACCTAATCATCCATGCTATACGGATACCTTGTCCGGTATTGCGCCTCATTAACAGGGTTAGGTATTCCACAGAGCCTGGGTATGGTAATGGCTTCTATAGTGCTTCCAGAATTGCTGGATACTAGGGGTCTAGTCAAGCGAGTAAAGGAGAAACGCGAAAAAGAAATTCTCGTTAGTGCCTAGGTAGTAGCCGACTTGAGATGATGAGCATATGTATGTGATATTTCTATATCCATGAGATTGAGATTATGGAGTAACCATGTCTGTATGAAGTTTATACAAGGTAAAGCTTTGATGAAACTTGAGATTGGCCAAGATCTGTCGTTCGACGGGCGATGCGCCGCTAATGCACCTGCTTCCAGCTCCAAAGAGGCTCTAGCTGGAGCTACTATTCTTCCGTTCAGCTGATTGCTCGATTGATGTGCTATGCTAGGCACTGAAATGGGAATGATACAACCATCAACTCCAATTTTCCAAACTTTGAAGGTCGACTGTTTGTTTGTTCGTTCGCATCCGTCCTTGGGCGCCTCATCAAACAGCCTTTTCAATAAGCGAGGCTCCTTTGCATCTGCATCTGCCTCCGCTTCCGCCAAGTGCTCTGCTAGGCAAATACCTCGCCTCCATTTCGTTTACATACCCGTCCGTCTGTTGCATAAGTTCTACAAGGAGAGTAAAGCAGGTCGCTCACTGGACCAAGTTCGTGCGGCGCTTGTTTGTCGAGTATCGATCATCCCGTATGGGCATCGGCCTACGAAGCCCGGCCCGTCTCCACTAGAACTTTTCACTGGGACCCGGCGGCCAACACCAACACCACCACCACGGTCACCACTCCCACCACTACCACTACCACGCGGCAACCGGGCAGGGGGCGATCCATTTATTCTGTTGTATAGTATTGTACAGTACAGTGTACCTAGTATCTTCGATGCTGGACGACGACGACGAAGGGACAGGACGAGCCAACTCTATTTCCCGTTTGCCCCCGATCTTGGAGCTCAGCCTCTGAGCCTCGCTTCCGATCCCGCCTCTTGGACCCCTGGGTCTTGCGATCTTCCTCTTCGCTGTGCTCTTGTCGCTGCTGCTGCTGCTGCTGCTCCTCCTCCTGCAGCGCGTCACCTGTTGATGGTCTTGGCCACGTCCATCATCGCGACTCTTGCTTTACTCTCAGTGGCAGTTGCATCGCCGTCGCATCGTGTCGCGACCCCTGGTCCTGGGTTCTGCCCCTCTTGCACGCCTTTGCTCCCCTGCCACGCCCTGGCTTTGGCTCCTCTTGATTTTCCTTGCCCAGCGCCAGCACTTCGACTTCCTCCGTGACCCAGGGTCGCGTCCCCCTGGTCGCTTGTCCTTCTTCCTGACTTTGCTTTGAGGCTCCATAAAAATTTCTAATTAAAAAACAACATGGCTCAAGAAGACCATGGGCAGAGTCACCGTGACTCTCCCAATAATCCTACAATTTCTGCCCCGAAATCGAAGTCTCCTTCTCTAGCTCCTATAGTTACATCTGTCACCGCTCCTCCAGCTTCGAACACGAGTGCTGGACCTCTCAACACTACCAGTGCTGCCGAGACGACACTCCCACCCATCACGGAACTTGCTTCAGTACCGTTCACGGCTGCGGACCGCCCGACCGCCTCGACGACCGCTCCAGTTCCCACCTCTACACTCGCCGCATCCTCCGAATCTGAACCATTCGCCGTCTCTTCTTCCGTGCCGACACTCACGCCAGCCTCGGCTCCTGCTGCTTCTGCCGCTCCGCCCGTGGTTCCTCAGCAGAACGGCGACAGCAGGGCCCCCGAGGCTGCTTCGACACCCACGTCCAACTCGGAAATGTCCAACCAGCATCCAGGACTACCTCATGGTCAGCATGTGAGCTATCCGGGCTCCTCAATGCCTTATGCCTCCTCCGCAGGCCAATCGGCTGCTCAATATGCCCCTTATCCTGTGGTCACCAGTCAAGCAACGGAGCCATACAGGCCGAATCCTATGCCCGTCAGTATGCCGCTGCCTAGCATGAGGACAATCGAAAACCCACATGGGCCTCCGGTATCGAATCCGCAGGGCATGCCAATGAACATGCATATGGCGCCCACGTCAGGCGGTGTGCCATTCTATAGCCACCAAGGCATGCCAATGGCAAGCTACGGTCTTCCCGATTCTATGGCTCGTTATGCTATTCCTCATGACCCGCGGCTTCTGGGTCATAGGGGACCGAAGAAGGTGTGTTCAAGCTTAGTTGGAGGTTTCGTTCCAGCAGGCCATAGTTAGCCAAAGGTTTGGAAATTGAAGCTGACTGTGACCTGTAGGAGATTAAACGTCGGACAAAAACAGGCTGTCTGACTTGCAGAAAACGTCGTATCAAGGTGAGCTTTGATTTCATACTTGTCTCCCCTTGTGCAGCTTGTGACCTTGAAACACGGGATGGGACGCGACGAATCAAGAAGATGACTTGGGAAGAAGGCTGGCTTCAGATACGTGTCGCAGGTGGTGAGCTTAAAGCAGGTTGTCCAAAACCCTGTGCTGCATCAAGCTTGCAGCTTCTTGCACACTTGCTCGTTTGCCAGGAGGCCACAGAAACAAGCAAGACTCACATTCACGTAGCACTCATCACCCCAGATTTCCCCAAGTAATGCTTGTATCGCAATCGCCCAATCCCAACCTCATTGCGCTCCAGTAAATGGAGTGCCTTGGAGTCTCAGCTCCTCGAGGTTTTGGGAGCTCTGCTTAGCTTGTCATTGGTCGCAGCTACCGTGCAGCTGCCTTGGAGCTGCACAATCCCCCTCTCTACTTTTTGGTGGAGATAGCACCCCGCCCAACACAGCTCTAACATCTCCCAGTGCGACGAAACACACCCGACTTGCAACAACTGTAAAAAGTCGAAACGCGAGTGTCTCGGTTACGACCCCATTTTCAGACAACAAGCGGGTGGGCAATCATCTTCCAATATCCAGCCTGCGTCCAGCCAAAGGACTCCTCCCACAGTTCCAAGCTCTGTGCCTTCAACTGTCCCTTCATCGATAGCGCCCAACACTGCCCTTACCGCTCGACCTACAAACTCATACGGCAGCCAGCCATCTATGCTCCCAAGCTCGTATGCAACAGCTCACGCGGCAACAGCAAGCCCTAACCCGTCTATCACCTCGCTTAGCTACGACTCGAGTTTTTCCAACGTTGCATCTCCTCCTGTCAAATCCGAGTCGACATACGATTATCCGCCCGCAATCGACCCAGCCCTTCAAGGATTCTCATCAACCTCAAACGCAGAAAGCTCTAGAGCGGTTGAACAAAGGCCTCTTGCTGACAACAACCAACATCTTAGAGGTGGCGCCCCCTACTATTGATTTCACCCTTGTTCGTCGTTTGCTGCGCTGCTGTTGAGAACATCTGCTTACGCGCGTTTCTGACAGCCAACAAAATGAAGATTGATGAAATTATCAATCTCCTGGGCACAGTTCCTCCATCCCAGAACGTTGCCCACACTGAGGGGACTCTCAATGAAATCACCAAGGTGTATCATGAAATGTACGCACCTGGGCTTGCCTCTTTCTTCGAATCCGGGTGGTACCACTTTACGGAGAATGGATCACCCTCGTTTCCTAAAGGCCAGCGCCTCGTTGAATTAATGGCATCTTTTCTCAAGGCTTTGGAGGCCGTAAAGGTCAACGATCAAACCCAGATGGCATACTCTGGTATTCTTGAGACACGCCTTGTGTGGGAGCTTGCTCGAGCAGCATACGACTCTCCCGCTACAGCTTCTGCTGTTAGTGCTACAACGCTGCCGCACGAAGGTGATGCGAAGGAAACCCAAAACCGTGTCCGAGTTGTTGAGGCACTTTTGTGTGGAGACTATCTATCAGTCAACCCACTCTGCCCACCAATGCAAGACCCTGACAGTTACCGAAGCCGACAATTTGATTTCTGGTACAGCCTGGCTGAGTTCGTGCGTACACGGGAGGATCCCACTGGTCCATCTGCCGCCAAGTCTAGGGAGGAAATGCTTTCGAGAATGCGCTACCTACTTGATGGCCGTGAGAACCGCGACGTTCTCTACTCTATTGCAGTTGTTCGAGAGCTTGCTCCCCACTTCGATTCTCCTTATGGCAATGCTGCTCCTCAACATGCCGACGAGAGTGACCCCAAGAACAGACTCTCAGTTGCATCCAAGTTCATCTACGATGAGTCTCAGGTCACAGGTGGAACAACCAACGTCGTGCGACGTCTATGTGACATTGCATACAGAGCCTTCGTCAATCCAGGTGTTAATATTGCCCGGAGGTCTTGATATGATTTTGTTGGTGTTTTTGGGGTTGGTTCCAAATTCCATCATTTACACTTCGGCCATAGCCATAATTTCCTTTGTCAGTAACACAGTATGACCTTTTGGTCATTCGTCACATTTCCTAACAAAAGCACTGTTCTTCACTACAAAGCGGGATGTCGTTCGTTGCATCTTCTGGGGCATGGCGAGGGGTTCATTAAAAGTATTGTTCGTTTTGGTCTGTTTGCGGCGTTTTCTCCACCACGGGGATAGTGAGGCATTGTCTTTTTTCTTTATTCCCCCTTTGTTGTTCATAACGGCCTACATCATTCGATCTTGGTCGCGGCGTTTGCAAAAACAATGGCCCCTATGGTCTAAATGTATACCTTAATGCTCCTGCGGCTCGGCAGTGAGGGAGAAGAAGAGATATAGATTTCGGCATCAAGGGAACGGTAGAGACCTGACACGGAGTGGATCATAATGGAAAACAAAGGATACCAAAACGCTAGCGTGGATCTTCCATAGTGGCATGCTCTGTTTTGCCCAGTTTGGCATTCGATGCAAGGCATTCAACTTGGCGTGGCAAGGGCACAAGGTTCAGCTTGATTGAAAGGCGGATGGATATACGAGAGCCCTTTTTGGTGTGTATGACTGGGATCTTGTCAGCATGGGCCATTGTCTTGTTCGCCTAGGAGAATCTATGGCGCTTAGCATATAATAGTGGTTACAATAATTAAATATTACTTATTATACCAACCAGCAGGTGCTAACAAGACTACCTTAATAGGTAATATGTCGTCGCCATTGGGAAACACGAAAGATTCTTGACATGGCCCTCTCCCATTCAACTTTACTCATTTGTAACCCACTACTGGGTTGCTTTGCGCAGCTGGCCGCACCATAGTAGCGATATATACGATGTACTATTGCCGTTACACATAAAGGGTCAACGACTTGTCGAATTTGTGCAAGAAATACGAACCTGTGGTATCTCTCACCTAGTATGGATAATAGGTAAGCCTCAGGGAGCAAGAAAACAACAGACCTTGATATGAGGTGTCAAAATTAAATTCAGCAAAAGGTTGGATACTAAACTTGTCCCAAACTTATACTAAGTCTTTTTATTGTTTAGGATCAAAGTCATGAGCTTTCTTTCCCCCCACCCCCAGATACGACAGTAAATTAGTAGGTAATCTGGGGGTCTTGCTATCGTTCGATTTTACTTCTATTCGTGGACTTGTCGTAACCTCCACTTGCTGTCGGCATCTAATGCAACTAATTGCCTGTAAGATACTAGCCGCCTGTAGGGACCTTTGTAAATCGGCGGGTACGGCAACAATAGCCCTCTTTTTGAGGCATCGCCGCCGTGAGTCACTGAAGTGGTCATAGCGGCAGGTACATTTAAATACCAACTCATAAGCTGGAAACTTCTCACTTTCTGGATTGATGTAACACTGCTTCTGACTTCCTGTTCTTGTCTGAGACATCACAAACACACCATCTGATCCAACAAACTTGCTATCTACTTTAAGGAGCATCCACCATGGCTAGCACAAGAAAGTTAACAGCAATTTCCTCAACATGCGAAGAGCCGGGAGCAAAAATACTCGAAACACAGCGACTCATCCTCCGTCGATTCTATCCGTCTGATGCAGAAGTCATGTCTCAAGCCGCCGACAACAAGTCTGTCACCAAAAACATGCGCGATGGTTTCCCATCTCCTTACACATTGGCGGATGCATTGTATTTCATCAACAACGTGGCGAACAACTTTGACGGCGCTGGTCAACACTGTGGGATCTTTGTCAAGGCCAACACAACAGAGAACCCTTCCTCGGAACCGGTCTTTGTAGGGACTATAGGTATGATGGCCAAGAACGACGTCTATTTCCGCACGTGGGAGATGGGCTACTGGCTGGCCGAGACAGCTTGGGGGAAAGGCTATGCGACTGAAGCTGCCAAGGCGCTCATACGATGGTGTTTCGAAACATGGCCTGAGTTGAATAGGATCGAGGCGTGTCCAAATGGGGGCAATAAAGCAAGCCAAAATGTACTAAGGAAGTCTGGGCTTATTGAAGAAGGCATCAGGAGAGGTGCTGTTTGCAAGGATGGGGAAATACGAGACGAGGTTCTGTTCGGTCTGTTGAGGAGCGAACTATAGCTGAATAGGAGCAAAGGAAGATGCAGACCTGACACTGAAGAGATTATACTCATAATGCAAAGCCGTTTATCATATTGGCCAGGACGCTAGTTAATCTTGGCATTGGGCATGCGAAGTTTTGTCTCGAAAATATAAAGAAAAATGCAGAGGAGCAAGATCAACTTCAATTAGAGCTCCAAGATTGTGCCATGAACACCTTGTGGCTGTTAAGAGCGTCTTGCTGGATGTGTCACCAAGTTTACTCGCTCTTCGCCTTGCACTCAAAATCAACTGATAGATAGGAAGTACTTGACATTAGTCACTGTTCTCACTTATCCAGAAATTGTTAGCTGAGGCGAATCAAGAATTCCTCGCCTTGGACTAAAAGAATAGATGACGGCTTTGATTCTTTAGTAGTGGGAAGTTGCAGCGATACCTAAGCTTGGGCCATTCGAAAAGCGAGAGCTGTTTTTCATAGGAAGAATACAAAATCTCAAGTACATATTTTCGAAACGCCTTGAACCATAACAAGTCTGCAGAATAACTCTTGTCAACTACAGTAACTCGGCCGAGTGATGTGATGCAATTGGCGGCAGAGGTTACTCGCGGAGTGGAAAAATCAACGAGTAATGGCCGGTTTGTGATTGGCCAGTTTCGCCGCAAGAATAATAGTCCGGCCCACCAACAGCAAAGCTCACAGGTTTCGACACAGACCCCCGGACCGCGGGAGATGACGGCCACTATCACGAAGGCGTGTTCCCCTCTATCAACCTGCCATTGACCTCGAGCCAGAGGCCCTCTCGGGAGACTCTACACATCTCGTCTCACTAACGGCCGTTCCCTCTCTGCTCTTCACACAATGGCTTCCCTCCGACTTGCCAGCCGAGGCGCCAAGAGTCTGTGCATGCGGCCAGCAACATTCGCTGCCCGCCCTTTCTCGACGACATGCCTGCGAAAGCATGCCGCCGCTGTCGAGCCTGTCGGCACCAGACTCGTCCCCGTTGACGAGGACTTCTCATCTGCCCAAGATATCTACGGCCTCTCCAAGCCCCGAAAAGCCGGTACCCGAAAGTCGCGCGAGAACTCCGTCCAAGACCGAAAGGTTCGACACTACACCGTCAACTTTGGTCCTCAGCATCCCGCTGCCCACGGCGTGTTGCGTCTGATTCTCGAGCTCAACGGCGAAGAGATCGTCCGAGCCGACCCCCATGTCGGTCTGCTGCACCGAGGTACCGAGAAGTTGATCGAGTACAAGACATATCTCCAGGCTCTGCCTTACTTCGATCGACTTGATTACGTCTCTATGATGACCAACGAGCAATGCTTCTCTCTTGCTGTCGAGAAGCTTCTCAACGTCGAAATCCCCGAGCGAGCCAAGTTTATTCGAACTCTGTTTGGCGAGATCACCCGTATTCTTAACCATCTGATGTCTGTTCTCTCACACGCTATGGATGTTGGTGCTTTGACGCCTTTCCTGTGGGGTTTCGAAGAGCGTGAGAAGCTCATGGTAGGTGGATCACGGGGGTTACATAAATTCAGAAATTGACATGTTGCAGGAATTCTACGAGCGTGTTTCCGGTGCCCGCCTCCACGCTGCCTACGTTCGACCCGGTGGTGTTCATCAGGATATCCCTGTTGGCCTTCTCGACGATATTTACCAGTGGGCTACCCAATTCGGTGACCGAATCGACGAGACCGAGGAGATGTTGACTGATAACCGTATCTGGATTGAGCGATTGAGGGGTGTTGGTGTTGTTCCCGCCGCCGAGGCCCTGAACCTTTCCTTCACTGGTGTGATGCTTCGAGGCTCTGGTGTTCCTTTCGATGTCCGAAAGAACCAGCCCTATGACGCCTACGATCAGGTCGAGTTCGACGTTCCCGTTGGAACTAACGGCGACTGCTACGACCGATACCTCTGCCGAATGGAGGAGTTCCGACAGTCTCTCCGTATTATCCACCAGTGCCTCAACAAGATGCCCGCAGGTCCCGTCCGTGTTGAGGACTACAAGGTCTCTCCTCCTCCTCGATCCGCCATGAAGGAGAACATGGAGGCTCTTATTCATCACTTCTTGCTCTACACCAAGGGCTACGCTGTTCCCCCCGGTGAGACCTACTCTGCCATTGAGGCCCCTAAGGGTGAGATGGGTGTGTACGTCGTTTCTGATGGCAGCGAGCGACCATACCGATGCCACATTCGCGCTCCTGGTTTTGCCCACTTGGGTGGCTTCGATCACGTCTCCAAGGGTCACTTGCTGGCTGATGCTGTAGCGGTTATTGGTACTATGGATCTGGTGTTCGGTAAGTTTGCTTACTTTCGTTTACTGAGAATCTATGCTAATACAATTGTAGGTGAGGTCGATAGGTAAAGCATTTTTGAAAAGAAAGAAGGTTAGAATGGGTTTCTTTTGTTTGTAATCATAGCTGATAGGGAGACCACGGTAAATACTCCCACAAACGTCGTGTGCTCGAGCGAGAAGCTATGTAGAGGTGATGCGTGTTCTGAAATAGCAATCAATCATCTTATTTCCATGATTCTTGGGTGTGATATGTATAGTTTTAGTGTTACAGACAAAAGTACATGCTTTGAGAGTTGGAGGGTTTTTCTGGTCTGTCTGGCCAGAAGTTTACAAAAGCTTAGTACCAGTTCCAGAAGCCTGCTCCATGAAGAAGTTCTTCAGAGGGCCGAGAGCATTGACAGCCCGAAGACCGACTGAACGAAGCGGCACAAGAGGGCCACTCTCGACAGAGTAGAGCTTATGAAGCTTGTCGCACACGTTAAGAATGACATGATTGGCGGCATAGCGCTCGCTGTTGTAAGGCTCGAGAGACAGCTGAGTGCCAAGGTCCTGACCATGAGAGACAGCATACTCAATGGTTTTGGCTAGGCTCTGAGCATCCCCTTGACCCTGATTCAAGCCTTGACCAGCCAAGGGGTGAATTGTGTGCGCCGCATCGCCGACAAGTGCGACGCGTTCGCCAGTGTATGTATCGGCATGGCGCAGTTTGAGAGGGAAAGATGCGATGCTCCCTTCCTGAACTCCAACAACAGTTTGCGGAAGAGACCGCGCATCAACATGGGTGTGCTGCAAGCGCCAAGATAGCTCCTCTGCCTGGTTGTTCTCCTGTGTGTGCATGAAACCAATGTCGACGGGACTCAAACGGAAGGCGGCGTTGACCATGGCGATAAAGTCCTTAGGGCTCAGACTCTTGAGCAAGGCGGCCTTCTCAGGTGTAGTAGACCAGACCAACGTAGCGTATTTGCCAGGCATAGGGAGCATTGCAGCTGGGCCCGTAGGCAAGAATCGCTGGTACGCAGTCTTGTTGAACTGGCCGCCCCAGCCCTCGCCTTCGAGCTCGAGTGTTGCGACAACGCCGTGTCTTCCATAGTCCCATCCGCGGCTGTTGATACCGGCGAATGTGCGTACTGGACTGTTTGCCCCATCTGCGCCAACGAGAAGTCGTGCTGCCAGTGACTGGCCACTCGAGAGCTGCACAACTGGCCATTCGCTCAGGTCCAATTCTTCGGTCTCCTTGCCCAGACCAATACTCTCCACTTTCGTATTGTCAAGGACGTCCACTCCGCCGAGTTCTTGCAATCTCTTAAGCAGGCCAGATGTCAAGTTCAGATTTTCAGCCATGTAGGCAATTGTCTTGTCCCCCGTCGTACTGGGCGGCCAGTCGAACTCTATACGGGCACCTGTCACTCCATCCCAAACCTGCATCTCCTGATAGTCCTGCACACGTTCACGCTGTAAATGCCGCCATGCGCCGATCTTATCGAGATATTGAGCCGATGCAGGGGTAAGAGAACTGCATCGGTTGGAGAATTGGGTCAAGGGGAGTGAGAACGACTTGGTTTTGGAAAGGTCCTGGGCTTCGATGAGGGCAACTCGGAGACCGGCCGTTAGAGGATTAGCCCCTACTGTTTGTTAGTTATAGACTGACTGAGAGGGCAGGAAAAACTCACGAAGAGCTGTCAGTAAGCTCAGACCTGCTGGCCCACCGCCAACACATACAACATCATAGATATTGTCTTGTGTCGAAGTGGAAGCCCGGCGTAGCTGATACTGATATTGTCGTACACAGCTCCGGCAGACGAAGCCGGGCTTTCCCAGCATAGATTTTCGAGCCAGCATTGGTATTTGATACCAATTGATCCCCTAGATTCGAAGAGTCAAAGCATAAACCCTTCTCCAAAGTACAACTTGGAGCTTCCAACCAAATCTTCGATAAATCGTTCCTCAATCGTTCGATAGGTAGCTCGCGGGATAAAAGTGGCGCAATATGTGGCTGACAGTATATGTGGCGGTGCATCACCAGGCACACTTACATGGGTGGAAGATCCAGCGGGTCAAGTGACAGGGGAGTGCCTCTTTACGACCAGCTTGATTTGAGTTGCCACAGACAACCGCGCTACTCAATTTATCATTGCGTCAAGGGTCTCACCCGCGCCCGTCATCAACAATTCGCCTGTCAACCCAGAGACAAGCCCTTTTCACACGATCCATTCCCCCACTGCGCCCAAAATTTGCCTCTTCTTGCAGTTTGTTCTTGTGAAGAGGAAATCTGATCAGTTTTCTCCTGTCTTCATCGTCACAGAGAGCCATCGTGGGAGATCAGGAGTGCTGCGTGGCCCTTCTTTGCTGTTCTCTTCTCGCCTACACAAAGCTCTAGCTCAAGGCACAGGCGGTCTCATTCCTGCGGCCTGAACATCATCCTGCATCGTCATCCACGTTTATGCTCTAAAACTCCTTTCGCTTATCGCGCTTTTCCTTGGTCTCGACTACCGCCATGGCCGACATGGAGGACTACCTCGAAGAAGGGTTTGACCCACGTTCAGTCACTATCCCGCGTCTGCGATCGATTCTTGTCACGCATAATGTTGAGTACCCCGCGACTGCTAAGAAGGCCCAACTTGTAGAGCTTGTTGAAGATCATGTACTGGCTCAGGCGCCAAAGCTGCGGGCTCAGCGCGCTCGAGCTAAGAGATCAAGCATGGGAATCGTGAATGCCGGTAGTCCGGAAGATAACGGCACCTGGGACGACTATGATCTTCCACCTCCGTCGACTACCAAGAGGCGTTCAAAGTCTCCTCGAAAGTCGTCGGCACGTGTTAAGGCTGAGGATGATACCCTGGCGACTCCTGTGCCCAGGAGTCCTACCAAACGCAGCACACGGTCAGTAAGCCGTGCGCTTTCTCACGCTGACGACCACGACAACTACGACGGCCCTCGTTCCATCCGCCAACCGAGGAGAACAGTTACGCCCCAGATCAAAGATGAACCACAAGAAGACACAATCCTGCCCGACCACGAAGAAAGCGTGTTCACTCACGATAACCCCTTTCAAAGTGGCAGTTCGCCTGCTCAACATAAAACACCCACCAATCGCCGCCGTACAACTGCCGGCGACTCCATCAGAAGTGTAAAGTCATCGTCTCGGCGCAGAACAGATGGCTACAAAGACGATTATGAAGATGATGTTGAGCCTACTCCCAGATACCGCGAGCCGACTCCGGACTTACTGGAACCTGGCGAGGAGTTCACCCCGAACGAGCAATTAGAATTGGAGCAAGCTGCAAGTCGGGGCGAAATGGAGATCGAGCCCCGCAAGCCTTCTCAACAGGTATCTCGAAGAGGTGGTTTCAAGGCGCCTCTCTTTGTCCTCTTGATGTCTCTTTTTGGGGCTTACCTTGCGTGGTATCGTCAAGAGAAAATCGC
Source organism: Fusarium sp. NRRL 52700 (assembly GCA_013396095.1). Lineage (NCBI taxonomy): Eukaryota > Fungi > Ascomycota > Sordariomycetes > Hypocreales > Nectriaceae > Fusarium > Fusarium sp. NRRL 52700. The sequence continues at coordinate 140,322 of JAAQRM010000493.1, read as the reverse complement.
GGTTGGCTATTGCGAAGTCGGTGGTCAAGCAAAGCCACTTATTCCACAAGACATTCCTGTCCCCGACGCTCTTGTTCCCTTCATTGAGCCTCAATGCGAGCCTTGCCCTTCGCACGCGTACTGTTACCATGACTTTTCCGTTCGTTGCGAGAATGGATTCATTCTCAAGCCGCACCCATTGTCTCTCGGTGGGCTAGTGCCACTTCCACCTACTTGTGAGCCGGATGGCGAGAAAGCGCGCCGCGTTAAAGCTGTAGCTGATAGAGCTATCGAAGAACTCAGAGATCGCCGAGCTCAGTATGAGTGCGGAGAGCTTGTTGGTGAGGATGGCAAGAAAGAGGAATCTCCTGCGATGGCTGAACACGAACTTAAGGCGACCGTGAGCCGCAAGAGGTCCAAGAGACTCAACGAGGAGGAGTTTGATGAATTGTGGGCTGCCGCCATTGGCGAGGTCGCAGCTCGAGATGAGGTCGAGATCATCGAGACAGCACCGTAAGTTCTTTCTCTCTTCACAGCTCAGAGCCTTCGTGACCGATCTGGCGACAATTTCATTGCTCCAACTGTTTCTGACTGTTAACTAACCAGATCCACCATTGACCCTACAGATCGTCCAATTCCTCCGATCTTCCAGACAGATGGCTATCGTCCTCGTCTCTCGCTCGCCTTCCGTACACCTGCGCGATCAAACGATCAATCCGACTCGGCCTGGCAAGATATCGATTCCCAGCTGGATTTCTGATCGTTTTGATTTTCGTTATTTTCTACTTGCGAGCCCGATATCGGAAGCACGTAGCTACAACTGCTCAAGTTCCTGCTCTCGTCGACCTAGTATTGGGTAGACTTGCCAATCAGAAGGAACTAGGTGAAGAAGGTATCGATGATCCCTGGTTGTTTTTACCGAACTTGAGAGATGACGTCCTCCGAGCTATTCATTCATTGTCTGAGCGAGAACGCATCTGGCAGCGGGTTCGAGCTGTTGTAGAACAAAACAGCAATGTTCGCACCAGTCAGCGCGAAGGAAGAAGCGGCGAGGTAGGTCGCGCTTGGGAGTGGATTGGTCCTGTTGCTGGCGACGGTGCAAGGAGGCGACGGAGTGGCCGGGTATCACTCGGTCCCAACTCTCAGTTAGAGTCGCCAGAGCCAACAAAGGCAACCCCTGATGTGAAAAAGTGGGAGGAATCGAGACCGATCTACTAACATTCATGTTCAATATTTCTCGTCAAGTTTCCTGCTTTACGCATTTCTTAATTACTATTTCCTAAATGTTTGACGAAAGAGGGTGGTTCTCTTGGACAAAGATGTCAGGAAGCATAGAGCATCTGCCTTTGGAATTGGAATTGGCGTTGGAGGTTGCTGGTCTTTTCCATGTATGATTAATCATGGGTACCTAGATGCACGATAGTTTCGGAACAACCTGTATTCACGTTCATCAAAGAACCTCGAGTAACGATGAAGCAATATGACCAAATGGGACGATTTGCGAAAGACTGCGACAGTGTACTGCGGTCATTTGTCGAGACGATTCACTAAGAATGACGAATTTGTTGTGCTAAAATGCTTTGTTTTGGACATTTACTATGCGCCGAGAATAGGCGACATCGGAGATTCCGACCTTTCCCGACGAGCAATTTACAAGCTCCGAGAAACCCAATTGAACACAATCGACCCAAAACTTCTCAAGATCTCACGGGCAACAGCTTTCCGACAATGAAGTAACTAGGGTCTTGATTGATTCGGCTAATGCACAGGTGTTGTTATGACACAGAAGGGGTACAAAGAAAAACCGTGGAATCTAGGGACCGAGACTCTAGCGGCGGCGTGTAATTATCTATTGGGCCTTGGAGGCAACGATCTCTGGAGGAAAAGGTTAGTAGTGTTATTGATTGGCAATAATTGGCTACACATACTCTCAATATCAGCAACACTCTGCTGGAGGATCTGCTGAAGGACCTTGGGGTTCTCAAGCTCCTTCTGGACCTTGGCGATAACGGATTGAGCGAGCTCCTTCTGCTGTCGCTGCTTGACCTGGCCCTCGTATCGGACCCAAGAGTCAAGGACGGTCTTGGCCTCAGCAGCAAGAGCAGTCTTCTGCTCCAACTCGAAAGCCTCAGCCTCAAGCTTGGCAGTCTCCTACAAACACAACCATGATCAGCCACATTTCCAGCTACCATCCAATGGACACTTCGGAATTACCTTGGAAACCTCGAAAAGGTTCTTGGTGATCTCAACAACGCTGCCCATCTGCTTGACGTCCTCAATGCGGCCCTTGACGGCCTCGGTGTGGTCGGCACGGGCGCTGTTGAGGATGTTCTTGATCTTGTTGTTCTGCGTCTCAGCCCACTCCCTGTAAGCGGGGCCACCGTACTTGATCAAGGCACCCCAGACTGAGAGAAGGGAGATGGCGATGATGGTCTCTTCGTTCATGACGTAGTACTCGCTGGAGATGGCGTAGATGGAAAGACCAGCGGCGGAGCTCAGGATGGCGCTCTTGCTGAGCAGGCTGTTACCGGGAAGAGCGTCAATGATGCTCTGGGCCTTCTTCTTGGGGTCCTCGGCGGGAACATTGCTGGTGTATCGCGCGGCGGCAACAGAGATGGCAGGGGCAGCTCGGCGGGCGAGGACAGGTCGGAGGAGAGGAGCGCCTATATATGGGGAGTCAGCATGAGTCGGCGGTGCGCCAATTGATTTCCAATTGTGTTCGGTTCGAGGGATTCGAGATTTCTTCACATACCGACGGCGCTTCGTGCCAAGCGTGACGCCATTGTGAGATAGTTCGTGATGGGGGTATCCGGGGCTTGTCGTTGATCGGAGAGCTGGAAGTGAGGTTGAGGTTTTATCGCGCTAGTTCGGCAACAATCGAGAACACGTGACCTGAATACATCAGATTTAGATCTGGAGCCGGCATTTTACCGTTGGCTCTTGAGTGGATATGATTGGCCAAATTTTCAACGATCAAAGAAAGATTTCGAGATTTTGCTTTCATTAAACTTGAATAAAGTGAGTTTCCTCAAAGTAAGGACCTTGACTCTTTTTTTCTTTTTTTCTTTTAAGGAAAAGTAGCGATTCATACTACTGCGCAAATTGTATTAGAAGGATTTATCACACCACTCTAGCAATCTCACGATGCCAAAAGCGGCCTCTGCAGAAGGCCTCAAGCGCAAGAGGTCTTCAACTCGTGAGAAGTCCACCACTGAGCGACGAAAGAGAGCATCTTCAACATCCAGCAATGAATCCGAAGATGCCAGCGCGAAAATTCTATCAATGGAAGAAGGGATTCTAGAGTCACGGAAGAACTATAACGACCTCACCATTTTGCTCAGTACTGCAAATGACTTTAAGAATGGGGGCCAGGAGAGCATGCTCTCTACAGTTGTCTTGTGCCGAATCTTTATCCGATTACTCACTCAAGGCTCCTTGATCGCCAAGAAGACTCTCTCTGAGAAGGACCTTTTTATTGTGGGGTGGCTGAAGGAACGGTTTGCTGAGTTCAAGAAAATTCTGGTTACTATTCTACAGGATGAAGAGTTGGCGACCCCAGCGTTGACCTTGTGCATGAAAACACTCAAGGCAGAGGGTGAGTTCCTTTATGACAAGGACGAGTACACATTCCCTCGAGCTTTCCTTCGAGAGATCGTTTCCTCATTATTCGAGAGCGAAAATGAGGATGTGATCAAGGCATATGTGGAAGAGTATGTGGAGCAATACGACGATATCCGCTACTTTACCTTCAACGCAGTCAAGTAAGTCGCATCTGATTCTTTTCAAACGTCAAGTCAGGGAACTCTCGACTGACTGTCACCTAGGCATATTGTGGAGAAACAAGAAGGCAATGCTTCGCCAGAGCTCTTTGATCGATGCTTTGCGCTCTTGTCAGCGTTGGACGGTGTCCCTGAATCTGCCGATCAGCTTGAAGATTTCTTCGTCCCCAAACCAAAGAAGAAGACACATAATCTAAGAAACGTCAATCAGCACAAGAAACAAGCTCAGGAGGCATGGCTTTCTCTCATGACCCTTGTTGAGGAAAAGGACCAGCAAAAGCAAATTCTCAACGTCATATCGACCGTGATTGCTCCTTGGTTCACAAAGCCTGAGTTACTTTCGGACTTTTTGACAAATTGCTATGATTCGGGCGGTTCAATGTCTCTTTTGGCTCTATCCGGTGTCTTTTACTTGATTTCGGAACGCAACCTTGACTATCCCTCATTCTATACCAAGCTTTACTCTCTCCTCGACCGCGACATTCTTCACTCCAAGCATCGATCACGATTCTTCCGTCTTCTAGACACATTTCTTGCTTCGACACATCTACCAGCAGCCATGGTGGCCAGCTTCATCAAGCGCCTTGTTCGTCTTGCGCTCAACGCACCCCCTGGAGCTATCGTTTTCGTGACTCCTTGGATCTACAACCTGCTCAAGCGTCACCCAACATGTACATTCATGATTCATCGAGAAGTCCAAGATCCAGAGGTGAAGAAGCAAATTGAGGAGCATGGTGTTGATGATCCATTCCTCCCCGAAGAGGTGGACCCTATGCAAACAGATGCGATAGAAAGCTGCCTTTGGGAGCTTGTTCAGCTTCAGTCGCACTATCATCCTAACGTTGCAACTATCACCAAGATCATCTCTGAGCAGTTCACGAAGCAGTCTTACAACATCGAAGATTTCCTCGATCATTCATATGCCACTGTAAGCCCTCATTCCTTCGGCAATATATGTCGGGCACTTAGCTAACAGTCACATAGCTCCTCGAAGCCGAGATGACAAAGGATGTAAAGAAGGCGCCTGTTATCGAGTTCCACATCCCTAAAAAGGTCTTCACGCCAAATGACGGGGAGTCTGAGGCCGAGCCAGATAGCTTGCTAGTTAAATTGTGGGACTTTGGCAACTAAGGTTGCTTCAGGATTGTTTTTAATACTATGTATATATATTATTCTGGCAGAGACCGGCTCTATATAGGAAAACACAGAACTTAGTACTACCCTAGTATATACTAGCAGACTATATACTAATAATAATAATGGCCTTTGGGGTTGGAGGCTTGGTGGTGATCGCCTTGGCGGGGTGACGATAAATAGGCTCGCCCTTGAGATAAGTTGCGGGCGGCTGTATCAACCATAAGATCACCTCAGTAGTCGCATCTGGCAGATCCCGCTGTCCACCATAACCGTGATCAAAATCATAGGGATGGGTATGTGCTGATGTCATAGGTTGTGGCTTTGTGTGGCGTAAGGTAGCTGAGCCAGGCTCCCTGCTTAAGGTACCTGAGTACAGCTATGTGCTGTTACAGGCTCGGCTTTCACGAGAGTATTTAAATGGATCGCCTTCCACCAGATACAAGCCTGGGTTAATTCTCTCCGCCATACTTATAGCTATACATAGGAAATTTTGTGAGTGACGTGCTGCTCCCAACCGGCCGAGGAAGGGGCTGTGAGGCACAGTCGCTTGTCAAGACTTTGGCCCGTTTTTTTCTAGTACAACCTGGTCTTCAATTTTTCGTCTTCCCAATCCTCGTCAGCTTCCATTCAGCTCAAGCAGTCTCGGGAGCCTCCAGAGCAGTCGACCCCTCTCTTCCCTGTCTAATGTCGAGATGGTGCGCGTGAATTAGTGAATCGACATCGTCGATTGCAATTGGGCGGACGTCGCCCATCTGCTTCACCTTCGCCGTGCTTTGCAATGTGTCAGCTATCGGCCTATTTCTACTTTTAGTGGGGGGGCGAGAAACATACACTGCCTTGACTTCATCGTCTGTAAATTGGTCTTCCAGGCCAAGTTGCACAACCCTACTCTTAACTGCGTGCCACCCTGTCACTCTCGAAGCAACCGAAATGTAGCGAGTCACTAAAACGTCAGCTACATAAGACTCTTAAAAGGAGAACAGGGCAACTCATACGGCCAAAGATAGTAGGATCAATGATCTATCATGTGTCAGCAATCGGTCAAGGGGCGCCTGGTGAGAGGATACTCACCTCGTAGGTCGAGGGATTCGCCAGAATAGCTATGCATTATCAGTAACAATAGCAAGAGGGAAGCAAAAAATTCCGATTCTAGTCTTGTACCTTTGGCGTGGATGCCCGCCTTGTGCGTAAAGGCACAGAATCCGCTAATAGGCTCCGAGAATGGAATGTTGACCTCGACAACACTGGCTACGAACTCGTCGAGCTCCTTAACCATCTTGAGATTATATCTGATGCGTGTCAAAAATACGCAAAGTGGAAGAACGGCGAACAGGATCTAAAAACGTACTTGGACTTAGTGTACTCGGGAGCTGTTACAACCATGCGCGCCATCAATGCGCCGCTTTATGATCTCGTCAGTTGTCTTTACAACGGTCTTCCAGTTACCTTCAGTGCTTGATAGAGGGCACTTACAGTGGTGTGATGCCGTTTCCTGTGTACTAAAGTCAGCAGAATTCTTTCCAAGGTCGGAGAAATAGGCGGCTCACGTTCGCCGATACCAAGTATACTGGTATCGATATGCGAAGCGCCTGCTTCGAGGGCCATCAATGCGTTCCTATAAAACTTGTAAGCCTGCTGTCGCCTCCATCTACTGAGAGACGAGCTTACGCTACGGCACAGCCTGTATCATTATGGAAATGACACTCTATTTAAAGAGAAAATGTTAGAAAAAAACCAACAAAGGTGCTGAAAGGTGGTGACAGGCGGGGAGGCAAGTGTTGGAAAAGGCGTCGTGAAGGGGGGGGGATGCATATCCGACAACCCCTTTCTGTCCGGACAAACTGGCATCCGCTTTGATGGTGGCTGTCAAAGATATTGCAACCTCGATCCGTAAGTAACAGTTGAAGAAGCCAGGGCCAGCCATAGGTCGGGTCAACTTAGTACATCAACAGTGGAGGCATGTCGCGTACAAAAGGTGCCGCGCCCTGAAAACGTCATTGAAGCCTATTGTCTCCTCTCCTTGCAACCAAAGACGCCGGCCACTGACACCAAATTGAAATGCATGACGGTCGAGGTGTTGGAAGGGCCTTCTGCGTGGCCAGATCGAGGCTGATAGGGCATGGTCGCCCGAATTGAGAAAAAGGATTTGTACCCAACGACAAATCCGCAAAGAGAAGTGGGGACCTACCAATATCGCAGCCAACAACACCTAGTGTACCGTCAGCATACCGACTACAAACATCTAGCTCAAATCAAACGATCACATACCTCGGAGAGTTCGGATTAGATCGTAGACCATTCGCGGAGTAGCTCCTCCAACCGTATCCGCAACCCCAACGCGGTCTACTCCGGCCTTGTCACTAGACCGTTGTCAGCAGTAACCAATATTGATCTTGAATTCAAGATGACTTACACCGCCTTGTAGAGCGCCAGGATATCAACCAGATCGGAACGGAAGGAGTCTTCTGACGAAAAGCGCACTTCAACGCCCTTGCTATTACCAGTTGTAAGTACCCCCGGGTTACAAGGCGACTAACAGCGACTCACGACTTGACGTATTCGATGACCTCGAGCGCAGTCTTCGTTATGATTTCCATGCTCTTCCCATGACTGTGTTCCCTTAGTAGGCTACTCGTCCCGATGACGAGGTCCACGCCGTCCACGCCGCTAGGGGTTTGGGTTAGAGTCGGCACCCAAAGGTCATTTTTTGTCTGGACACGTACGCCTCTACCGCCTTTTTGGCGTCGTCCATATTGCAGCGGACATGTGTGAGAATCTTGGTCTGCAAGCATATTAGTCATCAGTTAAAGCACGCGAGCAGTAGAGCATTACCTTCAGACCCAGATTGCAGATAGCCTTGCAGTCTTCAAAAGCAGCTGGACTCGAGACGACGGAAGTCAATTCGATGTAATCGACACCGAATTCGCTATTCGGTCAGTCTGATGATCATTTATGGACGTTGTATGAGGATATTACTCGAGCATCTTTGCGATCTTGATCTTCTCTGTGGAGAAAGATTGTTAATATTCCTCGACATTGGACACAGGACGGAGGTGTGTACGAACGAGCTTGCGACAGCCAAGCATTGGCAAATTGCTCGCCTTCCCTCAGCGTGCTCTCAATGATCCTGTAACGTGATCAGGGCCTTATATTGCCATATCGTTGAAGAAGAAACCCACTTGTAGTTGTTGACGTTGCTCAAGTAGTCTTGCACTTGGCTGTAAGCCGAGGTGGCGGGGTTCTGGTTCTGCGCCGGATGCTTGACCGCGGCGCCGGCCGTGCGATCATCAGTGCCGCACATAACGAATCGAATTGGCACAAGGGTAGGTGTTTGAGAGCTCGAATTGTGTCGCGGAAGGTAGAGGTTTTTTTTCTTTCTTTTCTAGCTAGGTTGGAGGTTGCGAACGGATGTGGGAAGTGCTGGGCCGGCCCCGCGCGATCGAGGCGGGGGAAAATTCTTTCTACTGACGTAACGCCGTGAGTCATCCGCCCCAAAGCAACCCTGACCCTAAGGGTAGCTTCAAAAAGATGTTTTGAACCAATCACGGTTGGGGGCTGGTGTGCGGAGCATTTACGCCCGCCTCCGGCATCGCTTCCATATAATTACCTAGGTCTACTAGACCGGGACGTGGCCTGTGTGCATCATGCATGACCTTAGCCTCGTGGAGCAAGAAAACACCAGACCCTGATATATGGTGTTAAAATAAACTCATCAAAGAGTCTCCTAAACTTAGGCTAAAGTTACCTAAATATTTTTATTCCTTGGGGTCAGGGTCCAGTGTTTTCTTTCCTCCCCTAGCTTAGTCTAGCAATCTGTACCTGGGGCAGTATCTCAGCTTTGGTTAAGTTACTCTGAGAGCTTTCCAGAACTAGTATAAGTCACTCCTTACCAGGTTACAGGCTTTAGATATATATAAAAAAGGCACTAGAGGTCTTTATCCTACCAAGAGCGCACCAGAGTAACTATATTAAATCAGGAAGCCCTTATTGTATATCTCCATCCAGCCTTCTATTAAGATATACTAGCCAACCTATAACTAGTAGTAGAACTTAAGATAAGCATCTATAAGTTAATACCGATCTTCTATGCCCTGTTTGTTAGCAACCTGCCTTACCAATAGATACTTCTCTGACCTGGCGCTATGATGGCTTCGTATACACAACAACAAGATCATATCTAGGTCTTCAGAAGAGGCTTATGTATCAGAGCCTCTTGAAAAATGGCTGGCGATGTTAAAAAGAAAGAAGAAGAAACAGTACACGACTGATTGAGTTGCTGTGGAATGAAACAGATCCTCGGGCTCTTGGTCCGAGGGGGTTGTGCTACATCATGACAAAGCATGACATCGGGTTTGGACTATTTTGAGGATTGTATTTATTACTGTTCAAGTATTTATCTTGGAGGAAATACCCACGATCAATTATTGCTAAAGTTGTACTCAATGATTGCGCTCCCTATCTACCTGTACAGACCATTTTCCCACCCCATGACTGCTGCCTGTGCTTCGTATGCTTGAGAATAGTGGTCTAGAATATCTCCCTTGTTTCTTCCATCTCTAAGTTTCAGGACGACATCGAAGTCCTTGGGCCTCAAGGCTAAGTCGGAAATGAATCCGGTCTCCATGTTGAGGTCAATTTCTTTGCCCGGAGCTGGCATAATCTCAAAAGCCCAAAGGACCTTTGCCAGACCAAGCATCAAACTCTGCCTCGCCGAGTCCATGCCTGGACAAATTCTACGACCAGACCCAAAAGCGTGGGTGATCCGCGGGCCTGAGCCTTGGAGACGTGCTGGGCTATGCGCCTCATCTAGCTTCATCCCATATGGGTGATGGAGGAAGCGTTCTGGGATGAACTCATCGGGGTCATCATAGTCCTGCTCTGAGTGGTGAATGTGCCAAACATTGGCAATGACTGAAGTACCCTTGGGGATGTGATAGCCTTCAAAGACATTATCCTGTGAGGGAGAATGGGCAGCTGCTTGAGGAGCGACCGGACGCCAGCGGTGAATCTATTAAGAGGTCAGTTGCAATTTTCCTTATGCTGTTGGATATGGTTCTGTGTACCTCGTTATAGAATGCCTCTAGGTATTTCAGCTTGGTTAGATCCGTTGCCTTTGGGGGCGCATCTCCCAATACCTCAATGACCTCATTTCTCGCGCGTTGCTGGAGCGCAGGATACTTTGCAAAGAGCATCAGTCCGATCGAAAAAACGGCAAGTGAAGTATTCATAGCAGCTGATAGGATCTGGACCCCAGTCATGCCCATGTCCTTTTCTGTGAACATGGGTTCCTTTGCGCCACGCTGTTCCCTCAAAATCTTAGCCAGGAGGCTTTCCCACTCAATCGACTGGCCTTCGTCCAGAGCCGCGCGCTGTTCTTTAGCAGCACCGAGAAAAGATGTTCCTGCTAGTAGAAGTTGCTGCCTGACGTATCGAGCCTTTTTCTTCCATGCGGCCAGACCAAAAATCTCGGGGAGATAGCGAAGGAGTGGGAAAACATCACCCGCGCCTGGAGTAAGCAGACTGAGGTACTGTTCTTGATCACGTCTGAACTGCTTGACATTGAAATCATGGTCTCCCAGATCGTCGGGGCGCCGGCCGCATAATCCTAGGCATGGCACGCTCACAATCCAACACACGAGAATATCTTCAAGGTCTCGTCTCCGCGCGTTGGGAGACTCGAGCAGCTTAACAAGCAGACGAGCTGTTTCTGCCTCGTAGACAGGGCGGAACCGTGTGATGGCTGCGACATCGAAGATGTGCGAAAACTCTCTCCGCCAGCGGGTGAGCCAAGAGCTGTTGTTGGCAAAGAGAGCAATTCTCAGGTCATCGCCCAAGATCCAATCATTATTGATGTATTGCCACGGCCGATCGCTGTATACGGCGCCTCGTTTCTCAAATAGTTCACGGACCAGGCGGCCACTGTTTAAGACGACGACATTACTGGCAGCCTTTTTGACTCCCAAGGGTGTGTCTTCTCCGACGTCTTTAGACCAAGTACTGTATGTTCGGAATGGAAAACTTTTGTCGATCTGTAACAGATTTCCTAGGCCTGGAACTCCCTTTGGACCTGGGGGGAAGGTCTTGGGACGAAGGGTGGCGCGGACAAAGAGCAACGTATTGAAGAGAGCAAACGCAAATGAGCTATAGATGATAAAGCTTGGGGACAAAATGAGAGACAAAACGCCTGCCATTTTCTAGAATGAAACTGTGGTGCACACTCCTTGGTGGTAGCGTAAATATTTATAACGAGGTCTGTTGTGAATGCGAGTACAATGGACTTTGGCCGTCTACCTTAGTTTAGAATGTTTCTTTCAGGTTGTGAAGGACAGTTGCGTTGAGAATAATATGAATCAATAATCTCGTCAAGTCAATTAATACTTCGACTCACCCACTACGGAGTACTCATAAACCCATCACATAGACTAAGGCGTCCGACTGTATTGTGGTTAACTAGCGGCGGAAAGATTATATGTCGGACATTCGATCGGGGCGGGAGACGATGCATCGGTCGGAAGCTCGGGAGCGTCAGACCGGCCCCTGTCGGTATTTCACATATTCTGCTGGCAGATATATCATCTTGTCACTTATCAATCGGTCAATCGGGGGAAGAAGCGGTCTTGGCACCCATTTCACTAATCGCTTTGCCAAGCAAGCAGATCTAACCTGTTGTGAGATCTATTTAAATAGCTAACTAGGTACTGTTCATCCGCCTCTTTATCCTTTCTTTCACCTTTTACAAACCACTCACTAAACACGTCGAGCAATTTCTCACACCCTCAGGCTAAGATGAAGTCCATGCTTGACCACGCAGTGGGTACTGTTGAACTTGTATTAGAATGTTGTCTACGTTTGAGCTACAGCACATATGGATATCGACAATGATGGACCTTAGCTTCAACATTGACGATTCAGTGTAAGCACCCAACATTGCTCGAACTGTTCGAGTTCATCACAGCGCACTGCTTAAATTAAAGTATTACGATTCGTCCCCTTGCCATTGGGAGATAATACTTCCAGCATTCTTCACCAACAGTCAAATACATAATCCAAAGGAAATTAGCAGTGGTTTTATTTTCTCACTGCTGCACAAAGCGTGATATCTTAATTGGTCTGCTACCTAGTTAAGATAGTGAAAATATGTATATCTAGTTTTACTTTACTATTTATTCAATAAAAGCTAGCCCTAAAGAAGGTATAAATAACTTGATTTAAATCTAACTCTATGGTTATAATCCAGCTAGCTACTGAATTTCCGAGCGTTCTATCCTAGTCTGTAGCTCCTGGATAACCTGTCTCAGTCTCTTGTGCTCATCTGGGATGGCCCCTAAGACGACCTGCCCAATAGTGGGAAGCGACTGTGAACTTCCTGTTGTATTATTCTTATCCCCTCTATGATTCAGCATCGATTGAACAATGTCTTGATAACCTGTGCCTGGCGTGATCGGGGTGGCCTGGCCGCCGAGAGATGTCTCTAGACCGTGCCCCTGCGGGCCGTTGACTTGAGCCAGATTTCGGTCCATTCGGTTGATGAGGTACGTTAGCAGTTGGAGCACCATGACAAATTGTGCCACCGAAGACGGGCCAATGTCACCGTCATGAAGACTTTGCTGTTGTTGCTGCCGGTGCTGGTTGGCTGATGTCATAGACTCTAGGTACCGTTGAATTAAATGACAAATGGCCTTGAACAAAGCTAAGAGGTGCTGATGAGAAGCCAAGGCTGAGAATACCAGTCCGTAATCACGGGTGATTGAATTGGAACTAGCCTCGTCGCAAGGGGATGCACATGCATTTGCAATATTATTGGCGATGCGAAGTAGATTGTTGGTATCTTCAAACGCTTCGTTTACTTCTGGTGATGATACCGTCGGGGGAGGACAGCCAGCACGATGCAGACGGCGCTTTGCCCGAGTCGCTCTTTGGCTTATTGCCGTGAGCTGTAGAGAGAGCTCCTGAATGGCATCTTGGTCATGGCTGTTATCGCTATCGTCATCCTCGTCGGCTTCGGGCTCCTGGATACGGTTGTTGTCGTGATGGTCTTTGGTGGGTGAAATGTCTTGGGATACCATGGCCGCTGGGGCTGCCAGAGTGTTCAACGACGACATGGATAATGGAGGAATTATGTCGAGATTCCCATCCCAGCCATTAAACTCGGCCCCATCCAGGTCGGCAAATTGCCCAGCAAGATCGTCGTAGTCGGGCCCCAGACTGCCGGAGGCGGCTTGACAGAAGAGACCTTGGCCGAACCAGGAGGGTCCGACTAGAGTTTGAGGGTCCGCATCAACCTGGTTGTGAATTGGTCGATGGGCATTCGGGTGACTGGATCTTGATTTTACTGTTTTGAGAGTCAACAAACCGTCCGTGGTGAAACATATATTGCATAGCACAGCATGATATTGCCCTGCCTTGCCTTCTCATGTGATGCGACCCGCCACAAAGAGAACGTACAGCTATAAACACAGTCCACGCCAGCTTTGGTGCATCTTTCGCACCGGGAAAAAGAAGCTCGAGCCTTGTTTCCAGCTCCACCTTGTGACTCGTCTCGAAGACATCGAACTTTCTGCTGTCGGCAGCGGTCGCACGATTGCCGATGGGACATGGTTGTTGCGTCGTTATGCTGTGCTGAGCTGTGCTGTGTTGTGCTACTCCCGGTTGTAGCTTTGGGTTTGCTTGGTGGTATGATGGAGTATCGCGTCTCGCCGAGTGGGCTTGCTTGGTAATTAGTTATGTCCACTGTCAACGGCCAACGACGTGACTGTGTCACCTAAGTACATGCGTAAGGGGTACGTAGCCCAAGCAGGGAGGTTAACCCGTCCGTAACTCTTTGTTTCAGTCAGAATCAGGGTACTAATATGCTGTTGGTACTGTACCTATGTAGCAACTTGCCATGTAGCATCTTTACTATCCAGACCCCAAGATATCAACCGTTGCCCTTGTTTTTAATAATCACATATGAGCCCCAAGTCAGGCCATGTTTATCTTTTCGAGGTATCATATCCTGCTCCTTCTCACAGTTGATGCATGTAAGCGAGCAAAAGGTCAGGTGTCAACATGACCAAACACGACTTTGATTTACCAATTCAAGCATTTGCTGTGTGTACATTAGGTCCAGGGCTGATCTTACACACAGGGGTCCGCGTCAATCACAGATCGTCCAGTACATACAGTTGATATTCTTCAGTTGCCGAACGCGCGAGACGAGACATTGCAGTGTCGCGCATCGGATTCAACATTCGGATACTGTAGCCTGATCAAGATCACCAGAAACGGATGGACGTTGGGCCGCTTTCTCCGATGTGGAGTTGGACTCCGAGCGGCTTGATAATGTCCCGATGCTCCTCCGATCGGCTTTCATTGTTGAGCCTGGCGTCCACTCTTGAATTATGTTTTCTATTTTCTTGCGACTTTTCATTCTACTTTATCATGACAAGAACCTGGATTCATTCAGCGTTGAGTAGATCCGACAATACTCACTTTAACAATGGTCACCAACGTAGGAGATGCTGTGGATAACAGCAGAAGATCGATCTCAGACAACAGGCACGATCCTGAGAAGCCCGCTGAACTTCCAGATACTCTTAGCGGGAGCGAGACTGAGAGACCTCAAGATGCGAACCCCGAAGCAGCCCTGGACCAGCAGGCTAGCGACGCCGTAAAAGCGCATGATGAAGGTCCACCAGATGGTGGTACTGCTGCATGGATGGTTGTTCTAGGAGCGTGGTGTTGCTCCTTTTGCAGTCCTGGATGGATCAACAGTATGTAGCTCCCTGTCTTCACCTGCTGCGCCGTGGTTGAATGCGACGCATCAATCGCAGTTGACTGACCTTGACGTTTTACCAATAGGCATGGGCAGCTTCCAGGAGTACTATCAGCGCGAACCACTCAAAGACTACTCCAGCAGTGAGATTGCTTGGATCCCTTCGCTTGAGATCTTCTTCTTGTTTGGGCTGGGGCCTATTGTGGGTATCATTTTTGATCGTTATGGACCGAGACCACTCATTATCGGCGGCACGATTTTCCACGTCTTTGGATTGATGATGGCATCGTTGGCAAAGACGTACTATCAATTCCTTCTTTCGCAAGGTGTCTGCAGTGCCATTGGCGTTGCATGTCTATACTCTCCAGGTGAGATACCACCTTACCGTCTCATTGCACCGTGTTTTTCACATGCTGACTTCTGTACTATAAAGCGCTGGCCTGCATATCGACTTGGTTTCTCAAGAGGCGTGGAGCAGCCATGGGCATAATGGCCACGGGATCGTCAGTCGGCGGTGTCATCTTCCCAATCATGATTACCCGCATGATTGAGAGGAATGGATACCCTTGGGCGTTGAGAACTGCAGCCTTCCTCATCCTGGGCCTCCAGGTCATTGCTTGCCTGACAGTTCGACCAAGACAGAAGCCAGTTCCCAAGAAACTACCAGCTGGGAGACTTGCTGCGCCCTTCACCGAGCCAGCATTTGCCCTTTTGCTCGTGGGAATCTTCATCTTGACATATGGAATGTATATTCCCATTGACTACCTACCTCTGAGCGGTCTTCAGGAAGCTCACATGTCGGTGGACATGTCTCAATACTTGGTTGCCATCATGAATGCTGCAAGGTATGCTTGAAACATCACCGCATTTGGCAATTCGCTAAGCTCATGATTAACTGGACAGTCTCTTTGGTCGCCTGGGCGCAGGATATGGTGCCGACATCATCGGCAGATGGAACATGTTCATCATTGCCTGTGGTGTAACGGGAATATCCAATCTTGCCGTCTGGATCCCCGCCACGAAATCTTCCATTACCATAGGGTACGCAATAATGTTTGGCTTTGCATCGGGGGCTTTTGTCTCCCTCGTTGGCGCTCTCCCAGTTTCAGTCTCCCCCGTTCCCGAGCTTGGCTACCGCATGGGCATAGTATTCCTTGTCATCTCTATCCCCGCACTGACTATGGCACCTATTGGTGGAGCCATCTTGCAGCATGCGTCTAACGGCTGGGTCAGCCTCAAAGTATTTGCAGGCGTTATGTGCCTTGTGGGGTCCGCAATCATCCTAGGGTCGAGAATGCTGTACACTGAAAAGCGACTGATCAAGGCATTTTAAGATGAATATTCACCCAAACCTCGAGGCCGGCAAGATTTGAGAGATTCAGTAGGCGTACTACGTCTTTTTCGACATCTTATTGATGGAAGCTATGAAGCTGTTGGTCAATTTGTACTTATGTATTACTTCGTTTCGGAAAACTGGAAGCATCCGATGGAACCTAGATTAGATGCGCTGTTTTAATAATATCAACTCATATTCTTGTATCACGTTGCCTCCAGATAATATGACGAGAGACAGACGGTGCTCTAGAGACTAGAATTGGTTCAGGATGATTTATTCCCCGAGTCAGAGGCAACTCTTTGGCGACTATGTTATCTAGGAGGGTCTGCCACTTCGCAAATCAACACAATCTCAATATGTGACTCGAGGATATCATTCAAGGACCTCAACAGCCAGGTCTGTCTGTTAGTGGGCCACGGGTAGAAAGGTTCTTTCACAAAAAATCGCGCAAAAGACAATCTGAGCTAATACCTTGGATAATTCCTGAGATGTGACTGAATCCTGAAAAGAGAGTACATAAATACCACCTACGCAAAACTACCCGTGTGCTGCGTGCGTGGCTTTTATAGGAGATCGCTGCCATTTACGAATATGCGGCTTACATGCAGTAGTCACCCCGTTAGCGGCGCACTAAACCTGTGTCTTTGCAAAATCGGCGGTCGGGTATATATCTGATTATAATTTCCCTGATAAGTGCCGTGGACTAAGGGACGGATCGTGCCGCCACGCTAGGTTATGTACTGTAGTAAATTAAATTAACATCAATAGTAAGACAATATTCGTCAAACCCTTGATGCTGTTGGAACTCACCTGTTAGATTTAATCTACACAGCCGGGCCACTTCACTTAGTAAACAAATTACATTGATGGCAAAACCTAGCTCCTACTCAAATTACGTGTGAGGTTTGATGAAACCTGGCTGAGTCAGACACTTTGTAAAGTTTCGGCTTCCGAGACTAGAAATGGCAGGTGAAAAGAATGTTGCAATTGGTACCATGCCATGGACAGAGCATATAAGGAATGGAATTTTCTTATCGTGTTGCGTCATTTTGTGCTTATCTTGCGAACTTTGAGCAGTTATCTTTGCAGCTGCTCGAGGATTTGAAGAATGACTTGTGCAATCAAATGCATATAAGAACCAGGCTGTCAATGCTTGCTAGGTCCCCACTTGCCTACCCAAGTAGGTATTTTAGCCAGACCCTTGTTGTCTGTCACGCATTTACCAGGGAATTCATTGGGTTTTCCGCTTGACAGTGACATACATAAGTATACTAAAGCTATCACGAAACAGGACATGAGTGGATATAAGGCGTAGTAGACGAATTCTTAGCCGGACATTTATAATCTCCAATAATAACTATTTGATCCTGAAACTCAAGACTAGAAGCACAAACCCTTTTCAAAAGTTCATCTGCCTCTTTAAAAAGTCTAACTGTCTGTTCAAAATGATGTCAACATCCCCAAATATCCAATCAAGATGCCCCTTGCCCTTCAAGATATCGAGTTCTTTAGGCTCTCCCATGCGCTCATAAGCCTTCAGCTGGTCTTTGGTGGGGCATGAGACGTCAAACTCAGGTGTCACCATCATTGCAGGAGTTGGAGCGATATACTCAACAAGGTTCAAAACGCTCCAAGTCAGTGCACGGTAGTAAGTTTGGACAGTTACACGATTCTCAACGGGGATGCCCAGACGGTCAAGCGCGGGCATCATGTCGGCCGCGAGCTGGAGACCGTTTGGCACACTGCCATCGTCATTCACGTAGGGAAGATACATGGGGTCATCTCCCTCTAGACGATCGGCACGATCATACATGGCCAGTTCGAGAATAGGCTGGCGCCTTTCTGGAAGGCCGGTCGAGTCGATCAAAGGCGCAACCGAAATCATGGCGGCGATCCTTTTGCTAAGGGTGAGATCGATGTCAGTCCAAGATGGAACAGCAAAGCAAGGAGGGGACGAAAACGGGGAGCCATTTAACACGTACTCTAGAGCCGCGGCGGCGAGGGTCACATTGCCACCAAAACACAGTCCCCATAGCGCTATTTTCGTGACATCTACCAAAGGGTTCTTTGAAAGCCACGTCACAGCGTCGTGAAGGTGTTCAGCTTCCTGCCGGGGATCGATCTGTCAATTTCATCAGTTTAAGATTATTTTCTTCCTTCCCTTTTGCATGGAGAAGTTAACATCCCTGGACCAACTCACATCATTTCTTGGTTCTCCATCACTGGCACCAATACCACGAGGGTCCCATGCAAGACATGTAATGTCCCGCTCTTGAAACCATTTACAAATATCGGGTATGATAGCATCTTTTGGCATGTTGAACTGAACTCTGTTTAACAACTTTAGTCTGACTCTAGCGGGATGTCATTGCGTACCCCTGGGGACAAGATCATGCCTGGCCCACGCTTTGTGGCGGGATACAACCAACCGCGCAGTGTTATACCATCAAGAGTTGGAAACTCAATGTCGTGGCGGGGAAGAACTGGTGACATTATATGATAGTGGTGGCGTGCTTGATGCTGTCTGTACTGTGGATTGAAACGATAACTGCCAGGGTGCTGCGCGGAGGATATGAAGGGCAGCGAGATAGATGTGTGTTAGAACTTTGTGGCCAATGTGCGTTTGAGATACCGAAGGAATAGACAGCAACGCCCAGATAAAGCTTTTTGGAAGCCGGTGAAAATAGGTACGCCATGACTCTTTGGACACAGCGCTTTCGTATCGTGAGTGGTAAACCGGAGGAGAAGCGGACACCGGCGACGGGTCGGCCCCGCAACCCCGGGCATGCAGCATCCTACAGTCGGAGCACAGTAAGCAATACGCGGAGGATGACAATCCAATACCTATCTAAGCGATTCAAGATGGCGCTGTATCGTTGCATTCGCTGTGGATTTGTCCCGCATCCTACATATGTGTGGCAAGATAAGCCTCGGCCTCAAGTTTGATCTCGACTTCATGAGGCTCCTTCCGTGGCCAAATTGGGGGCCGGTAGGATTCAAAAACTCCCTTATCTTGCCCTTTGGGCGGAATACAACATTGCAAAAGCAGTGTTCTTTGATAGGTAGCTTTATTGGGGTTATCTACCAGAGAACACAACATCACAAGCGAAGCCCTCGGCTACATGCAAGACGATGAATAGGCAACTGTTGTTTTCTTTTCATATTCTAGTCTCAACGATTAGCAAACACACTACCTGAGCTGTTTCTTCGCGGGTGACGAACGTGTTGTTGGTGAGAGGCTAGCGATAAAGACAAAACAGGATATGAACTTGCGCTTGGTAAGTTGGACTATACACTAGCAGAGAACTTCAAAATAAACTTCAGTATAGGTACTAGGTAGTAGTTAGGTAGGTAGTTCTATGTACCAGTGGCTATATACATAAAATAACCGATTGATGCATGCTTTACGTACTAGGCTGATAACGGGTATACAAGCTTCTTGGCATGCACGTTTCCACGTCTCAGGTCATCGATACCCTCACGAATGCTTCTCAAGCCTCCTTCTCTAACTTCAATTGGATGATGCTTGATACTCCCGTCCTGTAACCACTTCTCTGCCAAAGCAAACAAGTATGTCCCAAACTGTCTGTGCTCGGGCATACTCGGTCTTCCATATGCTCCCTTCTTGTTAACAGGAGTTCCAAGGATCGAAGGAGCCATCAGCCAATTAGCACGAATGTCTCTGCGTGTGTACTTGATATTGGTGGGAATGGCCTCTAGTGCGACATATGCGCCTCCTGAGGAGCCGATCGCGTCATAGCTCATTTTCATGGTGCTAATGTCTACGACGCAATCGAGGACGTGTCGGAGTTTGTTACCAGTTTGTACACGAATATCAGCACCGCACGTGGGTGAATGATAATCGAAACATATTTCAGCACCAAATGACTCGCATAAAGCATTGTTTGAGGGAGAACAGGTAACGACGGGTGTATAGCCCGCTCTGAGAAACAAAACATATTAGTAACTGAGCATCGTAGGGAAATACTGATCTCACATTCTCAGAAACTGAATTGCCATGGTACCTGTGGCCGTGGCTCCTCCCGAGACAAGCACAGCTTCACCGTTACCACCTTGCATAGGCAGTTGCAAGCCGGGAGTTTGGAAGAGCGCCAAGCCAGCGGTAGCAATGGCGAGTCCCATTGAACATGCCTCGGTGAATGACATGGCTTCTGGGATAAGGCAGCTCAAGTCCTCAGTTGCCACAGCGTAATGAGTGAAGGCACCGGCAGTCTTGTCTGAGGCATTCATACCGAACGTGACAGCAAATACACGATCACCTTCTTTGAAACGTTTCACGCCGTTGCCAACCTCAACAACGACACCGGCAAAATCGCAACCGCCAAGCGCCCCAGGGACGTTGGAGTAGTCAACGATCTTTGCATCGTGTGGGTTGAGTGCGACCGCCTTGACCTGACAGAGTATGGAGCCTGGTTGGAGAACAGGTTTTTCGACGTTGTCTGCAAGACGATAGCTACCTGTTTCGGCGCCTACAAGAGCCTGCATTGTAAAAGAAGATTGACTCTCCTAGCTGTTCTTGTTGTGAACGAAAGGATAAGGTTGTGTAGGTAAGTGAAGATGTAATACGCTGAAGATAGACCTAGTTTCGTCATTTTCACCCGCAATGACTGGATATAAGCGACCAAGATAATGTGCCCTCAGTAGCTTATCATCATAAGATGTTGTCGGTCGGTGCCATTGTTCCGTGGAAGCCGATGGTGATCCGGATCGGAGGTCGGAGGCATCGCGTCATGAAGTTGTAGGCCGACGCTGACATGTGTGCATCCGAGAGGCATATACCCTAACGTAAGCCCGGCCGGGGCTACCAGACTCGATACACGGAGATGATCATCGCTTCTCATCGGCATCGCTCTTACTACTCCATCTAGCTTGGAATGCAGGTGCTTGAAAGGAGACAAGAGCTTATCTCCGGACGCCGAACTGCGCTTTTGCTTAGAACTCACTCTTGAATTATTATCAGGTTTTCACAGGCCTTCAATTTATACCTAAATATGGTATCGCTTGTGAACCTAACCAGAAGAACATCATAGACAAGCTCGTGGAAAACTCGAATCACTTTTCGTTCTCCTTCAGCCAAGTCACCTCACCCCAACCTCAACCCACTATCAGCTTTCCTCCACAATGGGAAGCCAAATCTCTGAGAAACATCACGCAAGGGAGCCTATTGCTATCGTGGGCACTAGTTGTCGTTTCCCTGGAGGTGCCTCGTCGCCATCAAAACTATGGGAGCTTCTCGACAATCCAAGGGATGTTGTACAGAAGATCCCTCCTAGACGGTTCAGCACCGAGGCCTTTTATAACGCTGATAGTCAGCATCATGGGGTGAGTCCCTAGGACTTGATAAATGGGTTGAGGCTTACTCTCCAATGGAGCACAAATGTTAAGCACGCCTATCTACTTGATGATGACCCGCGAGGGTTTGATCGCGATTTCTTCGCGATTAACCCAAAGGAAGCAGAGGCAATGGACCCTCAGCAACGCATTCTCCTAGAAACAGTCTACGAGAGTGTTGATTCAGCAGGGTACTCGATCGAGCAGCTTCGAGGGTCATCTACCGCTGTGTTTGTAGGATGCATGAGCTTCGACTACCAGTTTGCTGCTATTCGGGGAATCGACAGTACCCTGCCACAATACCATGCGACCGGTGCGGCTATGTCTATACTTGCTAACCGCGTATCATATTTCTACAACTGGAAAGGCCCTTCAGTCGCCATCGACACAGCGTGCTCTTCCAGTCTTGTTGCCTTGCATCAAGCAGTATCTGCTCTCCGTAGCGGAGACGCCAAGCTGGCTGTTGCAGCAGGATCAAATTTGATCCTCGGACCGGAACCGTTTATTTCAGAGTCCAAGGTATGACAAGGAATGATAACACCAAGAATTATGGACTGGAGCTGACCGTGAAAACCAAAAGTTGAACATGCTGTCGCCTAATGGGCGATCATACATGTGGGATGCCTCAGCAGACGGATATACGAGAGGCGAGGGCTTTTCTGTGCTTCTTCTTAAGACTCTAACTAAAGCCCTTGCGGATGGTGACCACATCGAATGCGTTATTCGAGAGACAGGCGTGAACTCGGACGGAAAGACACCGGGTTTGTTTATAAGTGCCAATCTTCATTCTTAGTGGTATGCTAATCTATCTTAAGGTATTACAATGCCTAGCTCGAATGCTCAGGCCCAACTTATCCGAGACACTTACGCAAAGTGTGGACTAGATCCGAATCGGGAATCCGATCGTCCTCAGTTCTTTGAAGCCCATGGTACAGGCACACAAGCAGGTGATCGTGAGTGACATGATTTGGTGATTAGCACATACAGATGGCTAATTCAGGCCAGCTATTGAGGCTCGTGCCATCCAAGAAGTCTTCTTCCCAGATCACACACTACCCACGGATAGCAAGCTTCTAGTTGGCAGCGTCAAGACGGTTATTGGTCACACCGAAGGGACTGCTGGACTTGCTGGGGTACTCAAGGCTACATTGGCAATTCAACATAGCCAGATTCCAGCCAACCTTCACTTCAACGAACTGAACCCAAAGATCCGACCGTATTACGACAACTTGCGGATACCTACAGAGACAACTCCTTGGCCAACACTCCCCCCCGGGGCCCCTCGCCGTGTGAGTGTGAACAGCTTTGGCTTTGGTGGAACCAATGCCCACGCCATAGTCGAAAGCTGGGATGGCCCTTACGTGCGCGAAAGAAGCCCTGCGCCTAATGCCATTGGTGCCGGTCCCTTTGTCTTATCCGCAAACTCGAGCCAAGCATTGGCGGCAAACGTTGGAGCTCTAGCCGAGTACCTTGAAGAGCACCCTACTACGAATCTTGGCCAACTCGGCTATACTCTCTTCAAGAGAACGAACCTGCCTTTTCGGGCTGCCTTCTCTGGTTCTTCGGTGGAGTGTCTCGTCGAAAAGCTCCAAGTGGGCAAAGAATCCCTTAAGGGCAACTCACGAATCACAGCCCTTCCTGAATCGTTACCTCCCCGAGTACTTGGTGTCTTCACAGGACAAGGTGCACAATGGGCCAAAATGGGCGAAGGGCTTTACCAGACTTCTATGGTGTTCAGAAATTCGGTGGAACAGATGCAGCACAGTCTGGACTCACTTCCAGAAAGTGATCGCCCCAATTGGACTCTTGCCGAACAGCTTCATGCACCCAAAGAAACCTCTCGCGTCGGCCAAGCCACAGTATCGCAACCTCTCTGCACAGCCATTCAAGTCGCTCTTGTGGATGTTCTGCATGTTGTCGGGGTAGAGCTCTCCGCGGTTGTTGGTCACTCGTCTGGTGAGATAGGCGCAGCATATGCTGCCGGGTATCTAAGTGCTGGAGATGCTATCCGCATTGCTTACTACAGGGGCTTCCACTCTCACTTAGCTCAAGGACCGGGAGGGAAGCGCGGGAGTATGATGGCGGTTGGCTTGTCGTACGACCAAGCGTTGTCATTCTGCAACGAGCTTTCCGGAGGCATTACTGTGGCTGCAAGCAACTCCTATACGAGCTGTACCTTGGCAGGCGACGCCGAAGTTATCGAAGAGGCCAGGTCTCGTCTGGTGGAAAACGGCACCTTTGCCCGAGTCCTAGCAGTCGATACGGCGTATCACTCTTATCACATGAAGCCATGTGCCACTCCCTATCTCGAGTCATTGAAGCAGTGTGGCATCCAGGTTCAAAAGCCAAAGAAGGGCTGTGCTTGGTATTCTAGTGTTTGGGGGTCAGATGGTAGCAGTCGCTCCTTCAATACCGAGTGTGAGCTTCTTCAAGGCCAGTATTGGATTGAAAACCTTACGCACCCTGTTCTTTTCAGCCAGGCTTTGGCGAGAGCCCTCAACGAAGACCAATGCTTTGACTGCGCTCTCGAAGTTGGACCACATCCGGCTCTGAAGGGCCCCAGCTTAGAAATCATCAAGACATTGACTGGGGTATCTCTTCCTTACTCGGGAGTTCTAAAGCGAGGAGAAGGTGCAGAAGAGGCATTTGCTGATGCCCTGGGTCTCTTGTGGAAATCCTTCCCTTCGTCTCGCCCTATTATCACCTTCAACGGGATATGCCGCGCTTTCAGCACCGTCAAACCATCATCAATGACCATTTTGAAGAACTTGCCAAATTACTCATGGGATCATGCCACCCTCTTTTGGAAAGAGTCCCGAGCCTCGCGGAACTTCCGAACATCAAAACATGCGCCTCATGAACTCCTGGGTCGTTCTGTCTCTCATGGCGAGCATTCCAGACGAGAGGTTCATTGGAGGCAAGTTATGAGACTGAATGAGCTTCCATGGCTGCGTGGTCATAAGATCCAAGGCGAGATTTTATTTCCAGCCTCTGGCTATCTTTCAATGGCGTACGAGGCAGCGATACGTCTTGTTGATGAGCAGCAGTCAGTTCGTATTGTTGAGATGCAAGACATGGATATCGTACGTGCCATGAGATTGGAAGAAGATACCTCAGGTCTTGAAGTTCTCTTCACCATTCATGTCACGAGCCAGAGTCAAAGCTGCATAAATGCGAATGTGGCCTGCTACAGCGGTGCCGTTGATGCGCCTCAGCCCCTAGATGCCCATCAGACCGACCTTACAGCTCATTTCAGCGGACGTATCCGGCTTTGGCTGGAACAGCCCTCGGCCCATACTCTACCTCTTCGGAGTGAGCCTCTGCTGCCTATGAGTGAGCTGAACATGGCACAGGTCTATTTGTCCCTGTCCAAAGAAGGATTTGATTACTCTGGGGACTTCCAGGCCAAATCGATGCTACGCCGACTCGGCCATACGGTAGTTACCCTTTCTTCCCCTAGTCCGGTTTCGTGGACTCATACGCTCACTCATCCTGCCCCTATCGATACTGCTGTTCAAGGCCTCCTAACTGCCTTCTCGTTTCCTGGAGATGGCCGTATTGGGACGACATATCTTCCAACTCGTATTGAAAGTGTTAGGATCAGCATGGCCCCAAGCGAGTCCGATGCTCCTATTCTCAAAGCCGACAGTGTGGTAACCTTGACTGATGTCACTACCATCACGGGCGATGTGGACATATTCGACGCCGCGAGTTGTCACACACAAGTACAAATGCGTGGCGTTCAAATGACGGCCATCGGGAAACCACCAGACAGATGGCTTTACGCTGGCAAGATCTGGGCAAGAGATATCGCTTATGGGCTTGAACCTGGTTCAGGAACCCAGTTCTCTGACGATGATCGACTATTGTATGAGCAACTTGTGAGAACGGCATACTACTATTTGCGACAGCTTCGATCCAAGATTCGGCCTCCTGAGTTGAGGGTAATGGGCAAGTTCCGAAGGCATATGATGAGATGGGTCACGGAACATCTATTCCCTCAGATTGAGAGTGGTCAACATCCGGACATTCGGACTGAGTGGAAAGACGATACACTGGATATGGTCCAGCGATGGCGCAACAGTCGACCTGCCGATAATAATGATATGAATCTTTTACACGCCATGGGTCAAAATTTGATACCCATCGTTCGTGGCACTGTCCCTCCTTTGAAGGTGCTCGTACAAGACGGCATGCTTGATCGACTCTACTTTGAAGGAATAGGATTTCGGGATGGTAACGTCGACTTGGGCGCTATCGTTAAGCAGCTTGGTCATGAGCATCCTCGGATGCGCATCGTCGAGGTAGGAGCCGGTACAGGTGGCACTACCCGTACCGTGCTGGATGCCTTAGAAACTCGATACGCAGCCTACACCTATACAGATATTTCTACCGGCTTCTTTGAGAACGCTCGCAGCGTTTTCAGCCAACATGCTAGCAGACTCACCTTTAAAACACTCAATATCGAAAACGACCCAGTGGATCAAGGCTTCACGGAAGGCTCGTTTGATATGCTCATCGCTTCCAACTGTCTGCATGCAACTCACAGCTTGGAGAACACCCTACGCCAGTGTCGAAAGCTCCTACGGCCTGGAGGACGTCTGGTTTTGCTAGAGATCACTCGTGACTTTCTACCCATTCAGATGATCATGGCTACTTTGCCTGGATGGTTCCTTGGCATGGACGAAGGACGACTCTGGGCACCCACTGTCACCCTTGACCGATGGGACGAGATCCTGAAGGCCACCGGGTTTTCAGGGGTTGACATAAGCTCAACTCCTTCTTACTGTTCTGTCATCGTGTCTCAGGCTGTCGATGAGACGGTTTCTGTACTAAGAAACCCGCTCGCCAGCCCTGATGGTGTGCCATCGCTCAGTGAGATCGTCATCATTGGTGGTGTGGCCTCCGGGCTTGCTCCTCAGATACAAAGCCTGTTAACTTCTACTATTCCGGTTGAGACTCGCATTGCGTCCAGTCTCGAAGATGTTGAGGTAAACAGGGGATCAACTGTCCTCTGTCTTGGTGATCTAGACAGCCCTTCATTCTGCAATATGGATCAAACGAGGTTTGAAGGGTTGCAAAAAGTCTTCCAAGCAGCGAATGCGGTTCTTTGGGTGACTTCGGGTGCCAAATCCGGGACGAACCCCGAGGCTAACATCACTGTCGGTATGGGAAGCACGTTGATGGCTGAGCGTGGAGATCTCAAGCTTCAATTCCTCGACGTGGACGACCCGACAACCATTGATCCATCTATGTTAGCAAGAATGCTTCTCCGTCTCGCTATCTTGGATCAGTCTAAGTCTGATGAAACGTTTTGGACTATAGAGCCCGAGCTTACTCTGAAAAAAGGGGCCCTGTACATACCCAGAGTACAGCCTTTGGATGTCATCAACCGTCGATCCACTGCGAGATATCGGCAAGTCATCGAGGACATTGATCTTAACTCAGTAAGCCCAGTTGTAGATCTTGTCAAGTACCAGGACTCTTGGAAGCTACAGAGTAGCCCGATCGGCAGTACCCGGGTGAATGGAATAGAAGTGCGAGTTACGGCTTCGTCCCTTCACACCCTCAGCTGTGAGGGGGGCAAGCCTGAATACATCTTCATGGGTCGCGAACTCCTATCTGGGGACAATATCATTGGTCTCTCTGCGTCAAACAGCTCCATTGCTAATATTACTGATGGCCAAGTGTTGCATCGCTGGCAAGATTCTCAGAACAGTGCTATCAACGTGGCACAGCTATCCGACTTGTTGGCAAAAGCACTAGCAGAGAACTTGCTACGCAATATGACAGGACCTGTGTGGATTCATGGTGCTCCAAGTAACCTCAGTGAGGCCATCGGGGAGGTTGCTAAAGAAGAATGCCTCGATGTTTTCCAAACAACATCAGATCTTGCACAGGTTGCCGCATTCAATTTCATTCACCCTTATGCCACCAGGCAAGATATCCAAGACAAACAACCGAGCGGTTTGTGCAACTTTGTGGATCTAGAACATTCAGAATTACGCAACGAGGCGCTGCACACGTCAGTAGCCGCCTCTCTGTCTGTTTCCGCTATATCGCACACATGTATGATGGATCTTACCCGTGGCATTAACCGGTCCTACCTTGCCAAATTGGCCGCAAGTCTCACCGAAGACCGAAAGAGTTCGGAAGACCATTCACAAGTAATACTCATTGACAGGATAGCGTCAGAGAAGAGCAAAGATTTGGGCCCAACAACCGTGATTGATTGGCATGCTGTCAATACCGTCACTGCTCTGGTCAGACCTCTCGAGCACCGTGGTCTCTTTTCCCCGAGCAAAACCTATCTTCTTTTCGGGATGACAGGTGATTTGGGAATCTCGGTGTGTCAGTGGATGGTCGACAATGGAGCACGAAACGTGGTTCTAGCCAGCCGGAATCCCAATGTGCCATCTAGTGTGCTCAACTTCATGTCGCGAAAGTCGGCTACAGTTCGTGCTCTATCTGTCGACATCACAGACATGGAATCGCTCTGCACAGCACGAGAGGACATCGAATCTAGCATGCCACCTATTGGCGGTGTCATG
The DNA here is from genome assembly GCA_013396095.1 of Fusarium sp. NRRL 52700. Lineage (NCBI taxonomy): Eukaryota > Fungi > Ascomycota > Sordariomycetes > Hypocreales > Nectriaceae > Fusarium > Fusarium sp. NRRL 52700. The sequence goes on along the minus strand of JAAQRM010000493.1, from coordinate 112,434 downwards.
AACGCCGCCATGGTACTCCGAGATCGTCTTTTCCACGACCTGACCTGGGAGGACTTTGCAGCGGTACTGGGACCCAAGGTGCAAGGCACCCAGAACATCAACAACGTCTTCGGTCAAAAAGAGTCAGCCTTGGATTTCTTTGTTTGTTTCTCTTCGGCGACTTCGATCATCGGAACTGTCGGCCAATCTGCTTACGCCGCCGCGAATCATTTCATGGTCAGCCTTGTACAGCAGCGAAAACGACGCGGTCTTGCTGGTTCAATTGTTCATATTTCAGTTCTTACAGGGTTGGGATATATCTTCCGGCGCGGTTCAGAACATACGGCTGTCATAGATAAGGCTTTGCTCCCGCGCTTGGACAGACAGGCAGAGACGGACCTGCACGAGATGCTAGCAGAGGCAATCGTTTGTGGGCGTCCCGGATCGGGCCAACTACCTGAGCTTATCACTGGTATCAAGGCTGTCTTCCAAGGAGAATGGCGTGACGACCCACGCCTTTTAGGCTACCTCGGCCAACAGCAGCTAGGAAACGCCTCAGCCAAAGATCAAGCAGCTGGAATGGTCAGTGTCGAGACCCAACTCAACGCTGCCGATGATCCCGCCGAGTGCTTGCCCATCCTTGAGAAGAGCTTTGCTCAGGCTCTGGGTAACATGCTCGAAATCGACCCAGAGAAAGTAGATGGTAGCATGCCGGTTGCTAGCCTAGGTATTGATTCGCTTGTGGCTATTCGGATTAGAGAATGGTTCATGAAAGAGTTAGGTGTTGAAGTGCCGGTGCTCAAGATTATGTCTGTGGGACATTCTTTGTCTCGGGTGTGTGACGATGTGCTTGTTGACTGGCGCAGGGTTAAGAAAGAAGGTGAGCTTGAGGATAAGAAGTGATGAGAGGGTAGACTGCATGAATATTCACTGGTCAGGTTTGGTTCAAGAAGCCAGATCTGGTGTTATGTATGTGCGCACTTGCGCAAGGAGATATGTTCTTTTAACTTTGCTTCGCCCAAGAATGCACAAGGAGCTTTTCACGTTCACAAGCGTTTCTCTGACACTAATTGACAATGTCATTATACTTTGCTTGGATCATTGGCTCGCTAGTATGAACAATTGCTTGTGAGACTTGTTGAGTTCTTGGTGTGTACTTACATCAATGTGAAACAGTATGCGTATATTCTGTGCCGATTTGTAGACCAACACTGACCACAGAATACCTAAAGTCGGGTTCCTGAGGTAGGACACAATAGGCCTACCTTACAGGCAGGTAACCTATATCTACAGGTATACTGATGACCAGCTGAAAGCTGTGGGGATCCGTTGCTATTTACAGCAAGTACATTGTAAGTTACTGGTCAGCCTGTGCCTGTTTGCAGCCCTGTTGGATCGCCGCTAAAGTTAGCATAAGGTACTGTTTACTGTGAATGCATCACGTGGGCAACAATTGTGGCCGTCGGCCGTTCACCACGACTAATATTACAGAGTGTAAACGATGAGAAGTCACATTTAGAAAAGCCCGTTCATATCTTAATTCTAAAAAATAAGGTGATTCTTGGCCTGCTTTTGACCTCCACTATCTCAAGGTTGTTTGTTATTAGTGGAAACTACACTAATACATTATCCCTGTCGACCATTGATAGCTGACATCATTACCCTCTTCATTTGCGGCTCCAAGCGAGAAATCCCACTGCACCTCGGGCGTTGGTAGTCTTCCTCTCTTCCTCGCTCATACGTCTTAAAAACGGTCATTCACCCATTGAAGGTATTCATGATGTCTAGCAATCGTTTTGCCGACCTGGCAAGCACTAGCAAAGCGACTCCTCCTGCTTCGACCTCCAATCAACTCCAGGCTCCTGAGTCGTCAAATAACTCCAACGCATCCAAGGCTAGGAAGAGGAAGGGCCATCGCGGCGGCAGGAAGAAGCGAACGCGCAGAAAGAGTTTTGCGGCATTGGATGATGACGATCACGATGAGGATCACGAAGCAACGGGAGAAGGGTTCTTCAATCTTCCCAGGGCCAACTTAAGCAATACCAGTATAGATAGTGAGGCATTGCTGGATCATCGGTAAGCTAGACTGGTCGGGACGGATATTGAGGGCAATTTCCTAACAAAAGATTCTAGGGACCATCAACCATTGCGTCCCCGTCGAGCATCAACGACACCAGCTGCCAGCGGCATACCAATCTCGCCTTACTCGGGTTCAGCCAGCAACCGTCTACGGTCGATACCAGCTGTCTCTGCCGAGGAAGAGCATGCTGACCACACACCGTGGGACGAAAACGCACCATTACTCGGCGAGTCAGTGACTTCCGGTTACGGCGCAAGTGACGCAAGGTCCAACCAAACGAGAAGTCGTCGCGCGTCTATCAAGTCTTCAACGACACGACTAGGAACCTCGTCTGGCGCAAGAGATAACTACGATGTCAACGCCCCTCCATCCATGCCAGGCTCGCCTACTTTTGGCACCGCGGACCGTATAGAACTAAGCTTGGGGGATGTTATGATTCGGGATGGGCTCGGGGCAAGTCGCGATGACTCTCCGCATCGCATGATGGGTGACATCGACATCCTCTCCGACATGGAGGGCATGGGTGACAATCGTCCTGATATGGGCCGGCGAATGGCAACCGGAGCTGAGCAGGACGTTTGCTTTCCTGCTCCTGGGATGTCAGAGCTCGGAGATGACGATACTCAATCGCAGGCTCATGAGCACCGACAGTATCGCACGCGCCGCCGCCGTGGTCAATGGCCCGACTTGTCGGTGCTAGAGGAATGGAGCCACATGGAAAAGGAGGACCGAACGGAGGAGCGCCGTGTCAAGAGAATCACAGAACCGCAGCTCATCAACGGCCGCTTGCGCCCTGTGCGTAAGGGATGGTACCAGACGGACGAGGAGTCCCCATATCGTTTCACGTATTTCAACGAGGAGTTCCAGAGCACAATTCACAGCCAGACTATCTCTGAGCTGGTTCAGCCTGGTGGTGGCTTCCGGGAACTTTTTGTTCCAGATCCTCGGGTTCTATCCGACGACGAGTCAGATGAAGACGACATGGAAGCTGCACCTCTTCCAACGGGCTTGCGCCATCATAGCACCGCAACAGAGGGTAACTCCAAAGTTCACACGCGCCAGCCATCACTGTCGACAGTTCATGACCACCACGACTTGCGCGAAGGGACTACCTCGCCGCTCAAGGATCCTCTCGCCCATGTTGCTTCAAGAAGCGAATCTGGACGTGCTACACCTACTGGACGAAAGTCTGCCGATGAAAGTGTTCAAGTTTCCCAGAACACTTCAGGCGAACCAAAGGAAAGGACGGTTAAGTACGGAGAAAGACCAGTCTGGTGGCTTGATGTTCTCTGCCCAACAGAGCCTGAGATGAAGGTCATATCTAAAGCTTTTGGCATTCACCCACTTACTGCAGAGGATATCATGCTTCAGGAGGCTCGCGAGAAGGTCGAGCTCTTCCGACATTATTACTTCGTCAACTATCGGTCGTTTGATCAAGACAACAATAGCGATAATTTTCTTGAGCCAGTTGATATGTATGTGGTGGTATTTCGCGAAGGCGTTCTCAGCTTTCACTTCTCCAAGACACCCCATCCCGCCAATGTCCGACGCAGAATCCGGCAACTGAAAGACTATCTCATTCTTTCTTCAGATTGGATCTCATACGCTATCATCGACGACATTACCGACGTATTTGCTCCCTTGATACAGAATATTGAGGACGAGGTTGACGAGATCGACGACGCCATCCTAAAGCTGCATTCATCTGCTGATAAGCGACTTAACGAGACCTCCTCCAAGAACGATGATGCACTTACAAACTCAGATCCAAGCACGGATATGCTTCGGCGAGTGGGTGATTGCAGAAAGCGAGTTATGAGTCTATACAGGCTGCTAGGCAACAAGGCAGATGTAATCAAGGGATTTGCTAAGCGTTGCAATGAGCGGTGGGAAGTTGCGCCACGGTCTGAGATTGGTTTGTATCTCGGTGACATTCAAGACCATATCGTCACAATGACAGCCAACTTGGGCCACTATGAAAAGTGAGACTTTTCTCTACGATTGGAGCTACATTTTGCTAATATGTACAGGATACTGGCTCGATCTCACGGTAACTACCTCGCCCAGATCAACATACGGATGAATGAGCGTCAAGAACAGACGGCAGATGTTCTCGGCAAGCTCACTGTTCTCGGTACGATTGTGCTTCCCATGAACATCATCACAGGTCTTTGGGGTATGAACGTATGGGTGCCAGGCCAGGAATACGAAGGAGACCTTACGTGGTTCTTCTGGATTACCGCTGGTCTGTTGTTCTTTGGCCTTGCGTGTTATATGATCGCCAAGAGAGTGTATAACATTGTTTAAAACGGCACAAACCTCTTAGTGCATACGAGTATTTATAAGGGGTAGACATTGGTGCTTTTTTTGCACATTTTGATCCGCGGCACATGGCAAGGCACACAGCCAACTTGACCCTGCTGCTTCGTTTTCTTTTGTCATTTGGTGTTTGGAGAGTTGTTTTGGGAAATGGATGTCTGTCTGAGACTCGCTTTTCTGCGAACACGTATACCTCTGGGCTGTTAGAAAGGATGGGACTGCTAGGGAGGTTGTTCTACATGTGGTGTTCATGGCTAAACATTCGTATACACAAATTTGTCAAAAACCAGTACTACCATACTTAGTTCTTCCCTGGAAATGTTGCAGCGCTGTATTCGGCCATTTTGGAGGCTCGGGACCAATTTGTAGTGTCATTCGTTTTCATTACAAACTTACCTTATCTAGGTACCTACCTATCTATGTTTAAGTATGTGCTTGCTTGGCTTAGTACTAGGTAGGTAGGGTGGGGAACAAAACTTATGACCTGACCCAATCGACAAAATTACTTAAGTAAATCTTGCCTGAGCTTAGGGGGTTCTTTGCCAAGTTTATTTTGGCATCTTTTTCCCAAGTCTTTGAGTTTTGTTGTTCACTGAGGGAGGGGGGACTCGGTGAATATTTCCAGTACCTAGATTTGATCTGTATCATTTTAGGGCCACAAAACTTCATCCTGTCTCACCAACCAGATACTTGCATTTAATACCTATAGTACTCATATTCTGTTCAATTTCCAAATCTCGTCCTTAAGTTCTCGCCAGATCAAGCGTATTGAATCAGTATTACCAGCATGCGAAGGTAATCACCCTATACTTGAGCAGCGTTGTTCACGTAGCATCAAGACCAAAAGCTACAAAGAAGAAAGATGCTTTCAGAACCGAATTACGTATAGTTACAATTGATCTCTTATGCTTCTTGATTTACTCGCATAGTACATGCACATGCTGTCCAGCTTTCCGGTTATTGCCTAGAAATGGCTTCCTCCCTAACACTAAATTCGTACCTGAGCCTGCGCCCTAACGCCTGATACACCGGATGCCGACCTCGGCCAGGATATGACGCGCCGTTGACATGTTTGATAATGTGTAATGATATGTGAAGTTTCTGATGACGCACACCTAAAACGTACTGGAGGGTGTGTGTGTTTACCTCCGCTGTCCAGCAAACGTAGCACGGAGAGCCAAAATTTGTTGCCTCTCTGCCTCAGGAAGCATGTCAATTTGGGACTGAGGGAGCTCCATCACTGCGCGCATCAAAGCATCGGGATCCTGCGCAGCTTGGGCGGGAGCCGCGACAGGAGCGGCAGCATAGGGCTGAGGTGGTGCCTGATAAGGCATAGCAGCAACAGGAGGGGTGTTACTTGCAACCGGGTAGCTAGGCATGGGCGCAGGAGGGAACGCAGCGGGGGGAGCTCCAGGCTCAACGACAGATTGGATGGCTTCGGGAGAAACGAGGCCCATGAGGAGAAGAGCCTGGAACACAGCGTAGGCCAACTGAGGCGCTTGTTGGAGGAGCTCGGTGGCGCGCTGCGGTTCGCTACTGGCAAGTGTCTTCATCTGGGAGAGAATATCGAGGAGTTGAGGAGGAGGAAGCGTTTCGAGCGTTCGTGAAATAGCGTCGGCGCAAGAGACACCGTGAGGAAGCTCCTTTCCAGCAGGCAGAGGAGGAAGAGTGCTTGGCTGAGCATTGTAGCTGGGAACTGCGCCATTGGAGACATGCGGGTTGTAGTTAGATATGGCTGGGTCCTTGTCGTCATCGCTACTCTTTTGGTCGTTACTAAAATCGACGCGAAGTTTTCGTCCCATGATCTCGAAATCGTTCAGGTTGCGCACAGCGGACGACGCAGAATCTACATGCCAGGGTCAGAGAGATTAAGTCATTGAGGGCTATAAATCATCCATACCGGTATCTGGATAGTCTGCGAAACCGAATCCTTTAGGTCGCCCAGTCTCGGGATCATACACAAGACGGAATCGTTCGACTTTGCCTGCGCTGCTGAAAATGTCTGTGATTTGCTCTTCGGTCAAGCCTGGAATAAGTGTTAGATGCGATGCGATGCGACTACCAGCCATGACAAATGTGGTTGAACTCACCATAGGGAATATTGCCGACAAAGACGACGCGAGAGGGTGGTCTTGTCGACATATTGAAGAAGTTTCTGTGACGCGATCGTATGTGAAAGAATAAATATAGCTACACAAATCAAGGAGCCAAGCAATTCTGGTCAAGGTCAATTTTTGTATATCACAAAGTGAAGATAAGAAGAGATGGTCCGAGATGTAATGCGAGAAGTTATTGAATTCTGAGCCTTGTCAATGAACAAAGGTTAGGCTGATGGGCAAACCCAGAGCTCCGGTGGAGACAATCTGCTGGCCATTCACAACACAGAGTCAGCTGGGTCTCTGCTCCGAACTTACAGGCCCCAGAAGCCCTGAGTCAAACCCGCCCTGGCTTAGTGCACAAATAGAGGATACTAGACCCTGGCAAAGCGCCCCCCCGGAGCTACTGTACGTTTTAGAAGAGGACGTCAGCCGCAGTAGGAAAAAGGTGGCCTTTTTGGATTTGGGGAAAACGACTGGACAACTTGTACTGTAGTCCTGTTCTCGCATTTGCCTGGTGTTTCTTTTTCTTTGAATTGTCCGGATCCTCGAGTGCCAGGTGCAGATCCGCAATCAACAGCGAGAAACCCCAGTCAATGCTGCCTCTCCTTTTTGATAGCTGGTTCTTTTGTCACATACTCGTTACTCTATCTCGCCATCTCCTTTTTGATTGGCGCCTCAGTTAGGGATACCTTCGACTTACAACTACAACTGCGCTACCTTTCGTCGCAAATAGGTCATCATGCCTCCGAAATCGAGATTTACGAGGCTCGATGCCTTTACCAAGACGGTCGATGAGGCAAGAATCCGAACGACAAGCGGTGGTATCGTCACTATCGTGTCGCTACTAGTGGTCCTGTTCCTGTCATGGGGTGAATGGGCAGAATATCGTCGCATTGAAATACACCCGGAGCTCATTGTGGACAAGGGAAGAGGTAGGAAAGCCTTTGCTATTCCTAGGAATAAAGCGCAACTTCTGCTCGAATACTGACATGCTTTGGCTTACAGGAGAGCGCATGGAGATTCACTTAAATATCACATTCCCCAAGATGCCCTGCGAGCTCTTGACCCTTGACGTTATGGATGTATCTGGCGAACAGCAACACGGAGTCATGCACGGAGTGAACAAGGTCCGCCTCCAGCCTGCCAATCAAGGCGGTGCTGTTATCGATATCAAGTCTCTTGCCTTGCACGACGAGTCCGCTGACCATCTGGATCCTTCATACTGTGGTGGCTGTTACGGCGCTCAGCCTCCTGCCAATGCTCGCAAGGCCGGGTGCTGCCAGACTTGCGACGAAGTCCGTGAAGCCTATGCGCAGTCCTCTTGGGCCTTTGGCCGTGGCGAGGGTGTTGAGCAGTGCGAGAGAGAACACTATGGCGAGAAGCTGGATGCCCAGCGCGATGAGGGATGCCGTATCGAGGGTGGCCTGCGTGTGAACAAGGTCATTGGCAACTTCCACTTTGCTCCCGGCCGCAGCTTTAGCAGCGGTAACATGCACGTGCACGATCTGAAGAACTACTGGGATGTCCCCAAGGGCAAGGCGCACGACTTCACTCACTACATCCACTCTCTCCGTTTCGGACCTCAACTGCCCGACAATGTTGCCAAGAAGGTTGGCACCAAGAGCTCGCTTTGGACCAACCACCACCAGAACCCCCTCGACAACACGCGCCAGGAGATCCACGACCCCAACTTTAACTTTATGTACTTCGTCAAGATCGTGCCTACCTCCTACCTCCCTCTCGGCTGGGATAACAAGGGTATCAAGATTGCTGGTCTCTTGCAGGACGACAACGCTGGCCTTGGAGCCTACGGTTACTCTGAAGATGGCAGCGTTGAGACTCATCAGTACTCTGTGACTAGCCATAAGAGAAGTCTGGCGGGTGGTAACGATGCCGCAGAGGGCCACGCAGAGCGTCAGCACACCAGCGGTGGTATTCCTGGCGTCTTCTTCTCCTACGTACGTACATGTATCCTGATACTCGAAGCATATCTCGAAGCTAACATCTGTCTAGGACATCTCGCCCATGAAGGTCGTTAACCGTGAGGAGAAGGCCAAGACCTTTAGTGGTTTCCTGGCTGGACTTTGCGCCATCGTTGGTGGAACCCTGACTGTTGCTGCTGCTGTGGATCGAGGACTGTTTGAGGGTGCAGCTCGCATCAAGAAGATGCGAACCAAGGACCAGTGAAGGGGAAATGAGCCCGTTCGAGCACAATGCGAGATCAGCCCGGTTTGGTAGATGGGCGTTGACAGAGGTGTCCATTGGTGGAAGCAGTTGCATGTAGATATTGCAAAAGTCCAGTGCTATATGCGTTGGCAGGTAGGCGTTCTGGAATAGTTGGGATTTGGGCAGCGCTGTGAAGAACATGAGACTGCGAATTGAATATACTTGAGATTCATGCACGAAATCTTGATCGAGTCTATTTGAAGAATGGGTTGTCGTAGAATGAACGAACCTAAGGACGTCTCATGAGGCGGCTAAAAACGAAATTCGCTTCTATATCTAGTTTCAACGGCCACACAAGGGAGGAATTGAGATATGCTAACTCACAAGCATGGGACATGGGGGAGTGTGGGAATTTCTTGAGCTTGTGTTTTGAATTGACTCTGTACGTACTCCGTACCTCGTACATATCCATGGAGTCGATCTTTGCTGACTTTGTACCTGACAAGAAGGACGAGCACGGAGATTAGTGACGAGATAGAGATGACTGTACGTAAGCATAGAAAACTATTCGTTTTCGCTAATAGTTTGCTGCTCTATCTGACACAAAGACTCAGCGAGGTAGCGGGCCAGGCGAGCAGCAACAGTCAGAAAGGCGAATGTTGATCCCCGAAGCACGTGCCTGGTTGGTCCTTGATGATGCAGAGAAGCAACATTATAAAAAATGAGACACGACCTGCTCTGACCACTTAGATGTGGACGTTATACAATGATCAACGTTCAGAACGCCAGCTTGACTAGTTCAAAAGGGCTGTAGAGAGTACCAATGCAATGATTGGCTCTCCAGTTTAGCACAGGTGATCGTATCAAAAACTCAATCTCAGATCAGGTCGACTTGGTTGCTTTTGGCCTGTTCATGTCGACATATCATCTTACTGATGAACCTCTTGTTACGGAGGCCAGCACAGAACCCAATATCATTATGAATATTGATATGAGCAGTCATGACAGTGGGGAAACGGTAGCCACATGCAGCAATGAGAATCGAGCTGTGATACGTTTCCACTGTTAGCCTTCTGCGTCACTTCAAGCGCCCTTGCATGGATGATGTCTGTAGAAGGGTTCGTGATACGCAGATGACTCGGTTGTGACATCTCGATCCAGCCAGTGAGTGGGTGGAGTTAATATTATGTTATACTTGCGTACGTCTCATCTCAATACGCGTCAGACGGATGGTTAGTCTGCTGTATTAATTGAGATTGAGGCTTAATTCGTATATGAGAGGATGAGATACACTGGATGAACACGCGTGCAATTTGCCTTGGTACCAGTCCAGTCCTGGTTTGCCGAGTTGCTTCATTAGCGCAACACATGGGTTGCTAAAAAAAATAACACCCGTGGCGGAGAAATACTCGTGCTCAGGTACGAAAGGTGGAGGCTTATTAACGAGTCATCAGAGCCGTTGACTCTCGTCTCTCTGAATCTGGATCCATTTTGAATGGACGACCATCGCCGTCCAGACTATTTGAAATGGGCCATACTCCGTACATACATAGTTAGGGAGGAGATAGAGCATTCGGTAAAGCAATCCTGGTTTATTTAACAAAGCAAAGCAAAGGGGGCACTGAAGAGGCGCGGTCGACCCAGCCCGGGCTCGACTCGTAAACACCAAGCTAAAAGGTCTTTGATTTGTTTATACTGGGAGTCTATGAGGCTGAGGATGACTTGGGATGACACTGACGATACGCTAAGCATTGGAGGATATGCCAATGTGGTTGCTGGCTTGCGATTATGAGAGGGAGGGGATTAGTAGAATCCGTAACATCTGTATGGACAAGACTTAAGATTACGATGAAATATGAATCTCGTCCAGCTATAGCACACCTCATGCACAAATGAACAAGTACCCCAGACATAGCGTGTTGTGGCTGCAACAGAATTGGTCTCTGGTTGGCGCCAGAGCCCGGAAGCGGCTTGAAGTTGGTGGGGTCTTGAAAGCCGGCCCCTGGCTGGTGTTTTTTTTTTTTTTTTTTTTTGGAAGCCCTGGGAGGTAAAGATAAAGCAATAATTAAGGTATTCGACAATGTACTTTGTCAGACGCTAGGGACATTGAGTTTATCTACCAGACACATAAGATACCAAACACACAGTCTGGCAGTCCCTTGTGTCTGCTCATGCAACTATAGTTAAACGTTCCTTTATCATCATTGCTGCTGGTTGTTTCCTCGAAAGCAGCGAGATTAAAGATGCACGCGGGCAACTTTAGTATGAGACTTGATGGTTGTCTTTCCGAGTAGAGTAAGGCAGCATGTGTCTAATTTACCGGACTCTTCAACGCAAACATGGACCATCCCTTGTTGGTGTAATTACCTTAGCTACCTCGAAGAGGTTGTGTGTCCGTCTTGGGTGGGTTCGTTCCCGTCAAAACGAAAATGAAGCATTGCTCAATTCTAGATAGGCTTGCCGACTAACTTAGTTGTGGACTCAGAATCAATAGTGAACGCCCCTTTTGGTCATGAGGTGGCCCTTCTTGGGTAAGTTTAGTTCCGGAAGAATTGAGTTGTGGACAGCACGTTAGTAAAGCGGGGGAGAAAATATCAGATCAGTATGATGGTGCCATCAACATTGCTCGTATTTGAGGCTCTAGACAACTGATACGATGCTGCGGCTTAGGAGACAACTGTCCCAAGCATAGATTGGAGTAGCTAAGGTAGGTAGGCTGGTAGGCTAGACGGGCTAATAAGGTCTTCTTATCAAGTGGCGAGAGGGAGGGGCTTTACGAGCGAGATAACCATACAATACGGTGTAGATTCATCCCACAAGATCAGATTGGATCGTGTTGAAGAGGCATGGGTGTGGTGTGGTATCTGCAGGTAGGTAAGGTAAGGTAAGGTAAGGTAAGGTAGTTTAAGGGGTCGTCCACCCATGTGGATGGGCCTTGCATAAGGCTTCACATTGTGCAACTTAATGCCCTCATATCTTCACGAACCAGACATCATAGTCACACAGCGCCCAACATCTTCCTGCAGTGCTTTGCTCCCGATTCAGTAATCATGTCTCTTGGAGTGTTGCACAGCCCAACGCCTCTTGCTTTCCTTGGACCTCTGTCTCTCTCCACCTTCTTAGGTACATACTTGTATGGATGGATCATGGATCCATCAAAAAGGGACGGGTTCCATGGATCCTTGCTCCATTCATGCTGCCTTCTATCGCTCCACCCTTTGTTCAAATCCTGACTGTCTTTGCACAGGGAACATAAATTAATTAGTGCCTTGTGTTGCTGCTTGGGGGGCCGAGCTATGGGTGGTCATGTACCGTTCCTTTACATCCATGGGGGGGGGGCTAGTTAGTGGATGTCTTTCCGGCATCGTACTTTAATTAGGACATTAGGTCGGGTAGATTAGTAGCTCCCAGGCCCCGTCACCTTAAACCTCCACTACCTCCCACCCAACTTTACGCACCACCACCATCCGGTCCTGTACATACCTCTCGTCCAAGACAACTTAGCCTGCGACGCCGCCATTGTTCGCTGCTACTCATATGCGTATTGTTTGAATTGTCATTCACGTACACGTACACGCACTCGCCGCTCTTTTTCTCTTATCTCCAATTCTTCTCTTGGTTTCGTTCAGACTGTTTGTGGCTTTTGCTGTTTCGATTTCCGAGCCTACCTGCATATATCAACGTCATTCAGTGTCGTCCGCCGTCACCCCACGAGAATCACCAACAACGCCCATTGAAGCCGAATAGCACAGTACCCTGAATATACGCCACGGCAGCGCGTCGCATTACCATCGACTTCGCAGCGCCTCTCTTTCCAACCGACTACTTCATCTGGTCTTCTGGCTCTTTGCTTGTTTCAACTTTGTTCCAGTGACCATCTCCGTATCATAATTTGCATAGCGCGGCCCGCGCAAGTTCCCTCTCCGACGCCGATCCCTCCTTGGCTACTACCTCGCCCTCGACTCGCCGTCATTCTTGACGTCTGTTAACCATAACATATTATTTGCTTTCTTTCACCAAGATCGACAGCAGGCCTCCGTTTTGCACTGTGCTTTATGCTCTCAAGCAACATAGTTACTGGCTTAAACAATCGCTTCTTCGATTCATAGAGACTTGCGACAACTTGTTCACTTTCACATGAACTCAGCGCAGCAATCCTTCGACCTCCCCTGACTGCAGATTTCGAGCGCTCTGGAACTATACCGAACCGACTGTCGTCTTGTTTTCGCATCTGCGCTTGGCTTCACAAGTCCATGGTCTGCATGGAAACACGCCTCAATAAGGTAGCTAGCCTTTTATTCTAAAGCGACCACCATGTCGTCACGTCCGTCTCTACTGGATTTGCGGTCGGATTCATCGAACTCAAACCTTTCTACGGTCTCTAAACCCTTGCGCTCACCTCGCCTCCATGTTGCTGGCGAAGTTCCTCCTGAGCTGTCCCCCTTGGATGCTTTCGCCATGCAAAGCCGCCTACTCGCAAGGCAATTACAAGAAAGCGCCAAAGAGGGCAACCGGATGAGTCGTCTTCCTCCTCTAACTGTTGAGAGCCCATTAATCGTTCAGGGTCGTTCTGAGTACTTTCGCTCGTTGTCACAAGATTCAGGCTCCGAAGCCGGTGATCACCCCCCTCTTCGCCCCAGTTCTGGCCTCGCGGTAAGGACAGAGGTGGAGGATGCCTTTAGCGATGACGCTGAGCGTCCTGTGTCTATGCATCCACGAATGAGTCGAATACCCCCTACTCCCGACGAAGAGGTACCCGCAGTGCCTCCACGAGCTCCATCTCGAGGAAGGGTGTTGGATCACATTGATGAGACAGGCTCATTTTTCGGGGCCAGGAGAGAGCGATCGCCTTCACCGTTGCATAGTGATACGCAATCACAGTTTGACAAGCGAGTTGAATCATCTCCGTCTCGGAAAGACGACGCTGCCTCGCTGCTTTCTGCCCGACGACCAAGCGGTTCGATCAGCGAATCAGTCACCGGTTCACCAGAAAAGCCCAAGCACTCATATGATGAACTCGGACTGGTGCCACCTCTGACCTCATTTCATCAAAGACGACGTACACCCAGCAATGTCTCATCTCCGGCATTGCCTACTGACGAGGATGGCTCGAGTGGCATGGCGGCTTCGTTTCACTCACTGCCTCCACGGAAGCTATCTTCTGCAAGTGCAATGACCTCCCCTGCGGTGGGCTCTTATCGACGATCTCCTTCCATTGGCTCCGAATCCTCTGCGCTTCCTCGACCGTCCTTCAACTTTTCAAGACCTATGAGCAGGTCTGGCACACCTGGTATGGAGCCACCCTTGAGACAAGCTTCCTCTGATAGTCAGCCTTCGTTCATTTTGGCTGATGAGTCGGCTCATACACCAGTGAGCATGCATAGCGAGGCATTTCTTGAGCAACAGGCCGAAGACCGTGATAAAGGTGCACCATCCTACATCTATTCTAAGTTCTCACTCCCGAGAGGCAAGGCCATTCAGCGCGCAGAACCAGATGAAAATAATCCACAGGCTTCCTTCCATTGGGAACAACCCATGGTGCCCCCAAGCGACATCCACCGATTTGAGAATGCCCCTCCACCCTCACCTCCTACTCGACCTGCAAGCTCCTGTGCCAATACCGTCCCAGACGATTCCCTGGCGTCGGGTACCTCAATGCCCAAGGCATCAATCGAGCTGAGAAAGGTTCAATCGGAGACGACACCGCCACCAATGCCCCAGCTATCTCCTACTGCAAGCAGGCCATCAATCGAGGAGCCGCGTGCATCAGAGGACGCGCCTAGAGGCCGAGGTCGAACGCCCGTGTCAATAGCCACCAGTGACACAGCAAGCACGATCAAACCACCCCCAACCGCTCGCTCGACAGCACCTACAGCATCAGAAATGAGTGCAGAAGAGCACTTGGCCAAGGGTATCTCATGCCATGAAAGTGGGGATCTGAAGGAATCCACATACCACCTCAGATATGCAGCACGTCTAGGCGATCCGACAGCTATGCTTCTCTATGCGCTTGCCTGCCGTCATGGATGGGGTATGCGTGCTAATCAGAAAGAGGGCGTGGAATGGCTTAGAAAGGCCGCGGAATGCGCTAGTGTCGAGATCGCGGATGACGAGAGTCATGTAAAGGAGGGCAAGCATGTTGACGTTGTGGAACGAAGAACTCGAAAAGCTCAATTTGCTCTGAGCATCTACGAATTGGGAGTGAGCCACATGAATGGCTGGGGTATTGAGCAGGACAAGTCACTAGCTCTCCGCTGCTTCGAGATCGCCGGTAGTAGGTCTCCCAGATGAACTATTGACAGCCAAATGCTAACCAAGATCTTAGACTGGGGCGATGTCGATGCGCTGGCTGAAGCTGGCTTCTGCTATGCACAGGGTATTGGATGTAAAAAGAATCTGAAGAAGAGCGCCAAATTCTATCGCATGGCTGAAGCCAAGGGTATGAGCATGGTTGGGAATAGCTGGTAAGTCTTGACACCCAGAACATATAGCCTGCGATATACCCTCGTGCTTACTAACGTTAAACAGGATTCACAAGGCCAAATACGATGACGACGGCGAGTCAATCGCGTCCAAGAAGGATAAAAAGAAGGCCCGCAGCAAATCTCGAACCAGAACCATGTTTGGACTGAAGTGAACTCACGAGCTGCTTCAGTGACACGCCTACTATGATAATGATGACATCTTCGACATACCCATTTTAATCGGAGTTTTTACTGGTTTTTCATTGCATTGGGGGGTTTCATGGGGATTTGGAGGAATATTATTGTGCTCCCTGTAACGTCTGCTCAGGGCTGGAACTTATCCAGATTAAGGAACTGAGTTCAGTTCCGTGTTCAGCGTCAGATTCTAGATGCGGACTTTTAGTGAACATACCCCGATGAACGGGTGATATGAATTATTATGCCTATTCCAGGCACAGCAAAGACACCGCTACTTGAACTGTAGTACGGTGGTTGTCTATTCTATTCAGCACGTTCTTGGACACTGCATCTCATATCCAAGGACTAGCAAAAAGGAGTCACTAAAGTTAGACAAAAACTTGCCTCCCTTTCTTTTGTAACTTAATTGCATTCGAAATATTGTATTGAGCTGCACTGGCATCATCAGTCACAACTCCGCCTGCCACAGAAAGAGGCCGGTTCAATGACCCAGTGTGTAGTGTACTGGGATTGCGTGTTGTTACATGCCGTGGTCTACCCCATCTAAAGTTCCGATAGGACCTCTATTTAGCTGTCAACGTCCATCTTCTCCTCCACGGGTACGTCTTCCACGCTAATGTACCGCTTGATCTCGTCCCTCTTGATGATCTTTTCGTTCAGCACCGCCGTCGTGCCCTTGGGGAAACGGTAACTCTGAAGCTTGGGGTCCTTGTCGTTGGGCTTGATGTAGTTTCGCTTGAGTGTTGTCTTGTCCTTGGTGATGATAGCCACGTCCACGTTTGAACCCGAGCCCAGATCGTTCCAAACACCAGCAAGAATGGCGTCGCTCGCCAGCTTCACGGCTTCCTCCTGGTTAAGATCGGGCTTCCACTGTGTTTCAAACACACTCATAGCTGCCAAGCTACCACTGCCCATGGTAACATATGGAAGCTTATCTGTGCTGCCGTGAGCGTGGACAGTAAAGAGGTGGGTGCCAGTAGGGTCAACGCCAGCAACGACCAGATAGGCACCGATGTGGCCCTGGTAGCGGAACAGGTGCTGCTTCAAGAGGGTCATGCAGGTGACGACGCGGGGCTTGCGGCCTGTGGATAGGGAGTGCAGCTCGAGTTGAGAAGAGATGAGGGCGGTGGTGAACTCTGTGTCAGCGGCGGTACCGGCGCCAGCGCACCAGATCTGAGGCGAGATGTAGTGAAGCTTCTCGCAGTTCTTGTCGGCGACAATGGGGCCGGATGTGGCTCGGGTATCGGCAGCAATCTAATGGAAAGGTTGTCAATGTTGGGCTCCTGGTGGGATGGCGGTAGCTCATTTCAATGTCCGAAGACTGGCGCTTGAGACAGAAGGTACCACTTACTACAACACCGCCATCAAATATGCATCCAACAATAGTCGTTCCAGTGCTGGTGGCCTTGGGAAGAGGCACTCCTCGGGCGTGGAGAGCCGCATTGCGGTTGTAGTTTGAGAAGTCGAAGCCTGGCATTTTGAGCTACCTACGAGTCCTCGATTGAAATCAAGATAGTTCGTTTGCACCAGTGTCCGTAGGATAATGCGGTATCGTGAGGCTTAGCAAGATCGCTCAGGGTATCTTTTGTGATGGGGATGTTGCTGGTCGTTGACAATTGCAAGACGAGTTGAGGTTAACAAGGCAGAGCTGATGACGAGGCTAAAAGCTGCCTCCAGCAGTTGAGCTTCACTGAGCACCTACAGCAGCATACAGCGGCGCGCTCTGATTGGTCGAACTCAATAGGCACGACAGGCAGACTACGCCCAGGCTGGAGCAGCACCTAGTAACCAGTGGCTCGAACTCTAACACGTGAGGAGGAGTTCGGCAAGAGCATAGTAAAGAGTTTCGACTTGATATGAAGCTTCGTATCTAATCTAAATTCAAAACATCCCTAGCTCTTGAAGTTATCATCTAAAATTATCAGCAACTGAATTTCTAAGTCTTCTGCGCCTCTACTAGGTGCATCAATCGGCCAATCACTATCTGGCAAAGCACGTCCCCCAGCGTACCACGTCCTGGGCCAAAGCTCCCCCCGGTCGCCCCAGCCCACTCCTATGTTGAAGGCAAATTTATGAACTTCAGGTCCTCTCTCCAAGGCCGGCTACTCTGCTACAGTCATGGCTTTCAGCTTTGGCAATTCAGGAAACGCCATGCTCGGGAGTACGGCAGGGGCAGGAGGACTGACTACAGGCCCTGATCTGGAGACAATTCAGACAGAGGTGGGTGCGCTATTCTTCTAACTTGATGGTTTCATTTCATAGTCTTGTTTGTTTTGTTGACTTCATGGACATGATGCTAACCACTCCCAATCTGTACAGGACCTCGGTTTTCTCTCTATCGCCGGCGACGCCAAGGTTCGCCTTACATCCACGTGGTCATCTCTTCCATCTTCTACCGCGTCGCTTCTCAGCGTCGCTTCGCGCAAAGGTCTTGTCGCTGCTGCTGGACCCGACCAAGTTGTCATCGCCACAACCGAATCGGTGCGAAAAGCTTTCGAAAAGCCCAAAGATGGCGACTCAGATATTCGCGAGTTCGAGCCTCAGCTCAAGATCCCTATGCCGATGCGAGTCTCGCTATTATCATTTACTGCGGATGAAAACTATTTAATCCTATCCGCCGAATCTGGCGGCGGCCTGGCTGTCTATGAGGTTCAGAGTCTGTTATCGGGATCAACAAACTCGGCTTTCGAGCTATCAACGAACGGTGAGACCCTCAGAGCCATGATCCCGAACCCTACCCCTGAGAAGGCGGAGCTTTGCGCTATCGTTACGAACAACGGGAATTTGCACATGGCAAACCTGAAAGAACGCCAAATCAGCAGCGTTCTCAAAAGCCAAGTCAGCTGTGTTAGCTGGAGCTCGAAAGGCAAGCAACTATGCGCCGGTCTGGGCAATGGCACAATTTTCCAGATGGCTCCAGAAGGAGAAGGGAAAGGAGAGATCCCTAAGCCGCCGAGCGTGGGTGACTTTCATGGTACGTAACCGCAAGGCTTCATTTAACGTCAAGATTGGCTAACATCATCTCAGTATCATCTCTTACCTGGCTCGAGAACCACCTGTTCTTGTCCATCCATACTTCAAATAACGAGTCACCGCCGACCTCTATCTACCATATTATTACGCGACAACCACCATCATCTTTCAACTTTCAGAAGCTTACCGACCCTGTCGAGCCGTTTGGATCTGATAAGACGCCACATCACTCGATTCTTCGACTCCGAGACTTTCCACCAGCTCTCCAAGATATGCTCATTGTCGCTTCTACTGCAGCCTCGGAAATGGGCGTTTTGAGCCGTTCCAAGACACCTTTGGCTACGGACAAGCCTGCAGATGCTATCACCGGAGTGTTCACGATGACAGAGTTCTTGGATGATACCAAGCGACCAACATTGCCAATGTCTGACTCCATGGATGATTCCACACCGATTGGTGTAGCTCTTGATCTTTCCGGCAAGGACAAGGTCTACAAACCCATTCCATCGGACGTGGAATTGGAAGAATCGCCAGGTCCCCTACCTGGGTTCTGGGTACTTACACATGAGGGTGTTCTTTGCGCTTGGTGGGTAGTCTATAACGACTCTATCAGACAGGGTACCTCGTATCCTCACTTGGCTGCGGTTGAGGGCACGTCAGCGCCAACAACAGCTCCAGCAACCCAAGCCAGCCCTGCAGCTTCGGCATCACCCTTTTCCAATCCTACCCCCTCTGCGTTTGGCTCTGCTTTGCAGCTTGGACAGAAGTCATCTCCATGGGGTGGTGCTAACGCCGGTTCTGCTGCCCCTAGCACAGGGGGTGCCGCATTTGGTTCAAGCGGCTTCAGCAATACCGCTGCCACCTCTGCTCCGGCATTCGGCAAGCCTAGTTCCATCGGCTTTGGGCAATCGTCCCAGCTAGGTGCGAAGAGCTCTCCTTGGGCATCAGCATCAAGTGGATCATCAACTGCAACTCCTGCTTTTGGGCAATCGGGATTTTCGAGTTTCGCAAATAACAGCAATACTAGTCCTTTTGGCAAGGCGGCGTCCAACTCTCCATCAAG
The DNA here is from genome assembly GCA_013396095.1 of Fusarium sp. NRRL 52700. Lineage (NCBI taxonomy): Eukaryota > Fungi > Ascomycota > Sordariomycetes > Hypocreales > Nectriaceae > Fusarium > Fusarium sp. NRRL 52700. Next base: position 93,093 of record JAAQRM010000493.1, on the reverse strand, counting down.
TGCTCCTGCATCGGGGGGCTTTGCTGGCTTCGCCGGTAAGAGTGGTTTTGCTTCTGTGAATAACAATAATAGTGGTAGTGTATTTGGCAGCGGCAGTCAACCCGCTGCCAGTCCTTTCGGATCTACCTCCAATACCGAAACAGCTTTCCCGGCCAAATCTGAACAATCTTCTGGTAGTCCTTTTGGGTCTACGCCTTTCAAGCTTCAGAGTTCCTTCAAGCCTGATGGATCTGCCAAGGACGATGTAGCAAAACCCAGCGGTTCTCTGTTTGGTAGTAACTTTGGATCAGCCCTTACCGATGCGACCAACAAACCCGAAGTCACGACGCCAACACCCAGGGATGAGGAAATGGACACCGCGGGAGCAACAGAGGAGACCCCCCAAGCAAAATCCAAGGACTCGCTATTCCCTGCGCAACAAAGTCCCGAGTCCACAACGCCAACTACAACACCTGCGCCATCTAAGTTCGGTTTTGCAACATCGCCAGCCCCCCAGACATCAACTTTTGGCCAACCCTCGAAGTTTGGCTCCACTGGTGGTGGGCTTTTTGGAAACAAGTCGGAGACACCGAAACCCAGTGGCGGTCTTTTTGGATCTCCATCGACTACCCCCAAGCCCAGCGGAGGGCTGTTCAGTTCAACCTCTGCGACACCCAAGGCTGGCGGAACCCTCTTCGGATCGCAGCAGAACACCCCAAAGGCCAGCATTTTCGGAGCACAACAGAAGCCAAGCGGTTACACAGGAATCTTTGGGCAGAAGTCTGAGTCATCCAAGGCTAAGAGCCCTGAGGCCGAAAACCCAAAAATCAAGGTAGAAGAAGATGACACCCCGCTGCCTCCGGATACAACCAGCAAGGCCAGCTTTGCTGTTGGTGAATCGTCTTCCTCGTCAGCGGCATCCAAGACTGAAGCCGCTCCTCTACCCCCAGATTTCATTCCCAAACCTAAATCCTCCTCATCAGGTGCCAAAGCAGCCGAGGCCTCTGATGCCCCCTTGCCGCCAGACTTTGTTAATGTACACAAACCGACAGACAAGGAATCGGCTTCCTCTGCTGTCCCCCTGCCGTCTGAACCCATCGTTTCTGCAAAACCAAGATCCGTTTTTGACAAACCAGATGGTACTCCAAAGGCGCCCTCGAGCCTTTTTCCCGCCGTCGCCGGACCGCCTTCGGACGATAGTGATGATCTGGATGACGAAGACGACGACGAAGAGGAAGACGACGAAGGAGGCGAAGGAGACGAAGAGGATGATGGCGAGTCTGAGGGCAGTGGTATCGATGTTGCCAAGGATCTGAGCCCGACAGTCAGCAACCTTACTCCCGGATATACACCTCAAAGCTCATTTGGTGGACCTGGCGGGCATGCTCTTGGAAGCCCCCGGACAAATCAAGAGGGGTCACGTCCCTTGTTTGGCGAAGTCAGCCGCAACGCCCCCGTGTTCCCACGACCTAACGCGACCAGCCCCCGTTCCCCAAGTCCGGTTCGAGGGGCGGTGCCGAATAGGGTCCTCAGGTCAGAGAACATGAGATCTGTGAGTGCCCCAGGAATTGCCTCGCATCTGCTCGGACATAGGCAGTCACAGATGGGTGCTTCCATAACCAGCAGAGACGCTGGCTCGTCAGAAGACCCATTTGTGGCCCAGCATCGTAAATTTAAGGCCAAGCAGGAAGCTGCGGAAACCCAGCCATTAGTTGACGAGGATGACGACGAGGTCCAGAAGCTTCTGGCATCAGAAGTAGAAGGAAGTTTGACCCTGGATGAGTTCATTGCCCATTCAAACGTTGCTCCGCCTGCTAAGGAAAGCATCCCAAGCCAAGTCGAGGCAGTATATCGTGATATTAATTCGATGATTGATACACTCGGTCTCAATGCACGAACTGTCAAGTCATTCATCAAGGGCCACACCGAGAACTACAAGCAGGGTGGACGCAGTAAAGAGGATCTTGACGACCCCGAAGACTGGGTTCTTTGCGAGATTGGTGAGTTGGGGAACATCTTGGACAATGAACTGTACAATGATCTCGAGGAAGGGCGGGTTCGTGACTTGGACGCTAAACTCGATGCTTGTCACGAACTTACCAGAGATATGCATCGCCTTCGAGCTAAGCAGGAGGACTTGAAACAAATTCTTATGATCAGAACCGACCCTGATCAGGCTGAAGTAACACGATCTATGCCTCTGAGTGCGGAGCAAGCAACACAGCAGAACGAACTGCGACGCGAGTTTGCCAAGTTTTCGAAGCTCTTGGCTGATGCAGAAGAAGCTTTAACGCTGCTCAAGACAAGGATTGCGTCCGCCTCTGGCGCTTCAGGCAAAGGCAAGGCAAACGTTCCTACGGTTGAGGCGGTGATACGTACTATCGGGAAGATGACGGCGATGGTTGAGAAGCGCAGCGGAGATATCGACGTTCTCGAAAACCAGCTGCGCAAAGTCAATCTCAACTCTACAAGCCGGGAGGGGTCTCCTATGGTGACACCACAGGGAAGGAGGAGCATCATGTTCTCCCCCGAAGGAACGCCCGTCAGAAATTTGCGCCATAGCTTTGCGGGCAGCATGTCTCTGGGTGCATCTGTTCGAGCTACCCCCCCACGCAAGAAACTTAGTGGCTTCAGTCGAGAGGAGAAGGGTGATTTAATGGAAAAGCGAACACGTCGGCAAGCGGTATTGGGCAAGTTGAAGAGCAGCGTCGAGAAGAGAGGTGTCAGTGTTTGGAACATGGAGGATATCGAATAATCAAGGACAATGACACAGGATGGACATTGTTACGGCGAGACAAGACAGAACATGGTGACGAATAGGGCATGGAGCAACTGTATCTTAGATTTCAAATAGTGTATCAATCGGCCAAACAAGCTACCCGGATAGCTAATGTATCTGCCCCCCTGCGATACATATTCCCTTTTTGATCATGACAGTGCTTTACAGCTAATTCCATTGCGAGAATTGTAATTTCAACTCAATGAAGCCATTTTGTCCCACCTACTACGACCAATTGATTTCCCTGCCAAAAATAAATAAATAAATAATAAATCAAACACAAACACAAACACCGTTTTACTCCTCGGGTATCCTCAGACGTTGAATTTTATGAAAACATATGTTGTGCAAGCATTGAACTAGTGTTCAACTCACTCAGGCTGCTGGAGCAGGCGGAGCGGCAGATCGTGGGATGGCAGAATTGGGCTCGGTGGCTGGAGCATTGTTGGAGATATCGCGAGGAATGTTTGATGGGTTAGAATGAACCCGGCAATGTTCCTTGTTCTTGTGCTCGGGGTGAGGTCGAGGAGTGTAGCTAAGAGGCCACCGTTAGGTGATGGGGGTCTTGAATGAGAATCGAATCGACATACTTGACGAAGGAGAGCATCCTGAAAGTTGTTGGTCTGTTGCCTTGTATAAGTGGTAGATGTTGTTGACGGTGCTTTAGTGTATCTCTTAGGATCCAATTGTGTGCTTCACGGTTATGATGCTCACAATAACATATTGGAGAAAAGGTGGGAAGCCAACGAGCATTATATAGCTCTACTCTCCTCCAAATCAACTTACATACATTGTATTACAAACGATTGCTTGGCCGGACCGGTTGTGCTCTGGTGACTGACAGACAGGACCTTTGAATTGCACGTGTGACCGGCATCGACTTTGAGGACAGAGCAGGGGTTCGCCAAGGACTTTAAGTTTGGCTGGAGGACATGAGCGCAATACTGACGTCGTACGGGAGAGTGATGGGATCTCAGCGGGGGTAGAGCGTGCGCGTGACCCCTGGAACGAGGAGGACGAAGTGCGCTGTAGCTGGTCTAGGGGATCCTAGCATGTATGTATGTATTGTTCATGATGGCTTGGGGATGGGAATCTGGCGATGGACGACGACTGATTGGGTGCGCCGATGTGGCCAGAGGCCGGCCCGGTGAATGAGTCTGTTGTTTGAACACTTCCCGACCGACTACGGAGTAGCAGGGGCGCAATCTCAGCATCCTAGACAAGAGGCAAAAAGCGACTCGTCGAGAGATTCGTCTTATAAGCGAGCTTTCAAGGGCCTATGTCTGGCTGATGCGCCGTAAATGAGCCGAAGTCGCTCATCAGAAGATAAAGGTTCTGGTTTTACGAGATAAGACTCATGAGCGTCTACATGCTCTCAACAACAATTGCGATGCCCTTCCTCATGAAAGAATTCCGCGCAGGCTGTCCTCGTGCAAAGCCACCTCGACTGACATTGTCACTGCATCAGACCATGTTCTCATAATATTAGGTTAGTACGTACCTGCAGCTTCGCAGTCCATCGTAAGTGGGGCCCGTCCGGCATGGGTCGGGCGCGGTCGGCGGTCTCGGAGACGAGTGGGGAAATCTCCTCCGTCTCTTTTTGCAGGCAAGATTGGCAGCCCGGGATCCACCGACTACCTAATTCTTCACCTTGGTTTATCCACATCCTTCACCTTCGACTCACCGAATCTTCACCTCGGAGGGGCCTCAAAAAATTATTGTTTGCTTCGCTCATCACCAACGTACAAACGTTTATACAATCACCACGCCTACTCACCAGTCTGCAAATACATAATACCCACCACCGCAATGGCACCCACACAGCAGGCTGCGTGGAGAAAAGCTCCTACTGCAGAAGAAATTGCCAATCGTCAGGTAAACTTCAATTGAGCAATGCTGATAGGAATCGTAACCTAACTTTTGCGCCCAGACTGTTGGCATCAACAAGGAAACCGTCACAAACATCACCTCCACTGACTACCCAGGCCATTACCCTGGCGAAGACCTCGCATTCACGCTCAATCGTTTCCGCGATGCGTTTTCCGTAAAATTTCACCAGAACGATCAGTTCCTCGCCTCTTTCTCTCTTGTCGGAATCGACGCCTCGCTCGCAAACGCTTTTCGACGCATTCTACTCTCCGAGATCCCCACCCTCGCTATCGAGAACGTTTATATCGAGAACAACACCTCTGTCATTCAGGATGAGGTTCTCGCGCATCGCCTTGGACTCATCCCATTCAAGGGTGGTCGTGAAGGTCTGCACAACTTCCTCAAGTGGCACAAGAAGCCAGAGGCTGGCGAGGACCCATATGCCGGCTGCTTCGACTGGAACACGGTCCGCCTCGAGCTTAATGTGACATGCACCGTAAATGAGGACGCTTCGCCCTCTGAGAACGACCCTCTCAAAGCTTACCATAACGCTCACGTTTATGCGCGCGACATTGTCTTTGTCCCTACTGGCAAGCAGGTCGAGTACTTCAGCGGCGAGGACACCATTGCGCCCACGAACCCAGACATCTTGATCGCCAAGCTGCGACCCCGACAGACCATTAACCTCGCCATGCATATGCACAAGGGAATTGGATCCGATCACGCCAAGTTCTCTCCTGTTGCGACAGCCTCCTACCGTCTCCTACCTACCATTACCATTACCAAGCCTATCTTGGGCGCCGATGCCGAAAAGTTTGCCAAGTGCTTCCCCAAGGGTGTCATCGGCCTCGAAAAGGTTACGGCTGAGGAAGCTGCTCAGGCTGGTAGCGGTTATGAGGACCACGAGGGCGAGACTAAGGCCGTGGTTGTTGATGCGATGAAGGACACTGTCAGCCGAGAGGCTTTACGGCACAAGGAGTTTGAGGGCAAGGTGAAGCTTGGCCGAAGGCGAGATCATTTTATCTTCTCCATCGAGAGCACAGGGCAGTGGGATAGCGATGAGCTTTTCCTTGAGTCAGTCAAGCATCTCAAGCTCAAATGCAAGAAGCTTGAGCAGCAAGTTATCAACATGGCGAGGTAGCCTGCTACATCACAAGGATATTTCGGGTCTTGTTTGGCGCAGTATCATAATTTTTGGGTTGATTTGTTTTCTGCGGTCTCTACGGTTAGATAAAAAGAAATGATACCATGACCACATCACAATATCCGCCACCCGTTTCCTCTCTGGCCTCTAAAAAGGATACTCATCTAACGTTAGTATTTTTGAGTCGTCATCATGTACCTCTCATTCATCAATCCAACGCCTAATGATGCCCAAAAGTCCGAACGCCCTTTACTGACCACTTGGCCGAGAATCAAGAACTTATCTTGAACTTGACGTAAAAGTTGAATTGAAGAGGGAACGCAGGATCAGTGACAACAACCTGCTGCCCGTCTTCGAGTCCAAGCTCTGTGAGGGTCTTACTCAGGTTCGGGCGTGTCTGCTCCTCCAAGCCTGGAGGAAATTGCATGTATAGAGTCTTTCCTTCGGCACGGATCGATGGCTTCTTTAATTGCGCTTCGGGGCGAATCGCGAATGATTCAATCAAGTCTTGCAGAGTGGAGTTGGGGTTGACTTCAAGAGGGCGAGCCTGGCGTCCACAGACAGGGCAGTCGTCCTTCTTCTCATGTTTGAAGGTGTATGTATAGATGCTATCGTTGCCAGAGTACATCATATAGTTTGTGTCGAATCCAAGACAAGGGGCGGAGGTTGTAGCGATTTTAAAAGCTTCGTTACAGCATGCAGCGGCAATGATAGCGTTGGTAGATGCAATCGCTGGAATGATGTTCTTGATGGTTCCTTGTGTTAACGAATAAGTGACACCAGGGATGCCAAACTCTTCAGCGCGAGTAAGTGCTTTTTGGAACAGCCAGGATACATGCTCCGGGTCATCCTTGTCAAGCTTCGGGAATGGCTTCTCTTGCTCCCAAGCAATAACGTGGGCCCATTCAATGCAGTGCTCGGGTTGTCGTGGGATTGAGGCGATAGTACACAGGGGAACAGCGGCGCGCGGTGCGTGCATATCTAGCTGGCACTCAATACAGGATGTCATGGATGGGAGGATGACTCGCGCCTGTCCCTTGAATCCTTCAGTGCCACCATCAATGAGAGGCTTTATCGCATCGGGGTCTTCAGCGTCTTCGGCAATAGAAACAAGCATGGCGTTGATCCAACGGCGGGCCTCGATGCTGTCTAGCCCGCAGATTACAAGCTGGAACTGCTTGTAAAACTCTTCGTCGAAGTCCTGGATACGGTTGTTGTGGGCCGTGATGGAGACGCCCTTGACTCTCTTTTGGACGAAAGCAGCGGCAACCTCTGCTTTGTATTTGCCAACATCATCTTTTCGGAATAAGAACTGGCGGTTGAGGTTGGAAATATCGATGGTATCTAGAGTAAGATGAGCCAGCGATCTTTGATAGAAAAGACGATTCACAAACCCATGTCTATTACGTGAATATTCCTAAACCTGGACATGGCAAGATTCTTCAGAATTTCACATCCTAGGCCTCCTGCGCCGCTGTATTATGGAGGTTAGTGAGCCGGACATCTGAGTCTTTCAAGGGAGATGACTGACATGACGCTACACAAATTAGTATGCCTTTCATAGCTGTGTAGTGTGTACATCAACACTCACAGAACTTTGAACGTTTCAAACTGCGCCAGAAACTCCGGCGCAGTAGCATCGGGATCGGTGTAAGGCCCTGCATTACGGCGGATTTGGTCGAGGTATTTCCTTGCCTTGCGGTTAGTTGTTTGTTTGTGGTTTCAAGAGCTCCAACAGCTCCCAGCGAAAATAAAAGGTCTTACCATCGCACGTCTTCGTAGCCGCCGGCAGCTTCCTGAGCCACACTACCCATAATGAAGATTCCCAATGACTTTGTAGTAGAACAACACGGCAAATGAATGTATGAGCAGGTTCGCAGGGAGATATGTAAGATCAAAGAGTGGTCCACAGCTTGGTTACTACCTAAGTAAGGACGGGAGCTCTGAAAGGATCCGTGCGTGGGGGAGGATCGTCATTGCCTGGAGCTGGCTCGGTGAAGCTCGGTGAGGGTGGGGCCAAGGTGAGTAATGCTTTGGAGCATCTAACCCTAAACACCAGGTAATAATGTATGCCTCTATCAAGCTTTCAAAGCTCAAACAGCATGACACTTTAGTGGACAACTCGCCAGATTAAACTACACAGACTAGAATGGACGACCTTCTCACCCCCGTGAGCACAACCTACCTCAAACCTCGGAATGAGCCTGAGCCACTTTTCACAGAAGTCAAACCACCTTCTACCCAAAAGAAACCAGCCAACATCAGTGACAAGTCGACGGCTGATGAAATTATCGATGCATTAAAAAACCAACCAGACTACGATACACTTATTTCAGTGCTGATTTTTCTAAATAACCCAAAATCTGCGTCGAGTAACTTCTCATTCTCAACACCCAGCCCCAAAAGTGCGTCTATCATCCATCTGCTGGTCTCGGAGATCGCATCAAATTACTGGGCACTTTTACTTGAGGGAAACATTGAAGATGATAAAAAGGATAAAACAGAACTTCCACGAGATGCAGATCTTTTCCTTGGCTGTCTACGCAGTCTGACAGGTCTTAACGCTGTCATCTCACAACTGCGAGTTCTCATTCAAGAGTCACGGCTAGGAGGGAAAGAAGAGAAGAGAGTAGACTTATCAATCAACGCCGGCATTCTGTTGAGTATTCTATCTTCCATTATTGGTGGCGCTCAATCAATCTCCACGATATGGAGCTCATCGACCAAAGGAATTTCCAGTGCCGCACTGCAAAGAGTCCAGTGTCAGAAACTTGCATCAATTCTCTCGAATGGTCAGATTGTGTCAATCGCAGCGGAAGCTTTAGAAGTCATGGGACGCGATCAAGTCGACGATGGGGTCAAATGGATCGCTGACGGACTAAAATATAGCAGATGGGTGGGAAATGCTATTGTGTCATGGGTTCATTCATCGCCTGAACCTGATGGCATGGCCTTCGCTTGTGAGTTGTTCCAGAAGTCGCTGTCGCTGCCCCATTCTGGTAAGATACCTACATAGGAATTCCATTCCCTGGTACTTGCTGATGCTTATGCTACAGAAATTCTTGTCAAAATCGCAATCGACAGACTTCTTCTATCTCAAAGAAACTCAATTTCAACCTTCATACAACTTGCTCTCAGCCAACATCGAACTTGTAAGAAGGTGTTCCATATTTTACTTCAGCACCTTTCACAGAAACATTTGAATCGTCTGAGCCTGGAAGACACACACCCCGACGACAAGGTTTCTGCCGTTGCTGGGCTTCTCATGGAAGTCGCATTGAACGACGAAACGAGAAGAGATATTCTTATCAACTGGTGTGCATCTTCATCAGGTGCTGGTGTTGGCGATGGAGTAGGTATTCGCAGAGCTGCCATAGCTGCTCTCGCACGAGACCGAGAAGCGATTATTACAGTATTGGAGAAGAGCATCGTACAATTTGGAGATGAGCTGTACATCAGGCATTCAGCAATGCTTCAGCAAGATGGTAACGACTATCCCCACGCGGTTCATTTATATGCTTGCTGACATTTTATAGCGCATACTCAAATCCTACTCCTTGCCGCTGGCTACGTACACAGAGTTTCTCCAATGAAATTGACGTTGCTCATGAGAGTAGGCACCTACATGAACACCATCTCAAATCGCATTGGTTCCACACAACCCAAAGCTCAGTTTCTTGGTTTGGTAGTTGGGGAATCGTTGTCTGCTTTGATCGACGATAAGAAGCAGAGGCTCGATTTCAAGATGGAGCAGACAGAAACAGAGGAAGCGCAGCAATTAAAGAGTCTAACCAAGGTCTCCGACCCTGTTGGCCCTATCGACCCTATCCTATTCAACCACGCATTTGAGACTATCCCTCAGAAGCGAAAGCCTTCAACGCCAAGCGAGGCTCTTCAAAAGAAAGTCAAGCAGAAGAAGAAGCCCGTTATTACCGAAGTTAAGCCAAAAGCCATCATCGAGGAGATTGATTCTTCAGAAGAGGACAACGATCTCGCCCCTTATTCGAAGGACTCTGACCCTGAAGACTCGGATGATGACGCAACACTTGTACAACGCAACAAGCCCAAACCGCCTGTTTATATCAGAGATCTCATATCGTACTTCAGAGATTCTGAATCGTACGACAAACAGTTACTCGCTTTACGTACAGCTCCAGTTCTCATCAGACGCAAGGCCAATTATGGAACCGAGGTATGTTTCCACGCCGATGAGTTGGCTGGGCTTTTGGTGGGTATACAGGACAAGTTTGAAATAGAAAATTTCGATGATTTACGATTACACGGTATGGTAGCGCTTGTTGTCTCTCAACCTAAGACTATGGCCCCATGGTTTGCTCGAACTTTCTTCGAGGGCGACTACTCCCTCCACCAACGGACATCAATACTCGTCACGTTGGGCCTGTCAGCCCGAGAACTGGCGGGTTTAGAAGTATCTCAATACCAGTCCGCTGCTACCTTTCCCTCAAAGCGGCTACCTGAAAAGATGGAGCAACTTTATATTGGCTCTGGAGATGACAACAGCACCCTACCGTCGTCTCAGCTGAAAGCACTCCCATCAACTGCTCTCGAGAATATTTCACAGTCGCTAGCATCTTCATTCCTTGCTCCGCTCGCTGCAGAAGCAGCCGATGCCAACACAGGTCCAGATATCTTGAAGCTTCAAAGCTTCACGGCTCGCTACAAGTCCAAATCTAGTTCCAAACCTCGTATGCGTGATATTCCCAATACCACTGCCGCTTTGCTTGCGACTTTCTTCTTCTCCCCACTTACCGCGCATTTCCAGGTCGCCCTTCGTTCTGCCAAACCAATCATACTCAACCATGCACTTCTGGCGCTCTACCTACAGACGTTAGGTATTGTTGTTCACGCCGCTGGACCCTCCACACTTTCGCTGCCACAGTTAACTGCGGAGCTATGGGATCTGCTTCTGGGCGTTCGTGTACATGTTTTTGGCGATATTGGCGCCATGAAAGGATGGCTCGTGGCTATGGCGTCCCTGCTGGAAGTAAACGGCGGCGACATGCGTCGGCTTTGTGAAACCCAAGGCAGAGAGGTGATGGAGACAAGAGAATGGGTCGCAATGGTGTTCGAGAAGACTAGAGGAGAGGATGGTGGGGAGGAGAACGAGGTCAAAATGCTAGCGGCAGGAGTTTTGATCAGGTTGGGAGAGGCCATCGAAAGGTACCAAGCTTTGCTAATGGGAGACCTGGTCGGATTCCAATAAGCCAAATGCAAGAGCTAGGTGAATGGGGGGCATTTTTGAGCATTCTATTCGTGGTTTATTATGATCGTATGTTGTATCACAATATCCAGCTTTAAACCGATATTCAATTAATGGGAAGCCATTCCTAAACTCCAAAATCACGCGGTGTCATATTATTAGTTCCCATATACATTCATAAATGTCTTCAAGGGGTCTCAATAGACTCCATCCTTGTTGTGCTTGCTCTTCGAAGTGGAAGACCCGATAAGTATGCATTTGCATGGCTGAGATGATCACTTAGGCTCATGGCCATGCGTCGAAGCTCCTCCTTGACATGTTCTGATGAGGCCTGGCCTTCCATGACTTGAGGTGAGGGTGCAGTAGGTGCAGGTGGGAGGGATGGCTGTTGTTGTTGATAAGATCGAGGGTAGTCTTCCCGAACTAGTGACCGATCTAGTTGAGGCTGAAGTGGGGGAGGTTGAAGTTCAGGGGCGGCAAGCGTTGGTGGAGTAAAAGATTCAGGGTCAGTATCGGCGAACTCGCTAAGGGAGTAGGGTCTTTCACTCGGGGTGCTCCCGTTGGTCTGGGAAGATTGAGGTTGTCCCTGGGGTTGATACAGGGGAACCTGTGTCTGCTGGTAGGACATCTGAGGATCATGTCGCTGGGTGTTATTCAGCGAAAGATCTGCAACGGCATTTGCAAACTCAGAATCATCAGATACATAGATGGATGGCTCTCGTATACTGTTGGGCATAAGGTAAAGGGAGGCGTGCTTTTCTAACTGGAAAGGATCGGCCCCTCCCAGCTCCGAGCCAGCCAACGATCCTACATCCGAGTGTGACGTGGACGGTCTTGTATAGTCGCTCATAGGAATGGGATCAGCTAGGCCCATGTCCAAGTCAATGAGACTGCCTGACGACGCTCGGTTGTTGACTGGGGAAGGAACCGCAAGGTCATTGAACTGCGCCGAAGGCTGGATTGGCTCTGTCGGCGGGTGGATCAGGCGGCTGGTACTTGGCCCTTGGTCATCGTTGAACGGGAATCTAAACATTTCTGGGTTTGCTGAGGCGGGAGGGGCCATGGAAGGGAACTTCCAATCCCGTGTCCTGCGGTTGTTGTTCATCATATCTGCTGGATCACTAAGTGGTGGTTTATTATAGGAGACATCTCCAAAGTCATAGTCGGTCGATGCCCTGGGATCTCCAGCTCTGATCGTGTTCAGGTCAACAAATTCGGAGAGGTTACTACCATCTAGGGACATGTCAAGATCAATCAGGGATTCTCTCACTCCAGGAGACTGAGATGAGTCGTCTCTAAGCGGTAAATCCGACGCAGGAGGCGGGGGTGGAGGGGTGAAATCGGCAGTAGGCGGAGGAAACGGACGGCCATAATATGCTCGTGAGTTGTCCTCGTAGTTCGATATCGTATTTGGGTCAAACAGCTTTTCCAGTGGTGCCTTGACGGAAGGAAGGTGAGGTGGCGGACGTCGACGTGATTTTGGCTTTTGGGTTCTGGACGCATCGTCGAACTCATCCTGCTTGAAGTCGACGTTGGAGCCGTAAACATCAAATACAGCTTGAGCGTCGCCAGTTTGGAGTACCTGTTGATCGAACGCAGCGGTTGTGCTGAAGTTCCACTCATCATTGTCCAAGGCCAAGTTAGCGAGGTCTGATGGCCCCTGGGCTCCTCCTGCAGAGAAGAGGGACTTGCGAACACCACCTTGGGCTTCCCACAACTTGTAGCCTCTAACCAAGTGTGCCAAGCTCGAAGCAGGATAAGCATCCTGCGTGTTGTTTATGTAACGGTGTCTCTGAATTTGCTCAATCGGTGGGCGTTTTTTAGGGTCATCAACCAAGCAGTACGCCACAAGGTCTTTCAAGCCCTGGGAATACCGGTCGCCATCAAGTCGAGGGATGTGTTGTTTGAGGTATGAGCCTAGTCTGTTGAAATCCATCATGCCTGCAGCTACGCTTGGTGGTAGACCCGATGCAATTTCATAGACCATGGCGCCAAAAGCCCATATATCCACCTCGGTACCATAAGAAGCCGCAGGGTCGAACAGCTCTGGGGCCATCCAATGGGGTGTACCAATGACTGTTGAGCGCTTGTCAAATTTGGTTTCGATAACACCAGCAACTCCGAAGTCACAAAGCTGGACGTTTCCCTCCTCCGTGACTAAGATATTGGCACACTTGATGTCTCTGTGAATGATACCCTGACCATGAACCCAGTAGACAGCTTCGGCCACTTCGCGCAAAATGGGAATAATCCATTTTTCCTGAAGGCCGCCCGGTGAGGTTGGTTTCATAAGGGTAGCTACGCTGCCCCCAGCGCAGTATTCTGTTATCATCCACATGGACTGCCCGACAGGAAGAGCATCGATAACATGATTGATGTTCTTGGCGCCACTGTTGCTGAGCAGTTGCAGGGCACTAATTTCCTTGAGCAAGTCGCTATATGTATCGGCGAGCTTGGGGTTAACTGTGTCACTCTCTTCAATGTCGATGATTTTGACGGCAACCAGCTGGTTCGTTGTTAGAGAGGTGGCCTTGTAGACTCGACCAAAACTGCCTTTGCCAATGAGCTCTGAAAGTCGATACTGTGGAGGGTCCTTTCCGACTTTTGAGCACTGCTCGGCAACCACTTTTTGCATTTTCTTTGCATCTTCAATCGCTTTCTGCTTTGTGACCGAAAAGTCCGGCCCTTTGACTTGAAGCGACGACATGATGATGAATGTTGTGAGGCTTGTCTCGGGTTTACTTAGCAGGGGATGTGTAACTACCTAAGCTAAGATCGCTTGAGCTTGATATGCTTGGTTGGTTCACTTCATGATAGCCTGGACATGTGGTGCAAGTGGGCGAAGATGGAGATTGGGCCGAGTGCGAGCTATGAGGAAGAAGGCGAGGAGTGATGACTGGAGCTGAGTTTTTTTCGGCGATGTCGAAAGCGTTGAATGAATTGGGTTTGTTGTAACATGCAATGTTGCATATTTCGAAAGGGGCCCTTGACGGTTTCCCCAAGTTACAGGTTGTGGTGGTAGCCAATGAGCGGGCTTGACAAAGTTGTGGCGGGGCAGACTTGAGTGGCTAATGCGAAAAGACAGCCTCATCTCCAAATCACTTCAGTTGGGTGCGTGCTGTGTTGGCGTTAGCGGCCAATTGCAATCATGCATGATACGACCATGAAACTAGAACTGTCACATTCCGAGTCAGATACAATAGTTTTTCATTAAGAAGGTCAGGTCTCATAAGTAATTTGTTATCCTTTGAAAACCCCTTCAGTTATGTGCCTGACGGTTGTCCTTATCAATTTCTTCCATCGTCATTGCTGAGTCGGTGTCTTCCTCCACAACACCAAGTGTACCTTGATCAGGATTGAACAGTTCGCATTTCGACTTCTACGCCTCCTTAATACACAATATCTCTTGCGGGTATATACATCAAGTAATTTGGAGAAGACGACTCCCTTCACCAGCCATGATGTTTCAGACAACCGCCCAGATACAGCACACGTCGCCTATTTCCTCGACCACTGCAGCCCCAAAAGCCATAGAGATGCTCCACGATCATGTTTTCTTCCTACATTGCAATCCTTATATGTCCAAATTCGAGGCCATACCCAACCCAGACCCTACTCCATCAGTTCCTGACACACTTGAGGTCAAACCTATCGCAGCACCGGACTGTTATTCAGTCACAGACCGAATTCATACCTTGCCAGCAGGGCTCTGGGACTCCGATGTGATTAGTTCATATGAGTTTTTTGACCTGGAAAGCGGGGTGTTTGTGAGAACGCGAGGGCCAATGGGTCTGGTACTTGAGACTATTTGGAAGATAAAAGAATCTAAGGGTGGAAACCTGGAGATTATGGAGCAGGTCTCTATTACATGCTCTAGGCTGATCATGGGTATGATCAAAAGTTCATGTGAGGCTGGATGGAAAGGGGTTCATGGAAAGATGCTTGAGAGGATAGAAGAGTCGTCATAAGTGAGTGCTTTCAACAATACCCTAAGCACAATGAATGGACGGTAAAGCCAGGTTCCGGTCCGGCAATACGTGGCGATATCGTACTGAGTTGTTTCCTCCCAAAGTCGTTCCAATGCTCAACGTTGCCATGCTGCCATGCTACCCTAAGTAGCTCTAAGACCATTGTTCATGATAGATGGAGTGTTTATGCTCTTACAGAAACCACAGCATATATACTGGTATAAAAATGTACTCTTGTGTTGATTCAATGAGAAACTGTGCGTTCCAATCTTACCTATTCTTGCTTCCCTCAAGTAAGCATCATCCCAGGCAACAGTTATAAACTTCAGCCCCAAGCAAGCAACAACAGGAGCCTAGCAGCCCAAGTGACTTATACCTTTATCTTAGATTGGCCATCTCACAGAGTGGCAAAGCCAGCTCATTGATTATAGGCTGTGATCCAAGCTTTTGCCTAGATTAATAGGTAAATAACTATACCCTCGTGAGTCATTCTCGAAGTTCAACCTCAGTCTTAAGGCCATCATGATCATACTGGCCGGGTATAAAAGAACCACCTCCTCCAAATATTGCTTTCTCTTTTTCCTTTATTCTTCTTCACCTTCTTCTTTGCCATAAGACTTGGATCAAAGTGTAGTAACTGTTCTTGTTGAGGCTAACCCCTCAACACGGGTCGTAATCCGGCTCGATACTGTCCTGATTTTTGGTTTATTGGTGATGGCTCAACGTCGCTTGCGTGTTTGAATCGTTCCCAGGGTGTCCTTGGTATTACACTGTCTCCAAGCGATGCGCACATGTTTGTGTCTCTCAGTACATTCATCATTATGCTTTCATTGCATCTTGGCTGGTATACCCAGCGGTGCGAAGAAGGCCACTTCCGCTGTAGATAAGTATCGTATTACTTTACGCTTAGAGCAACTGAAGTTCTGGAGAGAGAGTTGTGACGGGTTGTTGCACAATCCTCACCAAACTTTTGTTTGGATCCACGTGAAAGTAAATAAACTCCCGATTTGTCTATTGAGGGGAATAGCACATTTGCATGCCGTAATTTAGAAAATAAAGAGTGAATTAAGCTGGAATTTTGTGACAAGCTGCAGTAGAAGAAAAGTGTAGCCGTTAACACTGGAATTCTAGAAATAGTCCTGTGGTCGTGAGTTAAGCATGCAGGCATGGTACTTTGAGGAGGTAGGTAAGTTAAGTACACATACAGTCAGAGACTGGAGGCGTGGCGAAGCGACAACCATGGATTTGCTCTCTACCATCGTCACGTGATCGCGCGACGCCCACTTTGCCATCCACCGCGCTTTCGCGTTAAGAGGTCCAAAGCATCCCACCTCATTTTCGGTTGGCTGCTGATTTTCCAGGACATTTTTGCCTTCAATCTCTGTCTTCTGCTCATTGCCTTGACGACAACTAAAACACCCAGGCCCTTTTCCAGTCCTCAATTCTGCCAAAGACAAAGTCAATACTCACTGTTTCATTGGCTATCACCATGGTGGCACCGAAAAAGTCCAGCCAGTCTCAAACACCCAAGAAGACTATCTCGCATTTATCCAAAAAGCCAGTCAAGGCCAATCGAAGTATCCTTAGCTTTTTTAAGAAGGCTGAGAAACACGAGGGCTCTCTGTTTCTTGGGGCTGCGCCGGACCCCATTGAGCATGAAGATCTCTACACTGCCGATGACGCCAACGACTCGATTCGATGCAACGAGGCCGAATCGCCCAATAAAAAGAGGAAACTGGGCGAAGAACCAGAACAATTGCCCAATATCAAAGTCTTTATAAACGCTGAGCAGGTGGCCGGGGCTGATGACCAATCCTCACCCACCAAGTATGATGGCGAACCGCCACGGAAGTCAACAAAATCCAAAATTAAGACGCCATTCGTAATGGACTCGGACAGTGAGGATGAGTTCGAAGACGATGTTATGGCCATAAACAATAAGCCTGAAAAGAATGGCCAATGTACGGAGCTTTCCCCGCAAAACGAAGTCCAGACGGACGGTTTTACTAAGATCGATGAAAAGAAGGAAGCAGATATTACCACACAAGCCTTGAAAAGGGAAGATTCAACATACCAACAATTCTACGATCTCGGAGAAATAGTAGACGAGGAGTTCCCAGATCTGAACGATCTAGAAGGGGAGGAAATGCGAGTAATGCGTTACATGAGAGAGCAAGCTAGGTTAGAAGCGGAGGAAGCTGGGATTTCAAGCGAAGACCTGGCCGATGACCCTCTTGACGATGATCATATGACAGATTGTTGTCCCATATGCAGCGGGAGCCTGGCCGGGATCTCTATAGATGAGGCAACACGGCATGTCAATTCCTGCCTTGATGGACACCCGATCCCGTTGCCAAAACCGCAGCAAGCAACACCAGAACGAATCAAGTCGGAGAAACTAATACCAGTGGTTCCTGTCTTAACCCCTAAGGTCGAATCGACCGACGTCAGCAAAAGATTCGCACGGGCTGCTGTTCCCAGGCCCGGCCAGGCGAACCCTTTTGAAGTTACAAGTTCTGGCCCGGCACCGAAGTCTGCTTTCTCGAAACTCATGTCCAATAATGCTGAAGACTCAGCATGGCAAGAGGCTGCTGCTGCTGAGCACGCTTCTCGAGGAAAGCAAGCATATGAGAGGACGTGCCCTTTCTACAAGATTATGCCCGGATTTTCCATTTGCGTGGACGCTTTCCGGTATGGCGCCGTTCAGGGTTGTAAAGCATATTTTTTGAGTCATTTTCACAGTGACCACTATATTGGTCTTACGGCAAGATGGTGTCACGGCCCTATATACTGCAGCAAAGTCACGGGCAGCTTGGTCAGGAATCAACTTCGTACAGCGGCAAAATGGGTTGTGGAGCTGGAATTCGACAAATCCTATGACATACCAGGGACAGAAGGCGCGAAAGTAACGATGATACCAGCAAATCATTGTCCAGGAAGCTCTCTCTTCCTTTTTGAAAAGACTATGAGGCAAGGTCCCGACAGCCGTGTTCAACGCATATTACATTGTGGAGACTTCCGTGCTTGCCCTGCTCATGTCAAGCATCCTCTTCTTAAGCCAGAGACTATCGACGCGATCTCTGGAAAGTTCAAGCAACAAAAGATTGATATCTGCTACCTGGACACCACGTATCTCAATCCACGATATTCTTTTCCACCCCAGAATGATGTTATCAATGCCTGTGCCGACCTTTGTGGCTCATTGTCTCCTGATCCCAATTGCAAAGATGATATATGGGAAAAAGCTAGCGGACAAGGAACTCAAACAGTCAGCAAGTTCTTCCCAAACATAAAACCGGATGAGAACGCAAAAGTGGATACCAAAAAGAAACACCCACAACGACTGCTCGTGATTTGCGGAACGTACTCTATTGGAAAAGAACGCATATGCATCTCCATCGCTAAAGCACTCAAGTCCAAAATCTTTGCATCACCTGGCAAGATCAAGATCTGCAAACAGCTGGACGACCCAGAGCTCACGGCACTCCTTACATCGGATCCCCTCGAGGCACAGGTGCATATGCAGATGTTGATGGAGATTCGTGCAGAAACTCTTCAGGAATACCTAAACAGCTATAAGCCGTACTTTAGTCGTATTGTTGGACTTCGGCCAAGTGGTTGGAACTTCCGACCAGCAGGCAAAACCATCGGTGCGAACACACCGCCTGGCAGCATTCATACTCAGCAGATCCTTCACGACAAGGGTTGGCGAACACGATTTGGATATAAAGATTTTGTTCCGCAGAGAGGCAGTACCAAGGAAGCCATGTGCTTTGGAGTTCCTTACTCAGAACACAGTAGCTTCCGAGAGCTCGCCATGTTTGTTCTGAGTTTGAGAATAGAGAAAGTCATCCCGACAGTCAATGTGGGGAGTGAACAGTCAAGAAAGCGCATGAAGGGTTGGATAGACCGCTGGCTTTCAGAAAGAAGAAGGGCTGGATTGGTTATCCCGCTCATTGAAGGTGAAGATGATGACAGGGTGCCGGAGCAGGAACTTTGGGACGGTAAACCTGGTAAAGCCGGCGGAGCATTTTGGTGATCGATTATGATGTGGAGCGATTTGTATAGTATTCTCTTGAGCGGGAGTTCCATCTGATGACCTTTAATTCTTGATACTACGTTGACACATCTACATCGTCAATCGTTTCATGACTCTCAGTTCAGTATAATGTTTGAAAGGGAAAAGAGCATTTGATTATCCGCATAAGGAGCAAACGCCTCATGGATTCTCCCTGGTGACCATCCCGGTTTCGATGTAATTATCATTCTCTCCATTTAGTAAAAGTCAGCTCCGAAAAAGTTTATCTCGCCTCTTATCCATCACCTTGAACTACTCATTTCGCCTTGGCTTGCTGAGCTGCCGCTTCTGTTACACACGTATCAGAATGCCGTATTGGATTTCTTGGAAATGCAACTTACCCCTCCGTGTAGCATCCTCCAGCAGCTGTGTGTCGACTGACGCGCCGGGAAGATGAACGTATCTCACAACTGAACCTCGGATAAAGACGTTCTTGACAGAGCTCTATGATACATATTAAGTCAGATGTCAAGTTTCTTTCACGACACCAGGATAAGGGCATAGTCGACATACAAGATGAGGGTACTTGAGCTCCTCAACAACCTGGATGTCATCGAGCTTGATGTTGAGGTACTGATCCACACTCTTAAGAATTCCCTTCAGCTGAATGTCGTTCTTGAGCTCTACAGTGACCTCATGGTCGATGAGCGTCTTGAAAAAGCTGTATGAATAGTGTCAGCGTGCGAACCAGGGTGTTAACCACATAGAAGATAGTTCGATGGTACCTAAAAAAGAGCATGGTATCGGTGGCTTTTCCGCGATTAAGGCTTAACGCAGGATAAATCGAATATGTTTGGGGGTTTACGAGTGCTCGTCTTGTAGCTGCAACCGGTTTTGTTTCTCGAGCGAGTTTCTGTATCGAGGAAGGCGCTTAGATATTTGTTTGGTGGTGCAGGATCTCCATCATGATAGCGTCTACAGGCAAGGCATCATTGACTGTGATCACGTGACGCTTCATGATTCACCAGCAAGTGGCGTAGGTAATCAGCAGTAATTCATCATTGGTTGCTTTAATCTGCGACATATTTACATGAATATCTCTTTGGAATTCACACGTCTGTTTGTATCAAGAGTCATGCTCAGGTAGTTCTTATTCTTCTAGATAAAGCAGCTGGCCATGAACCAAGACTGACTGAAAGCCAAATCCTTTCGCGCTGCAGGTAAGACTTGTAAATAACCATATGTCTTTATAGACCTCAAATCCTCGCTTTAATCTTTGGGTGGTTCTCATGTCTTCTTTTTAGCAACAGATGTCCGACCCTCCTCACACGATTCCCGTTCCTTGCCTTCAATAAGCAAAAGCCTCCATGCCCAACCACGCTGTGTATATCAATAGTGTATGGGTCCTATCATTCCAACGCCTTGCAAGACTGGAAAATGCCGATTCGTTTTCTTTCGTGATTCGTGAGATTGAGCTTGTAGTCTACGCTACATAGCGATATAGAGTTGGTGCGTCATCTTCATCAGGGCGTTCAAGATATTCTCTCGCGATGAGATCCTCGATACGCTTCTTGATGAGGGCAACCTCGGGGCGGAAACTACCGGAGAGTTGTGACAGAACTTCACTAGTGAGCTGCGAGTGAGAAAGCTCCTTTCGAGATCTGCGAGAGTTAGTAACCAAAGCTGGCAATGAGACTTAGACTTGGGACCTACTTCATGATTCGCACGATTGCCGCATCGACAACGTGAGCTCTGGTTTGGTTGTTCTTCTCCTCAGTGTTCTTTCGTTCCGTGTTATCTTCGACCTTGGACACCGCATTGATGATGGGTGCTTTGATTCGTATGGTCTTGCTCTGGAAGGATGCATTGAAACAAAACTTATCGCCTGCTTTCACGGACTTGTTGGCAGGATCCTTCATCAAGACGCGAGACTTGGGTGCCACAGCAATAGCTGTCAGCGTCCTCATGAGATCCGGAGTTGAGATGTTGGTCTTAGCTTGAATCTCTTCGAAGGTTAATGACTGGCCCTCCTCAAGATCGTTGAAGAGAAGCAAGACAACCATCGCAAAAGTCGGCACGTTGATCTCGTATCTTCGCTCCCGAGAGAGCGGGCCAGACTTTCCAGGGATGGCCGGAAAGGTACATTTGACATCTGAACTGCCAGTGGTACCAATCCAGGTGAGCTTGCGTCCATTACGGTTAGTTAGATAGTACTGCTCAAAGCTCGCCTGCAACCGTCGCAGTTCAGGGGGGTATGTACACGTAACACGAGATCCTTCGCCAATCTGTGTAGTTCGGCCCATGACCTCGGGTGGCCAGTAGTTTGTAGTGAGAACGTTGATGTTAAGGTCGATGTTTTTGCCGCTGCCATCTCCCAGGTCACGAATGTGGTCACGATAGCCGCTGGTGAGCTCTGTTGACGTGACAAGATCTCTGAACATGCCTTCAAACTTGCTTGTGAATTGTTGGCCCAGCTCTTGTTTCATTCTGGAAATGATCTGCTTTTCAACATCATGGCTTTCGGACTTTCCGTGAAGGAGGCGTCTTGCCAGATGTCTCTGGTAGTATGTCTGGAACAGGTCTCTGTCCTGAAGGTATCGAATCAGGACGATAGCTTTCTCTAGAACGATATCGACTTCTGCCTCCGTCTTGCCTTTGATGCCTCTCTTTAGGTTGTCATCGATAAACAGAGAGACATATTCAGAGCTGCGGCTGAACATGTTGATAAAGTCAGAGAAGCTCTTGGTCAGTGCGCTTTGGATAATAAGATCTCCTTGAAAACAACGATCCCAGAGGTTATCGAACTTGTCCTTCAGACGGAGAACATCGTCTACCCATTTGATCGCAGCAGCTGTCTGCTGCGCCGCAGGGTTTAAGATCTTTGTCTTTTCCCCTTCACCGCCCTCGTCTCCTTCGCCATGACCAGACGAGAAATCAGTGTTCTTCAGTACCTTCTCAATCTCCAGGCCGAGCTCAACCACGCGGCTTTGCAAAATATCTCGTAAAGCAGTCTTCTTTGAATCAACTCTGGAGATGAGTTTGTAGAGAATCGAGAGGTCGTCAATTTTGTCATTATCAATCATCCATTTGAGGCCACTCCCTTCGAGAGCCAAAAATTCGGACAGATGCTTGACTATGAGTTCTTGATCAATAGTTTGCGTGACTTTTGGTAATGTCTCTAACTCGATTGTTGTTCCGCATCGATCGATTTCTTCGTTCAGTCGCAGTTGGGTGTGTCGCAACCAAGCTCCGGCATCCGATTCGCGTAGTAGTTTCTCACACTCAGCGGCATAGTATGTCTTGCTGTTTTCTAGGAAGCGAGGTTCGAATACTGTCATGTACAGTTTATCGTTTTCCTTCTCTTCTTCGGTTTCGTAGAGGCTGCTGAGCATTCGACTACAGCTTCGGATGAGATTTCTGTCAATGATATCTCCTTCGCGCTCCATATCGATTTGGTCAAGAACCACTGATATAAGAATGTCAATCACCTTGCTCTTTGTGTTCGTGTTCAGCGAAGATCGCAGAATATGATCGCGGAAAAGCGCGATGGTGGTGGCGAAGATGGGTGTTCGTTGTGCCTCGAGCTGCGCGTAGCCCCTATCAAGATACATAAGAATATCGGCGGTCATGTTCATTGACATGTTATGATCTTCCCACGTATCACGCAGCCCCTTGAGGAATCTCTCTCCTGTCTGCCGTCTCTCATTGACGGACGCCGTCGTGGTTCGTTCGGCGCCAATGTTGATCAGGCTCTTGCTGACGAGTTCTCGAATCTTGGGGATAACATGATCTGCAAACCACTGTTCCTCGAAACTTTTGACCCTATCATAAAGCAATTCGCCTTTCTTCTTGAGCACCATCTTGTACGCGGCTCGGTATAGCTCCTCGAATGACAGTCGACTGCAGTTCTTCATGTGTATGTCGCGCAGGGCTTCATCTAGCATCTTCCAGCAAGCCTCGAAATCGGAACCCTCGGCAGCTTCATTTGGCTAAAGACAACGTCTTAATTCAGGATTTAGATACTAACGTTTCAGTGCATCGAACTTACACGGACAAGGCGACGAGGAGGACGAATCCTTCCCCGAGCGCCGGCTCCTCCACGTCCTGAGATCATATTTTATGGCAATGCAGCTGGCAATATCGCACCAGGTAATGAATTTCAGGGTGTCGTAGGGGTTTTATGTTTCCTGAGGAAGAATGGACCTCTCTTGCGTTTCCTGCGTTGATCCTGAGCCTTGAATATGTATGGTGGGGTAATGATGGATGCAAGTCGTAGCCTCCAGGCGGGGCCGCATTGAATGGCGAAATCGGCGAATAAAAAAAGGAACGAAGAGGCAGAGACAGGTAGGCACCTTGAGTTAAAGAAAGATTTTAGGCGACAAGCCCCCGGGCGCCAGGTACAGAGAAGGCGAAGAAATGGACGGAAACCCCGGGGCACTGGTAAGGCACGCTTTGAGAGATGGCAAGCTCAAGTTGGCGAGGCTACAATTTATGGCTTCTGCATCCATGGTTTGCTAGTTCAACCCAAGGCTCTGTTATCGATAAGCTTTATGTTCACCAATGATGCAACTTGTGTGGGGAACTGACCAGACACCGAGCTTCACAGCACGAAGTCACGTGGGGGCAATGCCTGTAGCTCCGACCCTCAATTTTTCCGACCGACAATTCAGGCGGCCTTGCTTGATAGCCAGCCTCTCAGCCTCACGCCAAATCGATCCTACAACGACGCGCCTAAAAACCGCCAACTTGACCCCCGATCAATTACACAGCAGTTTAAGCGCCTACACCCTCTCAAATAGCCAACATGAAGCTGGTTCGGTAAGAACTCCCCCTGTCTCTTGCGCACACTTGGATTGTGCTGAGCTTCTTGTCAAGTTTGAGCTTCTGGACTGACTCGGCACAACTAGTTTTCTCATGAAATGCGCCAACGAAACGGTGACAATCGAATTGAAAAATGGTAATAGCTTTCTCCTTGCCCTCAAGCAAGCTTACAGCTATGCGAGCAGCCGTGTACTAATTATCTTCTAGGAACCATTGTTCATGGCACTATTTCTTCCGTCTCCCCACAGATGAACACGGCCCTCCGCACCGTCAAAATGACCATCAAGGGGCAGGATCCCATTTCGTTGGAGACGATGAACCTTCGAGGTTCAACAATCCGATATTTTATCCTGC
Organism: Fusarium sp. NRRL 52700; assembly: GCA_013396095.1. Lineage (NCBI taxonomy): Eukaryota > Fungi > Ascomycota > Sordariomycetes > Hypocreales > Nectriaceae > Fusarium > Fusarium sp. NRRL 52700. The sequence goes on along the minus strand of JAAQRM010000493.1, from coordinate 68,940 downwards.
CCGATTCCTTACCTCTTGACACACTTCTCATCGACGACGCCCCTAAGCCAAAGAACAAGGCCAGAAAGGAAGCAGAGCGGGGCGGACGAGGAGGACGAGGCAGAGGCGGTCCCAGGGGACGCGGACGTGGTGGAGGTCGCGGTCGCGGTGGACGGCCCTGAATGAGAAGGACAAGAGAAGATTTAGGAGAAATGACAAGATGGGGAAAGGATGGAGGCGCACATGCGTGTCGTTAATGTGGAATGACCACGTTATCGCGAAGATATCACATTCAAATGGAACCTGGCGTTCGGGTTGTTTGGCCATTAAAACTGTATGAACCCGCGTGGGGTGGGTATCGCTTTTCTTGTTCTGGAAAGATATTTGAATATATGCTCTCACACACCCCAATTCTATCGCAACATCTTTTCTTCATTCTACGGCATTTGAGTAGTCTCGCCATATCCGTACGATCTGCAGTTTCTCCCATCCGGCTTGTTTGCCGCTGTTCCCAACAGTTTGAGCCCGCCATTCAGGCCCAAACCCCTCGATGCGACTCTTGACTTGATCTGGCTTATTCTGGGCGCAGAGGAGGAGGTAGGCACACCCGCGCCGGGACAGGGTTCGGGGTAGTGCCTCGATCAGTCTATCTGTTGTTTCCATACCATCTAAGCCGCCTGCGTAAGATAATGCCAGCAGATACGAATCGTCGTCAAACGAAGGCTTTGTGCTGACTGCGAGGTCGTCCGCGGTAAACGAATCTGGTCTGGCAGGCATCTCAGGCGTGGGCACATATGGTGGGTTGAAAATGAGGACGTCGATGGTACCCTCGCGCCATGGAGTTGTGAGATCTCCCATGCATGAGCCCAGATAAAATGCATGTGAGTCGGGGTTATCAGAAGCTGCCTTAGCAACTGTCCCGACTGTAGCCCGGCACGCAAATGCGTTCATGTCAACTCCCGCAGTCAGGACCTCGCGCATGCCAAAAAGCTTTTGCGAATGTGCGTGGACAAAGGCGAGGACGACGCCTGAACCCGTGCCGACCTCCACCACGAGAGGCGCTCTGTCGAGAAACGCTTTTTGGAGATACTCGGTCTCTGCAGCCGATGAGAGCGTGTCCAAGAGGAGGTATGAGTCCTCGGCAGGTTCGTAGACTCGCTCATATGGGACGTGCGAAGTGTCGGGTGTTGGTAACATGATGCATGCCTGTCAATGTGAGAATACGTTGTGATTGTGGTGAGGCTTCACTAGAAAACTTGTGATGACACTGGGTGGATGCGGCACGTGATGTATGTATAGAAATTGAGACTAAATAGTTTATAGGAACAAAAGACGGGTATAAAGCTGTTGTTGGTGGATCGCAAATCTCTGGATCATAGCAGAGTAGTAACGGGCTCAGTTTCGAACTGATCGCCTTTTGTTGGGTTGGAAAAGAGCATATCTGGTTCACTTGGATCAGTATGGATGGATGTCTTGGGGTGCATGAACCAGGCAGACAAAAACTTACGGTCGTTGCTCAAGATGTTCCCTGATCAAACCGGTATAAAACACCGGCAATTCAAAGCTCGTGCAAAAGTCCGTCGCGACGATCGCCTCAAAGAATCGCACACTTCATCTCGCAACCCCAGTCATCCTGCCCTGGCCCAACTCCCCATTTGATTCCCCAGCCCATATCCTCCACCATCCGAACCAGATTACGATCGTATACACCGTGCAGCTGACATCGAGGACATGGTCGGCTCTTTGTGTTATAGAATTTTGGTGGTTCTTTGGCTGTACCATCACAGAAGGTCGGGCAATTGTTGAGGCCCATGAATGGCTCGCAGGGTTCTGTGAGGACAAGCCAGGTGTGTTTGCATTCTTTGTGCTGGAAATATGTAGGAGTACACATTCTCAGGTGTTCAGGAATCAATCGCCAGAAAAAGATGCGTTGAAATTATTGCTGAGGAACAAAGACAAAGAGCAAATTCTATTCGCAAGGTAGAAAATGAAGGTTGGTTGGCTGTGTGGTGACATGAATGGATCTTTCCAACAGTGCCAGGTATTCAGTGCTAAAACAAAAGGCCACCTCAATAATATTGTATCGCAACGCCCTTCCCTGCCTCTCCGCATGTGGAATTCTGTTTATACTCATACCCAAAACACCATGAAACTATCATGAATCACGATCCGCTAAACCTCTAAATGACGACTCGGCAGTATTGTCTCCCCCAAGTGTCCCGCTTTGCTCCAGCTCATCATCGCTGATGGCGTCCTCGACAGATGGAACTAGGCGAGATAGCATCGTTTCCATTCGCCGTATCGCCTTTTCCATTTTGACCAGCCTATCTGTAGTTCCCTCAAACATGTCATTCTCGGAGAAAGATCCTCGAAGCTTCTGGGGTGGGATCCCGGGAAACATAGAATCGCGTCGTGATGGACGTCGAGCTCCGGGATCGGGCCTAGAGGTGTTATGTAGGTTGCGGGGCTCTATATCATTTGTGGCATTGCGTGTGAACTGTCGACGGATGAGATGATGCGTGAGATCATCATCGACAGCGATGTCGTCGTGGACAGTATCGGGCGGCGGTACTTGAAAGACGGCGCGAAGGTCTCGGTGAACCGTCAACCGCCACTTCTTCCAAAACTGGCTCTTTGTCGGGGGCGGAGCTTTGATCTCGGTTGGGTCTTCGATCTCACGGGAAGGCCAGAGCAGACGGCGCTCAGCAACAGCGATGATGAGCAGGAGAGGGAGATTCAGAATCTTGACCGCCGTGACGTGGATCTTGTGGAACCAGCGCGGACTCACGACGAATTTGAGTGGGATGAATAGGAATACGGCGAGGATGTTGAACGGGGGTTGGTATGCGAACACAGCGTCAGCCTTGACGCCCTCAAGTGTCAGAACTGCTCGGCGGAAACTGATCTCTGCTATGGCGTTTGACGAAATGTTGCTGAATGTGTTGGAAAGCATCGATACAAGGATGGTAAGGAAGAGGGTGTTCCCGAGGAAGGCGAAGGCTACCATCACACTAGGTCCGAATAGCCAGTGAAACTCGGTCTAGTAGAGATGTCAGAATTTGTCAAGCGTATGGGGGGGGGGGGGAAGACGAAGACTGACTGATCGATGGATACCTGTTCCATCCAGTCCAAACCAGATATAGATCATCCACTTCGATATTGTTCTGATGCAATTAATACCACGTTTCACCAAGGTGGTGCAGAAACCTACAGGATGGGGTGTGCCCCCTCGCCGAGCCACAGAAGTGACAGCAGAAACCCCAAGAAACACCAGGCAGATAGAGCGGTAAGGAAGAAAAAGTCCGCCATCATTGACCTAAGGGACAAGAACACGAGATTGTCGCTCAGCAGATTGAAAGCAAGCCGCGGAACCAAGACAGGAGCGGCGAGTGCAAGTACATCAAACGCCTGTTCGTCAAGGTTCGCGTCATCAAGCTTCCAGCCCAAGAACCTCATAACAAGATACACCCAGTAGATGAGAACAAAGGCCACATCAAGGAATGACCACAGGTTCTGGGTATAGACGTTCCTTTCGAAAGGTTAGTACACGAGCGACAACACGACTAGCAAATCTGTAGCATACCAGCCATGTGCTAGAATAGTAGCAAATTGATCCAAGCCCCATCCAAAAGCAAAAATAGAAAAGGCTGCTTCTGTTGGTCCATAGCGGTTTTTCCTTCTAAGAACCATGACGGCGACGTACAGAGTGAGCAGCGTGGCGAATTGGATTGACTCGAGGACATTTCGGGTTCGAGGGACAATCAGACGATATTGGTTGAGGAGAGGGGACTCGCGAGGATCATAAATAGAGATGGGTTTTAACTTGTAATGATCGGGGATGATGTCCCAAAATGTCGAGGGGGTGTAGACAATTCGACCCTCGTATATGGCGTTGACGACCTTTTGGCAAGTCGCTGAACTCAAGAAATGCTTGCTCTCAGTGACAATGGCCACCTCAAGCGATGGCAGCGTCTTGTAATCAACCCATGAGGTAGTACGCTCTGCCTCGTCTCGAATCTCTTCTGGGGCATTCTGGAAGGGTTCAAAACCAGCGACTAGAATATGAGCCAGGAGCAAAAGGCCGTCGTGGCTATCATCATGTACTTCACCAAAGCGTCTCAGGATGCGCGTAGCTATGAGCTCACATAGAGTAGCACGTGTGAAGTTGACATTGTGACGGTTATTGAGATGAGACTGCTCTCCAAGAAACTGAGCACGGTTTACCAGCAAACAGTAGACTAGCAGATCATATTAGTAAAGGGTCCTCAAAGGGGGTGGACAGCACTTCTCTTACTGATGGAAATGTCGTTGAGGCCATAGAACTTATCAACCAACGGCCGCACAACTGTAACATTAATCCTCAGATCCTGCAGCTGGGCGAGGCTCAAATAGTCCTCAACAACACTGATAATGTCGCGACGAATACGGTGTATGTTGGTATACACAGGTAAGTGACTATGAGGGTCTGTCATGCAACTATACAGGGCATCGCGGTTCTCCGGGCCGCCTGTACTGAGCCTACTCAGTAAAGGCCGTCGCTCTTCAGGATCCGGCAACGTGATGCGCCGACGTGTGTTGCCAGCCATGAAAAGGCCAGTCGGATAGTCCTATAGTACTAATATTGAAGGGAGGGACAAGGTCAGAAAAAAGAGGTTGAACTGCAGTTATCGCGTGGTCGGTGATGGTTTAAATCAAGTTTGTCCCTTTTCGGTGTAGCGAGCGATAAGATAGGATGGATGGATTCCCAGAGGTCGCGTAAAAGGCGCTATTGGATAGGTAGATACAAGGACCTGGTAGTTTGCGAAGAGGGGACAGAGGTAATTGATCTGTGCCACTGGCGATATCAGTATTTGAAATATAAGTATATCCTCAGTTTTAGGTTGTGAGGGAGGAATTATGTACAGAAGTGTAACGTCATTAGGCTAGACGCCTGGCCCATTAGAGCGTTTCGGATTTGAATCTTTGGGGGGTGTTGCTTCTAAAGCATCAGTGATTGGATCATACCAGCCCCAAGATGTTAATGCCTTGACCATTTCTCTGGCGGAAACAAATGGAAGCGACTTCTTTATAGAGTGGTAGTGACTTGGCAATTCGTCTCTTTTCTTTGTTTTATCTGACATCCTAACCGACTTATGCTACTTATATCCACTTGAGCTTGCCCTTGGACTGTCTGAAGCCTAGATCTGTACATGGGACACTAATCTCAGACATTCCGCGCATTTCGGCAATGCAAATCCTACAGTTTCGTCCCAGTCTCATCCGCACCAGCCTCTTTAGCCAATGCCCAAGCGAACTTTGCCAAAGATCCCCTCGTCACAGCGTACTGTTTCGCTTTCTCGCTGCTCGCCTGTCTGAGCGCATATCGCGCTGCAATTCCCTGACAAACTCCAGCCAGCTTCCAGATGCTGAACGACATTCCCCACGGAACCTCTGGCCGGGGATCGTATCCACTTTCCTCCGTGTACCACTCCAGGATCTTGTCTGGCTGTGGAAGACCAGGCGTCTTGCCAGGGAGGAATCCGGATGCATTATAAGGAGTCGAGCCAGGGGATTTGGCCGAGTAGAAGTTCATGAGAAAGTTGCAAATGTCGGAGAGCGGGTGGCCAACAGTAGACATCTCCCAACTGTAAAATTTATGTTAGTAACTGACTGGAAGTCTGGGAAGATGAGCATACTCCAAGATTCCGATGACCCTTGGTTCAGTCTTGTGAAATACCAAATTGTCAATCTTATAATCTCCATGTACCAGTGTTGCCCGGTCCTTGGGTTGCAGACGCTCGTTCTTGAAGAAGCGAACTGTTTCCTCGAAGTGAGGGAGCTTCCCAACAGGCTCCTTGGTCTCAATGTCGACGACCTTCTCCTGGCTACCACAGATAGTTACCCACGTGTTGATCTGTCGCGAATAGAAACCCGATGGTTTGCCAAACTTCTCTAGACCGACCTTCCGGTAGTCAACTGCATGGAACCGTGCCAATGTTATCACGGCATCGCGCCACATAGCCTCACGATCGGCGGGTTGTACGCCTGGCATAGTAAAGTCTTCAAAGATACGACCATCGAGAAACTCCATGATATAGAACGGCGTGCCAATGACAGAGTCATCCTCGCATAGACAGTACGTTTTGGGTACAGCAACATTAGTGTTCTCCAAAGCATGCATGATGCGGTATTCACGCTCTACTTTGTGTGCTGTCTTGGAAAGGAGCTTTCCAGGTGGCTTCTTGCGCATCACAAAGCGTTGGCCATCTGAAGCAGTAATCTGGTATGTAGGATTGGATTGACCGAAACCAAACTGCGTCGCATCAGCAGCCATCACACTGGGAAGATGAGTACGAGCAGAGAGCTCACCTGTTTGAGATCAATCGGTGTTTTGATGGTTGGGACATGCTCAGAAATGTATTTCTCAAGCGCAGCCTCATCGACGGGCTGTCGAATTCTTCCAGCCATCCTTAGTACAGTGATGTGGCTATTTTATCAGGTGAGTAGATATAAGAAAGGATGATCGACGGTCGATTTGCTGGTTCAGGATTGCGACATAGAAGTTGGAGGTTATAAATGATGAACTGGAAGATGGTTTGGCGGAGCTACGGTTAAATGATAATTGCAAGGTCAAGAGTTATTGTACCCCGGATGTGAGAACTGACTCGATGAACTTACCTTGAACATTTGGCCCCTTGCTAGTCACTAAAGATGCCGAGGTTCAGATCTGGGGGATTACACTTTACAGACGGACGACCTTTAGTTAGTGGCCCCCTCTTCCCCGAGCTCTCCACAATCCTAGGTTCGTTCGGTTCCTCGGTTCAACTGACGTGCCTAGGTCAATGTTCAACACCAAGGTATTTCTATCCTGTCCAATTAGTGTTTCGTGCTTCAAGGCATACCGAATATAAATTCACCGATATGGGTGTAATAATTCAAATTTTGATTATCAAACTCTAGGCCTAAAGCCTACCTACTAGCTATGATCATCCTGCCACCACTCCATGCCTTGGAGAATAATATCCATCTCATGAACAGACTACTGGCATGCACATATACTTAAGGTTCCGCATAACAGGCTCCCACTGCGGACCAGCCGAAGCAGAATACCGCCGTTCAAGAAACAAGCATACGTTATATAAAAGAATAGTCCTTCCTGCTCGCTGATTTCCACCTCGCCCATCCACCCATATCCGCCTCACTACCACAACGCAAGACATGAAGGAAAGCTCATGCCAAAAGGAAACAGACAAATGAAAAATTAACAAAAGAAACCATGGTAACAAGCCCTCCAAGTAGCTTCCGGGTCCAAGGTGAAGAGAACAGAATAATCCGTGGTATCAGTATCCATAACGCCAAGCCCTCCGTCTGATGCGGTCGTAGTACATGGATCAATATGTGTCGAGATGTTTGTGGCTGAAAGTCGTACTGTCATTATAGATCATTTACCAGCCTTTCTTCCTCGCGAAGCGCTTGTTCAACAATGCCAGCACCTTTGGCACGTTAAACTGGACATATTCCAGATCAAGGTCGTCCTGATTGTCCTTTTGCATCTCAAGCAGATCATCAAGCTTGAGATCCAATTCAAGTAGACCCCTATTACGACCTGTCTTCAAGTTAGCATGCTAGAGTGACAGGAGAATGAAAGTAGCTTACCCTTATAGTGCAATGAAATGACGAATGTTCCTGGGAGTGGACTGGTAAAGTTGAAGTAAATATTGGCCCGTCTGTTGTCGGGGACGTTACTCTTCTGGATGACGCCCTCCTTCTCAAGCTGCTGATGTGTGAACTTGTACGGACCAAGGACTTGCTGCTTCTGCTGCTTTCTCTTAGTACCCTCGCTCTGTGATCGAACGTTGTGCAGGTAGCTTTTGTAAGTCTCGAGTTGTCCGTTGAGATAGACATTATGATCACGGATCGTCTTGTAAACTTCTTGCAGCTTCTGGGTCTCAGTGATAACGCCCTCTTTGAGTGATCCGAGATGTTGAAGCTCCTGCTCAACTTCGTCCCGGAGTAGGCTGAATTGGTCGGCCTTATCGATAACGCGCAATTCCTGAAGCTGGGATAATAGTTCCATGGCCCGGATACCTTTGCGAACCATTACTGCATCACTGCGATTTGTAGCTGCGGCATCAGCAATGCGTTCTAGTCGCAGTGGTCTTCTGGCTACCCCGCTAGTCGCTGGGATCGATCGCATAACTTGTACGAAAATCGACTTGGCTTCCATGAAATAAACCTCCTCTTGCGTGATATCCAATGCTGCTGTCAGATCCCCGATAGCTGACTCCCATCTACTGAATAAAGGCAAGTTGATGACTCTGTTCTCTTTTCGTGGCAGCTGAGGGGGTGATGATCCCAATTCCGACATAATGATAGCAAGGTGCGAATTGTCATCCTTGCACAGCTCGTCATGATGCTTGTCGAGCAACGAGTGCATGGCGTACACTTCATTGAGGGTAATCTCAAGTTCAAGATCCTTCTTTGATAGGGCAACATAATTATCCATCTCGAGGCTCTCATAGAAATCTTGGACCTCGCAGAGATCGAGCATGAACTTATTGATTCTATCCTTGTTCTGATGAATGAACGGCTGAAGCTTAGCCATGTACGGCTCCTTGGCGTAGGATGGCTTATTCGCGAGGTTCTGAAGCATCTTGGCGATATATGTTAGAGTTCGTCTGGGTCGTTCGGCCGGGGTTCCGTCGATAAGCATGTAAGATTTCGGGGTAACGATCGCAGGGTTAATGAAGCGTAAAAAGAAGAATCCACCGATCAAGGTACAAATGACCTGGTCATTAGCATCTGGGTATTTGCGCTTGGTCAAGCTCCTGATTTGTTTGCAAATCCATCGAATACCATAAGGCGCTTCCTCGAGGCCCTCAATAATGGTGGTCAAGAAGCCATTAGCAATCTCGGTCAACATCGTTAAGCGGGGCTCAATGATGGCCTGAACCTGAGGATTCTCGGCGGCTTGTTCGCCAGTGATTCCCTTGGGAAGATGGGGAGGCAGTTGGCCAGTATCCTCTTCAATCTGTTCAATCATTCGCTCGTAAACCTTGAGCGGGTTGATTTCCAGGTCAAGATCTTTGAGCTCGATTAAGCCATTGATTCTATCAGCAAGCACAGATTTGAGGAAGCTCTGACCAGGACCTCTTCGGGTGTATGTAGTCATCATTCGAGAAACGGGAGTATTAGCGCGCAGCAAGGAGGAGTAGTCTGGTGTGTTGTCGAACTGATATGTCAAGACGGACTAGATTATGTGAGACGTGTATCTCTTTCAAAGCCGTCGAAAGCTTACCTGAAACATAGTGAGCAAGAGATGCTCTTCTCGACTTTCGTACTGGTTTCCGTAGATAGTGAACATGACAGTCTGCAGCAGCGAATCAATCTCAGACATCGAGACGAGTCTGCAGAGGTGTGCAATGTGCCTAGGCTCAGATTGGAGCAGAAACAAAAGGTTTCCGTATTTCTGAGTCTTGTCGTCGTTAGGGAAGACACCCTGCTGCATTTCAAGAGCGTCTTCGAGATGGCTAGCAACTTCGTTTTGCTACAACGCTAATCAGAACTCGTTCATTTCGACGTTGATTGAAGACGTACCTCTTCCAAGGCCATGCGGTTTTGGATAAGTAATGCGATTCTGGAATCTAGATAGCGCACATCTTTTTCCAAAACGAAGTTCTTCTTTGACTGTGATGAGATCTTAGACTTGAGATCACGCAGCGCCTTTTGTGCTGGGATGAGGTCAGTTGCTTATCCTCTTGAAACGTGCATGTAGTCCTACCTTTGGCAAGCTCATCTTCAATCTGTAGATCTCCCTCATTGGCAGAAATCGACATGTAGAGAGCTGACATTGAGTAGCGTTTTGACTGGCGCGCAGAGCGCGAGCCGTCGTAAGAAGACATGGTATTTTGACGTGATATGGGCTGGAAAGAGGAGGAGGAGGCGGTAGAAGCTCGAGATGGTGTTTGTAACATGATGGACATAGTGGGTTTAATACAATTTATGATAACGAGGGTTCAGACTTGTATGCCTCTAGACCCAGACAACAAGCAGCAATTGCGCGGGTGCCGAGCCAAAAGGCAGCGAGTCAGGTTATCCCAATTATGGTGAGTCGAGGTAAAGTGTGGCAGCGAAAGCAACGACCAGTTCGAAGTAAATGATAAGAAGTGAGGCGTAGACGGCGTTCAACGGTTTCGGAGTACAAAAGCGGGAAGTCGCAAAATAATGAAGATTGTATCGATGATGATTATGAGGCGAGCACGGCGGTTGGAGGCCCGCAACGGCAATACGTTCGCTCAGAAAACAAAGGACAAGAAACAAGCGAAGATGGGCTGATGGGAAGCGGCAACGACAGCTCAATGGAAGCGACAGTATGCCGCGATGCGAAATTCTGAAAATCCTCGATCTCGCGAGGAGCGCAGGAGGCGTTCAAGGAAGAAAGAAGTGCAAGATGAACAACAAAACGGCGGCAGGTTGATGGTGATAGCGAAAGTGGAGGTAGCGGTGGTGGTGTTGGTGGTGGTCAAGGCAGAAGCAGGAAGGGGAAGGGGGGGCCGTGGGTGATGGAATTGTACAGGCACGGCAACCAAAAGCGAAGTACCTGAGCTAAAGGGGTACTTGAAGCAGAGTAGTTTAGATAGTGGACTGCAAGGTACCAGACATGGATCCTGGTGTATTCCGGGCAGATTTATGCACGGCTGAGACGCGGACTTCAGGAGGTAGAGACGGCGCGTGGGACGGTCGGTGGATCGTTGGTGTTCGACTGCAGGGTCGTGCGTGCGTTGTGGGCTTGCACTTGTTTGTGTGTGGGGGGAGAATAGGAGGAATTAAAGCGAGCGCGAAACAAGCGGCCACGATGAATGAAAGGATAATGAACTGCTTTTGACAAGGGAAATGATCGACGCTGAAGAAGAACTGGAAGAACAGAAGAAGATATCCAGAAGAAAAGTGACAGGAACCTGATAAGTTTGTGTGACTCTAAAGAACATGCCTGCCAATGTACTGTACGTCCGAATGGAAATGAGGCCAAGGAGAAGAAAGGTAAGTACTAAAGGTAGGTAAGGTAGGAATCAGGGGCAACTAATGCCATGGAAGGCGGGCAGGCAGGAAACAAGACTGAGGTGGCAGACCAAGTGAAAGAGGAGGGAGGGAGAGGCGAATCAGAGATTCCGAGCAGCTACCTACTAACCTTACGTGTGCAGTCCAGTACCTTAGTACCTACCTCTTGATCGGTACCTGACCTGAGATGAGAGAGGAACACCGGTAAGTTATTAGGTAGTGGATGGATGGATGGTGATGATGATGATGATGCCAACCTACCTACCTACCTTACAGAGTTGGTATAGAGCTTTGAAGCTAGGTACTTTAGCTGAACCTGAAGGCTTACTGTATTTTGCAAATACCATATCTTCCACCAAAACTCAAATTTAACACAACGGACGGGACACAGTTCAACGGTCAATTATCAAGTATTAGGTAGCTATTAATTAATAACAATCACCCGCAGTAGCCCTTCACCAAAATACGCTTGCCATGCATACCACCAGCCGCCATGCTACGTAAATATGTAAGATACCTTAGGTACCTAGATAAGAAACAGAAGAAGACCAAGCCCTGAAAGGGTTCCGTACCTGCTGGGATCAAGGGCAGAGGCGAAACTCACGGGAGACAGAGTGGAGTGACGCCGCCCAAAAACATGATCGTTTTTAGAGCGGGCTCTTGCAACGGGAACCCACAGGTGCAATGACGATCAGCAGCAACCCGGACTGTTAACGTTGTTTAGCCTGGCAGGGGGGGGGGGGCAAGAAAACTTAGGGCCTTTATCTGAAGTGATGAAAAGATTTAGGCAACTTAGCTCAGACTTGGGGGACTCTTTGATGAGTTTATTTTAGCATCCTCTTCCAAAGTCTTATGTTTTCTTGCTCCCCGAGAGCCTGGGCACCTACAGTACATAAGTTAAAACCCTAACTCGTTCATGAGACCCTGGGATTTTGCGGGCGAGAAACAAAGGGCTTTCTGTAATGCCCCCCCGACGGGTTCCGATTAAGGTCAACTGCACAAAGTACAGCACTTGTCTTCTTCCACTGCAAAAGACTCGAGGCTCAATTCAATTGCTTGTTGCTTCTGCACAGTATAAGAAGTAATCTGAACGGCGAGTCGCCTCTTGAAATCATGTGGAACGGAGGCGTTGCAACTGCGCCGTTGGGGGGGTTTCTTTGACAGCGGCTTGTAGTCTAATTTGGTAGTGCAAACCTCTGGTGCTTCTTCTGAGAAAAAGAAGACTTGGTTACTTGGACAAGCGACTGATCATCCTCTGGTCGTCAGACCGCCAGACTCATGGTCGATCAGAAGGGATGATCTCAAGAGGTCTTACATATACATGAGTGCAGAGAAACAAACACACATGCAGCAAGTAGTTTGGAGGGCTAGGAGGGTTGGGCTGTGAGTGGGAGGATCCTGGTTCATAGTTGGTAAGGATTATAGATATGGCCAAATACAAGGATGATTATGGTAAAAAAAGACTCTGAGAAAACTTCCGGCTGTTTGAGAACTCGGTCAGCTGAAGGGTCCGTCCTCAATGATACAGCACTATGAGTAAAAGCCGGGAAGCTGTGACTTGTTAGGTGCCCAAGCTGAAGCCAAGTCACCAACGGTTATACCGACCTGCAACAGAAGTCAACAGAGCACATCCAAATTCCAAAACGACACAACAGCAGACAGGGGCAGTGGAGGGTTGCCACAGGTGTTCAGTGGTGGATGGTCTGGGCTTGAGGCGCAAAAATACCTTAGCCCTCATGCCTGACAACGGGAGGAAAAGAGCTTGAGCTTCCTGGTATTCATTCAATAAGGTTGATTGACAAGTCCAGTATCTTCGCACTACAAAAATGATCAAGATACATGTGAGGCAGAGATATGCTATAATCAGAGGCGTATTCTTTGACGTAGGATACTATAATATTCAGAATGTTTCTCCCTTGGGATTCATATTTTTTTGCTCTCCATCAAGAGGCCTGCATAAGTTTTCTGTCAATCAACGCTTGTTGAGGGGCAACAAGAGACAAGGGACCCATCCTTGCGTGCCAAGTCAGGGGTAGACTGGACCATCACCCGCTTCAGGCTAGACACAGGGCACAAGGCTCTACTAAAGTGCCTGCACCTACTGTACTTGTGTGGGCACTCATGGACGGCTCGCTGTGGATGCCCGCGTGTGTGAGAAGGGTGTTAATGAAGGGGAAAGAATTGGCTGTGGTTCAATATGTGTTGGCTATCGATATTATTGTGATGGTGATGCAGATTGAACTTCACTTGTGTTCCTGTAATGTCGCAATCTTGTCGCCGGGCCATTCGCAGATTGCTTCGAATAGTTAAACATGCCCGCCATTTTCCCTCTTTACTACCTATGTATCACTAAATAGGCCATGTGCCCGTGTGACTAAGTGAGGTCATAACGCTCTAGCGAGCGAGCGAATCCCCTGGTCGTGGAGAAATAAAGAAAATGGAACCAAAGCAACTCCATCTACACCATAGAGCCCTGCATTTGATTGACAATCTTCATTGGAATAGTAAGGAGTAGTCAGCCCGTTTTTTATCAAGAGAGGGTTACTCACAAATGATCGTATCTATTCGTCAACGATAAGGGGTTCAGAGCTACACTCTCACTGGTCTATACACTATCATCGTGGTTTTAGCGCCTATACACACATTCCAACTGCGGCATGTCTCGCATCACCTTGTCTCTCTTCACTCAGACCCATGTCTCTGGCGTGCTGTGCCTCATCTTTCCAGGTCCCCTTGCCTGCCATGCGAGTCCCCCCTGTCAGCAACTGAATGTATCTCGAGTCTAACGGTACCTCATGTACTGTACCTGGTTCTTGGCTCCCTGTCCTGTCGTGCGCGCAACGACTGCGGGTGCGGTTTGGGGCATTGTCGATCGCCGGCAGAGCAACCTGCGAATGCAACGATAAAAACGACTTCAAAGTTTCGAAGATCACCATCTTGGGCATTATCACAGTAGCAGGCCCAGCTAAAACGGCATGTTGTCACGCAAACTTGACGCTTGCCAGTCCGAAAGAAGACTTCTGATACACGGAGCTGGTCACCGATCGTCAGAATCACACTCTTCTCATATCCATATCCATTTGTGGTTCTCGTCTATCGAAGGATCTCTAACGTTGACTATCTACGAGACATGGCTGAATACAACAGCGAGTAGTTTTCACAAATGCGCGGGTTATCGCTCAACATTCTTGTCTTACCACGCCATTACCTTTCCCTTTCATTCAATAACAACGACTTTGATTGATACAGGATTGTGTAGATGATATTGTGACAAGATGGTTCCTCCAATGGCTAAGCTGATTCGAGGTCTAGACAACGCCAGCCTTCACTCTAGATACTGATGACTAGTTTACTTTGATGCTAATTATCGTTTCTACCAATCACCAAGCAACAACTGATTCAAGGCTAATAAGAGCCACATGTCTCGACAGCCACTTCTCACATATCACGTCAGGCAAGGGATTGGAATGAAAAGACAGAAAGCCGAACCCAACCGTTGAACGGTTGTGCACTCACATGCAGGAGCCTTGCATCTTCAGCTGATAGTTCAACCTGCCTGATCCTAGAACTTTTGGTGAAAGAAAGCAAACGTCAAAGCGGGTGATATACTGCATCGGCTTATTCCTTCGTACCTTGTAACTGCAAATGAGGATACATTGCCAAGCAAGAAGTTGCGGCTTAGACATGGGCCAAGAACCAGAGTTAAAGACTTGTAGAGCTACCATCGAGATAACTCCACTCTCAACGACCATATCCCATGTTGAGATACGGAGTACTCAAGCATTCTAATCCCAACTCATGTCAATGCCTACCTACCTCAGGTCAGGATACGAGTTGCCTATCCATAATTCACCTTGATGTGAGGGTTAGCCCCCACGTGCTGTCACCGTGTCACCTGTGATCCCCAACCTTCTACGCTGGTTCCAAGAAGCTAATTCAGACACGAAACACTGTACTCTCTGTTCGTCCTAAATATGCCTATGTCTAAGATGTGACATAGACTGCCAGCATGCATACAGAATGTTGTTCTGCTTCTTCTTCGAGACTATACATAGTTACATAGGTACTGACTTATGTAGCACCCACGAACCGGGACGAAAAGAGATCATTTGCATAGCAGGCATTTCATCACGATCGAATGCGCACAGGTGATGTGTTTCCTCCATCTTCGTGTTGCCTCTCCATCCGGGGTTCCAGATGGGCCTGTCAACCCTTGATTAATTCTGAAACGAACACCCTTCTACCAACGGGACGAGCCTAGCCGCCTCCATTGTGAATAAAAAGTACACATGAGTGTAACGTACGTGACCTTTATGCAAATACCCATGTACAGGTTCGGTTGATTCCGGTGTCAGGTCTTTAAACAGTCATTATTGAAACTGTGGTCTGTGAGTCAAGACGTACTACCAGTATATTTATCCTCCTTGCTTATGTTGTTGTGTCCCTACTCCCAAGATGGTAGGTAGTATGGGAGGTGTAGCCACGACAGCAGGTTTTCAGGGCCTTGACATCCGGCACGCGGTTAACGTGTTAACTTTGTTCCAAAGGAAAGCTATAGATATCAACAGTCTTCAAGGAAAGTTCTAACGCTCCATACAAATATAAAACGCAAGTTCCCTTCAACATTCATGCGGTAGTGTTGTGGTACTGGATAGCGGATCTGGCCAAACACTCCATCACTCGGACAGCGTCTCCCGATCGTTAGATACTCATATGTAACATATATCATGCACCATACTGTTCAATTGCATGGGATATATTGTTTCAGATTCCCCTGATGACATCTTTTCTATAACTGCATTGACGTTATATCGTGCCAATCGCTCCGAGATATTGCCTCTTGGTTTCTCAATTCCACGACAAGATCCCAACCAAAGTTGACTCCTTACAAACAATAGTATCTTGAACAGCAGTTTTATGACGACCATGTTCCTGGAACACTCCTGTGTCATCTACGTACCAGTCATTTGGCACATCTTCCATCAACAGCTTCCTTGTTCCCATCACTATAAGCACAGCCGTCACCTAGTCCGTCGAGTTCTCAGGGGGGAAAGGTTGGACGTTGATGTCATGGCGTCGATAAAAAGCCGAGTCCTCGGGGTTTCTCTTGTCCGGTAACTGGATTTCCCGAAGAATCTGGTAGAAGGAGTTTTGATAATCCTTCTTGAATATGAATCCGATGGCGGCATCGGACTCGAAATACTCGTGCTGCCTGATGTTGTCGAGTCTCTGGCTCTGAAGCACATAATACTCGTAAATCGGGTGCTTTCGAGGCATGTAAAGATGACCGCACATCCTTTTCGCGTGTGTCTGTACGAATAGGCCACTTTCTATGTGATCGCGGGTTCTGTTTGCTCCGCTGGTAAAGGAGGGGTCTCCCCGCGCAACTTGGGAATGAACCCTGAAGTCGACAATGTAAACCACATGACAGTGGTGGCGCCAAGTTGGAGTCTGTGTAGGCCAATCTTCGAGCATGATGTGTGGCAGGTTCTCACTTGTGGCCTGTTGAGTAGAATCTGGTCGCTGAAGCGGGAGGTCCCCAAGAGTATCGTGTTCGTGGAATTTCGGATACATGTCTTTCTTAGGTATGGTTGATATGGTCGGTAAAATCAAGCCATCCTGCTGCCCTAGGCTTCTCTCGATTCTTAATCAGATATCGTGGTGGTCTGGCTTTCAGAAGAAATGGTTCGGGGTAGCCCAGCCGCCTGTAGTAGAAAAGTTCGTAGTATCAAGTGACGATGAGACGCAACAAATTCGCCCAATAAATACTAGACGTCGTTATAAGTATTCGCTCTCAGATTGTGAGGGCTTAGAAATCTCTGTGGGAAGGAGTTTGGCTTTTCACTTCCGCCGTGGGCAGCAAAGCAGTAGCGCAAACTGATGCATTTCAGTGGATGGAATGGAACGGAAGGCACACTGCAGGTATATAGCAACGCAGTTTGTGCAGTTGCATATTCCTTCTTCGTCCTATCTCCACAGGTATCTACCTCAGAAAACAACAATAGGAACCCTTACAATGGTCACTAGAATGATCTATTACATCACTACCTTAGTACCTGGTAGGTAGGTACCTATTCACCAAACACTCCTTACCAATAAGTTATTTTGAATACACTAACTTAGTAGTATTAAGAAGACTCTATTGGTACGTATTGTTCTATCGGCTACCTGTCTTTACTTTCCATAGTTTAATCTTTTCTAGCAAAAAAATCAATACCTTCCTTTCATCATAGGTTAGGTAGTAGTAATTCGTCCACAGAGGTCATTCGTCAACGAGGCCACCTGCAGACATGCGCAGCCTATAGTCCCGAGGCAAACAGTAGAAACCAATTGTTTTGAAGAGAAAGAAGTGCAACAAGCATTATTGTTGTTGTTAGTCCATTTTGCTGGTGTAACACAAGCATGATCTTCCCATTAGAAACCCACACGCAAGAAGCTGGTACATGAGCTTTCAACAATTGAGCTCCACTGCGCTAAGGAGCTCAACGTGATGTCATTTTGTGCCGCAGCTTGTTCGAGGATCCAACCTCCACCGCGAATCAACTGACAACCCAAGCAATTGACCACGCGGACCTGTAGGAAATAGCATACACGCTTCATAATTTTAACAGCCTTCAGAAATGTCCTTCAGAGCTCCTATCCGATGTGTTGCCCTCGCCAGGCCTACTTTGGCTGCGCGGGGCTTCCACTCGACCCCTCGTGCTTTTGTCCGCGTTGGCCAAGAGATTCCTAACCTTGACGTCCTTCTGGAGGACTCGCCTGGCAACAAGGTCAATCTCGCGGAGGAGTTTAAGTCAGCCAATGGATACATCGTCGGCGTTCCTGCTGCCTTCTCCGGGACGTGCTCCAGCAAGCACATCCCCTCTTACATCAACCACCCCAAGCTCAAGCAGGCTGGCCAAGTCTTTGTTGTATCTGTCAATGATCCGTTTGTGTAAGTTCAACAATCATGAACCGTCGTATATAGTCATGATCTGGCATGTTTCTGACTGCATTGCAGCATGAAGGCTTGGAGCGAGCAGCTCGACCCCGCCAAGCAGACCGGTGTGAGTACACTTTTTTTTTAACACGAAACTCCCCTCGTTCAAGGTTCAGTTTATTCCTCTGACTTCTCTCAGATCCGATTCCTTGGTGACCCTACTGGTGAGTTCACTAAGGCCCTAGACCTTGGCTTCGAGGCATACGAGGTCTTTGGTGGTATGCGAGGAAAGCGGTATGCCCTCAAGGTGGAGGATGGCAAGGTCAGCAAGGCGTACGTGGAGCCTGACAACACCGGAAGCGCTGGTAAGTAACATCCTAAGATTGTTTATCATGTCATATTGGCTAACATCAAATCTACTAGTCTCCATGGCGGAGCAAGTCCTGAACTAGATTTGCCTATATCTACAAATCTAGGTGGAGCGTCCCGTATGCGTTCTCTCAAACACCTTCAGAACATCTCGTCATCTAAATATATCACTGCAGTACTCATGGAATTTCACATCTCAATTGCCCGAATTCTTTTTGACCTTGACCACCCCTATTATCATCATGGCATGCTCGTCTATTCATCTCGATCTGCACAAATAACGGCCTCTTAGCAAAATCCGTCCTTGATCTTGACACATAGCGATCTAACATAAACAAAGAAGCCCACACTACCCTTGACGAGACCTTGTGAATGTTCTGCTTCTAGTATGACACTTTCCCCGTGGGATAGGTTTCCTGACCAACGAGCCACCGCTTCCGACTCTTTCGACGACATTACCGTCGCCTCCATGACCATCGTGCGTCTCAGTTCTTTTACTTCCATGACTTTGAACCCCGTTAGCAGAGTAAGTTGCTCAGTGTCAGTACTATTTAATGTTAGGCACTGGATGTATTGTCATAATCTTATCCCCCGCTAACCTCTCACCTATGCAAACCTTAGCTAACTCGCAAAGCTCTCATCCACTCGTCTGGCCTGAGCCTTCTGTACGAAGCAGGCCCAGCGGAGGAGCTGACTGTTTCACTTGTCCAGTGATATGAATGGTGGTGGCATAAGGTGCAACGTTTCAAGCGCAGTCCTATGATATCACGGGTCTCAGCTGCTGGGCAAAGTCTAAGGATCCTCTCATAGCTATATATGTGTGGAAGTTCTCACATCTCATTTTCTTTGACGATCTTTTATATCATCTGCGAGCTTCAAGAGGGTGTGTCATTACGCAATATTCTGTTACGGATCGTATATTTCTGGCTTAGAATGATACTATTTTGTCGAAGCCATTACTGGTCATAGCAATCCTATAGGTTGACGGCCATAACTCGGCGTGAGTATGGAAACTCTTAGGGGTGGTGGTAGTGGAGGGTTGAACCATTCTTGCATGTCTATTCAGCTGACATACCATTCGCAACGAGTCTCCTTTGGCATTGCTAATGATATCACGCATGCAGCTTCACATACGAATCACAAGACCCGCTCCAACAACATTTTTAATCATAAATTTATTAGTCAACGACAACTGTTTGATTACTGTCGGCGTTAATATCAGGTTCAGAAGGGGGGCAGGAGATGCTTCCGGTATGCGCTACCCTATAGTTTCCACGCGACCATGGCTTTCCTGTGCACTCGATAGTGCCTTTCTTATATCATAGTCAGCAGTCAACAAAACATACAATAATGATTATTATTTTGTGTATATCACTGATGCATGGGAATTTAGCTCGTGTGGAAAAGGTGTATTAACCATATCAAGCCAATTCAGTTTGTACGGTTTTCAAGTCCATGATGACACCGCAGTATACCGTAGCTATTGCCGTAGTCAACATCCAATGCAGAACCACGTCGTATCCAAAACACTCAGAAACATAAACTTCACTAGTATCGTACGTTATGGAATTAGCGGCTGTAGTGTTATGGTGGCAAGCTCTCAGGGTTCTAAAGACATATAAGTTTTGATCACGACAAACGACGTTGGAGTAAATCGACCAGCATCACATCACTATCACTAAACATCACCGAGCCGGACAGGGAACGCTTGTCAATTCGATAGCCGAAACGCCCCATCAAAAGGAGGATAAGGACAGTGGCATGTTACTCAAACAATAGCCTTTAGACAAAGCAATGCCTTCCAAACAAGGACTCAACCGCCGTGGACCGAGATGATGATCGCCGTTCCGCCGTGTCCAAAAGAGCTCTTTGAAGACTTGGATGAACGTAACGGCGGCGACGAATGAGAATCCATCGCAAGGGCTTGGGCCTGTCACCCCAAATGAGTTGAAACTAGACAAGGGCGAAAGAAAGGCTAACAAGGAGGGTCCGGGACGCGTCTGGAACGCGATATCGTGAGCAGCCTTGTTGAGTGGTGAATTAAGCGCGCAACAAGGGTATTGGAGGAAATGCCAGAAATGATTAATTACGAATCAAAACTCGACAATGGACCAAAGATGCCCGGATATGTGACGGCCGCGTGTGGCCGGGCCAAATTTCGAGATGATAAACCTAGAATAGTTGCAGTCATAAGTGATAACGCTGGAACCCGGAGGCATGAATCATGTCAATAAAATTACGGCTGAGGTGATGTGACATGGGCGGACGGCGGCCGCGACGTGAAGAAACAAAACAACTAACCCTTCATCCAAGACAGGGCTCTTTGAGCTATGATATCGTCACTCCGTCGAGGTATTCACTGGGTGGTGTAATCAGGTAGACTTTGCACCAGGTGGGTGATAGCCACAACCGTTAAGGCGCCACAGCTATAGCCAATTCCACACTGACATCGAGATACAAGGCAAGGCAAGGCGGACAGACCGAATCCAAGTATGCAGTCTGTCCATCGGGCTCTGTTACTAGATAGATGCGCTGTTGCCCAAGACAGTCACTCTCAAGAGGTATGTATTTGCGCAAAACATGGCTGCCAATATTGGGCTGTCATACATCATGCAGTCCGAGATCATGAGGCGGCTACATGCATTGATGTTGTGATATGGGATGATTGGGAGATATCAAACCATGGCGCTGATGTTCCATCACTCCCAGAATCACATGCAGTAGAAGAACAACATGCGTCATGGCTTGCTACTTTAGGTATTGTTAATATCTGAAAACCCAAATCTGATGTCAAATCTAATCGGAAGATTATCGATCCATGGTAACCAATTGATACTGAAGCCTCAGTTTTGTAACCTTGCCATCGTTCTGCAGACGAAGAAGAGAAGGGGAAAGATGATGGATCTCTACCCAACCACACCAACTCAAGGTACCTAGCCGCAGACCAAGCTGTGACAAGTGGCCAACCACGCACATGCATCCGTAACAGCAAAGAGGGCCAAGACACGGGGGGGGGAACACACCACCACCGCGCGGTTACGCCCCCACCACTTTCACAGACTGGGTAACTAATTACGTGCGATCTCGAGACAAGTACATACATAATAATATACATATAGGTTAGTTGGCTATAGCTGGGAAGCAATATGACAATGCACTTTTAGCAGTGAGTGAGTGCATTTCATTAATGCGATGCGATGCGGTGCGAGAGATCAAGCACAGCCGACAACGCACCAATGTTGTACCCCCATATCTGAGACTCGGACACGAAAATTGACTTCCTGTTCGGCAAAATACTAGGTACCGTTGCAACTTTGCGTCGTCGTCTCAGGATATGATGCATCAGATTAACTCTAAAGAAAAATGGCGAAAGCGATTAATTTAAAGGCCCACTAAGCATGTAATAAAGTCATCTGAGTCTTTTGGTTACTGGTGATAGAGGTTTCAAAGTTTTCTTGACTACCTTAACTAGGTACCTAGGCACCCCCGTGAATACGGAATATGTCAATTGAAGGTACGCGCCGCCGTCCGCGTGCAACAGAAGCACAAAGAGTTCCTCTCCTCATCCACATGCGGAGCCTACGGTAGGACGTCCCGCATATTCCCCCCCCCATTGGGTGCAACGACCGTGCTACCATTACCACGATCCACAAGCCAAGGATCCACGACCACTCACCGACTCCGTAGTTCTTA
Source organism: Fusarium sp. NRRL 52700 (assembly GCA_013396095.1). NCBI lineage: Eukaryota > Fungi > Ascomycota > Sordariomycetes > Hypocreales > Nectriaceae > Fusarium > Fusarium sp. NRRL 52700. Next base: position 46,943 of record JAAQRM010000493.1, on the reverse strand, counting down.
CGTACGAACTGCTGCAGCCAGTTTGAGACATTCAAGACTGATGAGCTGTGTTTAATTAATGAGGTGAGAAGCTAATAAGGTACAGGGCTCAACGACAGTGACCGGGGAAGACAGGATCAATGCACAGAGCTCTGAATTGTCGCTCTCGAAAAGATAGGGCCTCGTATTGTGATTGCGTCCTTTTTAGATCCAGGCCTGCACTCGTACAAGAGACGGACGGGTATCGTAGCACGTCCAAGGAATCCTGCACGTGGATCTTTGTCCTGTGGAGCTACAATCTAGAGCTCTTCACAACACCACCGATGGACGAGAGTAAAGCCAAGTTGATAACTTCATACAACGAGGCTGGGAATGTCTCTAGTCTTACATGACCAGTGGTGAAGAGGTCCAGATCGCTGGATTCAGGCTGTGTGAGTGCCAATAGTATCACACCGACATTTGCCAATCGTTTACATCGATTCAAGGTTGCCATGATCTCCTCAGCCAGCTTCGTTTCACTGCATTGCATGTGACCAAGAAGAGGCAAATCATTTTGTCACGTGTCAATACGTTGGGCTCTGGATACCTACTGTGAAGCTGAGATATTATTGCTTGAATGCCTGAGCTTTGGAAAGAACCAGAACCAGGTACCGAAGACCTGATGAAGCTGGAGATGTTTGAGGCCTGCCCACTGACATCAATACAGCCTTGTTACGGTGGTATATCGATAGCGTATCAATTGATGGGCCTGGGCACCTACTAACTACCTAGCCAGCAAAATGCCTACCTTGCTTTGGTGACCGCTCTTCGTGAGTCAAAGCAGGCTGCCTCTTTGTGAATTTGACAGAAGCTCATCAATAACTTTGCAGCTTTGAAAAGCGCCTTGTGCCCCGTCATGCCGGCTGTCGGGATGTGAATAACTCGGGGCTAATTTTAGTCCAAGCCGGATTGCCAGCTCATCCACACACCATCCAACCCGGACAATGATCGGCCGACAAGAAAGAGAGGGGTGAGAAACACGGTTTGTGTTTCGACCGCGATTTGTGTCGTCACTCTGTAACAACTCGCGACATGTTGTTTGCTCATTGATGAGGGCCCAAGTTGCGAGAGAGAAGAGGTAACCAAGTATTGATGAGATACAAGATCCAGAGAGAAGCGGTCTACAAAAGAACGATAGAAATGATGTACCTGGACGTAAGAAGCAAGACAAGCTGGAAGCCCAGCACCGGGAAGGACAGTAATAGGTATAGTTGTAATCATCTTCTATCCCACCATCTCCTCATTCCTCCAACAAAGCAAGTTGACCTGTGTCAATGCTAAATTGACCTCACAGCGGGGCCCGTTGAAGCATCAGATAAGAAGTTTGATTTTTTGGGGTTTGACAACTCGGAACACCGGGAAAGAGGTGATCATTGCCGAAGACCAAAGAGTTTAACAACGGCTATGACAGCTGTCATCATATCGACTGATTTCGATAAGTCCTATGAAAGCTTCAATAAAATTATGTACTACTCCTTCCTTGACTTTCTCTATTTGTAAATGTTCCCTAAGCCCAATAGACTGAACGAGGCGAGACAGATGAGGTACATTCATCGGTGCAGTACAGACTTAGGTAGTAAATATTCTTGAAAGTTAAGGCTTGTACTTGGATTCACACCCCAACAGCCCAGCCACCACAATGGCAGCATAAACACCCCCACCTAGGTAAGTGGACACCATACAAACACAGACACCACCTAGACACCTTGCCAGGGTTAAAAGAGAGAGGAAGGTGCGCTCCTTGCGTCACAGTCTCTCCCAATCAAAATCTGACGCGGCTGGAGACCCACATTCGGAGCTGATTCATCCAGTCAAAGGAAGTCGTAAAAACAGACTGGATCCCGCCCCTCAAATCATCTCGTCGCATTTTCCCTCGTCCTCTCCTTCTTCACGGCCAATCAATCCTCCTGTTCTCGTCCACTCAACGAGCAATCAGAATCGTCCAAGGCCTCTCGAAACATTTGATTTGATTAACTTGTGTCGCTACCTTTATTCTCTGGCCATTCACAATTCACAAGCACTTCTTCCCTTGATTGGATCATACACGCGCGCAAGACCAGCAATCGCTCCCGCCCGCGAACACAGACAGCCCAGTAAACGCTCTGTGCTCGGAAGCCCAGTCAAGTTCTGCTATTCGCTCAGCGCCCGCCTTATCACCCCAAAGGGCAACACATATCACGGCAGACTATTGCTACCGGCTTCAGCCCTATCAGCTAAGACCGACTAATAACTGAACTGTTCTGTCATCCAAGACTGCACTTCAGTGTTATCAATCACTACGGACAGCTGGTTTCTATTGCTCATTCGGCAATTAAAAACAAAGGCCAGCTTTTTACTCTCCACCCCCAAGCAATTTTTCAGCTCAAGGGCAAGGCCAGGACCAGGGCTATACTCGTCCTCAAAAGCCTCATCATTGTGCGATAACCAAGTACGGCTTTACCAATCTTGACCTCTTTATATGGCCAGGTATCAAGACAACCATTCTTTCGAAATCAATTTGCCTTCTCCGATTCTCTCATAACAGCCTCGTTCTCAGACACGCATTCCCCTTGTGGCGATCCTCGACGAGCTAGCGCTGTGATCTCACCTGAAGACCCCATACACGCGATTATCCTCTAGGCAGTATTGTCCAAGACGCGTCCGACTTGTATCGGAGAAAGTCAACAACCCTGATTCTCTGACAAGAAATTTCCTGCCGAACTCGGATAGTCTTGTCTTTGCACTGCCTTGTCTCCCCTCTAATCCCTGTTTCGTCTGCCAAATTCCCTTCCAAGCGCAATACCACTTTCCGCGCGACAAGACGAGCCTTCACTCGCCCGAGACAGCCCACCCACTCCAATTCAATTTAATCCACCTCGGTCCGTCAGCAAATCAGCACCCTTTCGCACTTCGCTTCGCCTTTTCATCTTCACGACTTTGAAGCCTATCATCGTCAACAACATCATAGTGGTGATTTCCATTGGTCGCAATACCTGTCACCTGACAATTCTTGTCTGCGGATCTCGATTCTACCCCGGATTTGACTCTTGTCATCTGGCTTCGGAAACGAGGTTGTACGAGTAAGCCCTGAGCGCTCTCAGTATTCCATCAAACCGTGCGCCTACGCTCGCGCGTGCATCATATCCGTAACAAAAGGTACGTAGAACCTCAGCTTTCTATTACAACTGTCCAAGCATTTTCCAAACCTTGGGCATCGTTCTCGTGTGCTTTATCAATCCAATTCGTCCTCTGCTTGACCCCTTCTTCAAGAAACGTGAGCGCGTCTTGTCACTGTGATCAGACCGTGTCAACGCGGCATTGTTGCCGTCTTTTCACTCTCGAAACGCGCTTTCTTCATCAAGTGTTGGCTTCAACGCGCATTTCATGCTGTCGCCTATGGCTTGTGGTTCAACGAGGATTTCTCTATCCTCTGGTGACCACTAACACCAAAGCTAGAAACGAAGTTGGCAAACTTGCACCGCGACTGAGACTGACAACTCTAATAGCTTGTCACCGCACCAGCGCCTCATTTGATCAGGGCCATCCTTAACGTATGTATCACGTGTTTCTTCTGTTTTATAACTTGATCACAATTTCTGTCGTTATACTCTGGAGCTTGATTCACCAGTGCCAAGTACAGCCCACAGGGTTGATGGGCGTCTTTACTGCGCTACCAGCTTTCCGCTTATACCAAAGCGAGATGTGCCACTTTCGCAAAATTCTCTCACTCACTCCGCCATAATCACTATTCCATCTATAAATCGAAGTAGTCTAGTGTCTACTTGGTCACACAAATGATGAAGTTGAAAAAGATGGATGCCCTTGTCTGTATCAATGCCCTTTGACTTCACAAACCTTGATATGCAAGCCCGCCCACTGGAGTTTTTATCATTCCTATGGCCGGCCAATACCCCGCTTCAGGACCCTGATGCGAGGCGCAGGGCCCATAGCTCCCAGAATCTTGGGAGCGACTGGATCATGGTCACCAACAGGACTGAAGCCCATGCCTTTGGAAGTTCAAACGCCGTTTCTTGACAAGGCAGCCTGGAAGTCCTCTTCATGCTGTCATGCGGCACGACGAACGGGCGTCAGTGTTGTTGAAGTATCTTGCACTTAAGACTGCCAGTGACATCAGTGGCCACGCAGAACGCCAGAATGAAGAGCCGCATGTTCTAACCCCAGCATTCGAACATGCCCAACGAAGGAAGTCTCCTGCTTTGAGGCCGCGAGCATCAATCATCTTACAGTACCTACAACTCTGGGCCAAAAGCTAGTGGGTTGGCCGAGTGGGAGATGTGGGCCCCGTCCATTGCATATTCCGTCATGCATGAGACGCTGAGCTGCCAACGCATCAAGAGTGGCTTTACAAAGCCCATCGGCACCCGTTACCCTTCCCGCCCCCGTTTTTCTACCGTCTCCTTTATCCTAGTTTAGCATATATACACCTCAGCTAACGCCTATGGTTGGACAGATCTCTTACAACGAGTAACTGATTAGACAGCACCGTTTCTGCCACCGCTGCTTGTCTATTACTTTACTTCGTCCCTTGAATTCGACGATATTTACTCGTGTGGCTGTGTTAAATAGTTTCATCAGCCACTCTAGGCAACATTGAGCCACAGCAGCACCAGCTCGTTCCGGCCTGCCAGCTCACCCACGCGTACCCAATTGCCTTAGTGCGCCCCATTCCAGAGTCTCTCCGTATTAGAGAGAGTTTCCAGCACTCGAGCCCGATTGCTCCCAAACGAACATCGGTTTCCATCATTGCATAGTCGACGATCAGTTCTTACCATCACGTCTATTCGCTCTCTGTTCTCTTGCAAAGCTCTTGTTGCAACGCCACTCGATAACGCGCCGCCAAGCACTGAATAATTCTTTATTGATCTTACATACGGTCAACGAATAGTAACGCGACGAGGACGTATTTCCTCGACACTTAGTGATCAGACTGGATTCTTAGTGGAGAATGGACTACAGTCAATACCAACAAGGCCAAAATACACATCCCGGTTACGCGAACTCTGCTACTGCTAATAACATCGCTTCACCAACGAATACCATTCCCCAACACACGGTACAATCCTCGCCTGTCATCGCTTCTCAGCAGCAGCAAACTCAATCACAAGGACACAACATGTACGGACCACAATACGGAGTGGCACAACAGGGCATGCACTATGCAATGCCCGGTATACAAGCGGCCGCGATGGCAGCAACCGCCGCTGCTTCTGGCACGAACTATGGCTATATGTCATCAGATCCCAATATTCCTCAAAGTTCGCCTCGCATGGGTGCCAATGCTAAAAAGGACGGACGACAGTCACCTCGAATGAACAGCATGTCCCAAATACCCGGCCGTCGAATGAGCCAGGTTACGAGTCCCGGCGTTGCGACGGCGCCCATGATGAGCCATGCCGGAGCTCGACCAGGCGTTGCCCCATCTCAGATGCCCGCTCCCCAGATGCAACACCCACAATCCCCGGAAATGCCAGCCGCGAGCGGTGCAGAGGAGTCGCCACTTTATGTGAACGCTAAGCAATTCCATCGTATTCTCAAGCGTCGTGTTGCTCGACAGAAGCTTGAGGAGCAGCTCCGACTGACCTCTAAAGGACGGAAGCCGTATCTTCACGAGTCACGCCATAATCATGCCATGCGCAGACCTCGCGGCCCTGGTGGACGTTTCCTCACTGCCGAGGAGGTGGCAGCAATGGATCGCGAAGGTGATAAGAGTGTCGATGGCAAAGATAATTCCGCTGGGGAAAGCTCTGGCACTACGGGAACAAAGCGCAAGTCTGAAGCCGGCTCGGCCACCTCAAACAAGAAAGCTAAGACGGACACAGCCAGCCCAGGGGATGAAGATGAGGATGAGGGTTGATATTGCAAATAAACATCTGTATCGCCTTCTTTCTACCTTTTCAGCCTACCAGCGGTTTACGACGTCACGAAAGCACGATTGTTTCTTCTTTTCATCGCCACGCTGCCTGCAAGGGCTTGAATGGTTCCAAACAGAGCGAGCATTTCTTTTTGATCGGATGAGGTGTCTACAGTTATTGGCGAGTTGATATTGGCACCTTCGTTTACGTGTTGCGGCGGGTTATACCGTTCAATTACGATCCGGCACGGCGTCTTTTCTCGACGGGTTTCATTTTAATACAGCATTTCACTGGCAACAGCAGATCATCCCGATTTAGGACGGGAGGGACCTCGGGGATAACGGATGGACAGAATGGATGGACGATTCGTTATGATGGATGCCCCGTTTCATTATATTGCTCGATCTTTTCTCCTGTGTCAGATATATCACTTTCTAGCGTCCTGTTGCATACGCCAACCTGGAATTGGTCCCTGGCATACGTCGGTCTGGCTACCGAACGGCAAGCCATACTCCCACTGCGCTCAAGGTTCAGAACTGATCATCTCATGCAAGTGAGAATAGACGACGAATGGGAGAATTGGATTCAGAAAAGAAAAAAGAAAAAGAGCGTAAACGGAACTCGGATGGACGAGATACTGTGTGACTTGCTCACTTATCACGTGGCTTGGTCAACTCCTCACCATTGAATGAGGTTCTCAAAGGGGGGTGTATAGTTCTAGAGTCAAGGATGATGATCCGGCGTTGGATCCCAAGTACAGGAGAAACGTGTTTAAGGATTAAAGCTTGTAAATATTTGTTTTAAATTTGATGACTTATGCGCCAGAGTTGCTGCCATGATAATGCTCTCTCCCGACATTTTTGACAATCATTCATAATTTCACAACGCTGTCTACGTCACTGGAGAAACTGGCATGAAAGCGTATCAGTTCTCAAAGCACGAGGCTTAAACAATTGGGCTTGTTTAGCAGAAAAAGCATACACTTGAAGCTCAGTATCGAAAATGGAATGGGTTTAATCTAATAACTTCAATAAATGATAGTAGATGCCTAGATGCCTATATTTCTTGTCCATTGTATCTCATAGCTCGTAACCATAAATCATAATCGTATGCAGGCACAATGATACTTGAACATCGTTGCCCTGCGAGAAAGCGAGAACGCGAGAACGCCTTGAAGCCGTGATCGTTAAACAAATGTGGAGCCGATTACATCGCAATGAGGACCATAATCTTGACTAAACTCCTCCTAAATCATCCCTCTCGACCTTCTGTGCCGACCTCCTACTCCAAAGTCTTGCTGCTATCCTCCCGAGCAATATACCACGACCTCGTCTCACCTTGGCCGCTGCGATTGAGATATTATCAGGGATGTCTGTGATCTCTCGAGGCCGGCTGCGGGCTTGAGCCATGAGACGAACAGGTGCGCGGCCAATGGCACCAAGTTTGCGCAATAGGACACCAAATGAGCGTGTTTGGAGGAAGGTCACGAGAAGCATGAATGGGACACAGACGAGGATCATCGTTAGAGGAAAACGCCAGTCCGTTGCGGGGATTGTGAAGACCGTCATACCGAAGACAGACTGGTCGTTGTTAGTGAAGGCTTGTAAATAGAAAATTTTGCTAACGTACTGTGACAAAAGTAAGGGGTAAGAAGATCATGCTGATCATTGTTAGGACTTTGATATTGTCGCCCTGTTCAATAGCTCTCCGGCTTTCCTTGATGGAGCTTCCACTGAAGAGCTGATCTCGCAAGTTCTCGATCTCCTTACGGGTCCGTTCGTTGCGTTTGAGAACCTCTGTAAGCTCTTGGACAACCTTGTCGAGCTCGCAGCGAAGTTTAGCCATGTGCTTACTATAGGCAATCCCATCAGGCGAATCAGCTGCGTGATGTGGCCATAGAATCGGATGGGTGCCGGCCCAGAAGCTGTCGGTAAATGTGTCGATATATGCGGCGATCATTGACTTGATACCTGTGTTCACAACGGCGAGGGTGTTGTACGCCCAGAAATACCTTCGGATATAGGTGAAGTGCTTGTCCTCAAATAACAGCTTGTCTCTGAGTTTAGGGTCAAACATGAATTCGGTCTGGACATGATTAGGATAGTATTGAGACATGGGGATTTAGTGAACGTACCGGGGGAGTGATGAGCTTGGTAACTCGCTCATGGAGGATCAGATTTCTCTTTGTTGCATCACGATACTCGGATATGAGTAGGTCCAGAAACGCATATGGTCCATTGACGTATTTCTTCTCCTGAAACTCTGGGCCACGGACAGTATGAGAATTGTCAGGAAAACTCTGGATAGCAAGTAACTGCCATGGGCCAAATGTATCGAATAGAATCCCTTCTCGAGCACGCTCTCTTCTCGAACGCATTGGGGGAGCTTTATGAGAGTCTCCGCCGAGTGACAGAGCCAATACAGAGCCGCACTCAGCGATATCAATATGATCTCCGAGACGACTTTCTGAAGGTCTTTTATCGAAACGCTGCCAAGGAGCTGGCTCGAGAGGGTAACTAACAACTGTGTAGTACTTGAACACAAAGAAGAAAGACTTCTGACGAACGTTGGGTGTAGGAGGGGTTGGTGGCACCGACGGTCTGGCAGTGAGCGGGACCGGCGACGATGGGGCAACGATGGGCGAGTGAGAAGTTGCTTGGGAGGGAGACCGCTCGTAGGCTCTAGTCATGAAAGCATGAGTACGGCCACGGTTAGGCTCGTCAGAGAGGAGGTGAGTGAGCAGCTCATTCATATCAAAGTGTGAAGACATGGTCCAGTGAAGTGCTGCGAGGATAAGAGGCGTAGGCTCTTGGGCGATGCTACAAATGTTAGTCCAGCCCGGCAGGCGTTGTATAATGGAAGACATACGTAATTCGGCCTGTAGATGTGCCGCTTTGGTTGACAACCCTGATTGTTTCCCAAACCGTAGGAGCATCGACATTATCAGCCGGAATCTCGTAGGGGCCTTCACCTGTGTACTTGATGTCTGACTGCCCATCTCCATCTCCGTCAGCGCTGAGTTTGGTGAGTTTACAGTTATGGCCAACCTCGTACACTTCAAATGTGGACTGACTATACTGTTCTCTCTCATACGCCGCAAATTCACGGAAGGGTACATCTATATCAATCTCGGAACGTCGTTTCATGATATCGTCTAGGAGGGATGCCATCTCGGGGGTGAAATCTTCAGCTTTCAGATGCTGGAGGAGTTGACGGTCGACCCAGTCTGCTTGGCCGAGATGATCCCTGACAATGTTAAGGGGATAGTCCTCAACCTCTCGCGTTGTGGTGGTAGCTGTAGTGTTATCCAGGAGAGGAAGAGGAATGAAGGAAATATCTTCGTCCTGCGCAAAAACAACGCGATGACTGCCACTTGGCGAACCCGTAAAGTGCTGAGGCTCAGCAGATAAAGATGGTCTTTCTCTTGTACTCTCAAGAGTTGCGGCCCGCCCTCGCCGGAAGATAGGAGACAAGGAGCCCTCTGTTGCAAATGTTGGACCGGTGGAAGCTCTCAGGGGTGGCGTGAATGCACCGTAGGGCTCAGGCATTGAGATGCTGCTGCGAGCATGGCTCTCTGCTGTATCTCGTCTACGAGCGACGAGGCCATCTTGAAGGGCTGTTAGAGCGCGTAGATATTGTTCGCGAAAGTTGTCGGTTGCTCTGACAAGATCATCTAGAGCCTGAGAGGAAGTGTTTGTGGTCATTGATGAGTTTCACGTCACTTGGCTTGACAATGGAAATATTCACATGATATTATAATACTATAGAAAGTCTCTGTCAAGAAAGGAGACGGAGGTGGAAGGTCGAGGGGTATTTCTATTCTTTCAGACTCGAGCCTGATATCAAGTCATCGGCGGACCCCGATGAATGTTGCGGCTGAGTGCTGCTCGGTCAACATCCATGGCTAAGGTTGAATAAGCAAAAGGATGGATGGCTGTGAGAGGAAAAGGTAGGGTAAACGAAGATCCTTGGGTGAAGCAAGATAAGCTATGTCAAGCTCTTAGTGCGCCAAGTGACGCGGGCACTAACGATGACTCCGAGGACCAACAGATATGCGTCCACATGTCACGCATCCCAAGTCACTGTCATCTGAGACAAGGTACAGCTTTCAACCTTCTCTGAAGGTTAACGAGCCCAGTAAGTTAGCTTTCTAGTAGCCGGAATAGATCACAACTTGGTCATGGGCGATATTCTTCTTAGTGTGCCTCTGATCTGAAGGTCTATACTATGATTCTCATGAACATCCATTGCATCACCTACTATTTATTGTGCACCAATGGATAACTTCTCATCTCGTTAATTTGTGTATGTGTACACCATTAGTTCATGGTAGGGCTGTCAAGAGCTGGCAAGCCTCACTGACCCAAGTCCTTGCTGAACCTCAAAACTTGATTTGAAATGGAGAATCAATCCCTTAGGACTCTGATAACGAGGCTGTACTGAAAATAGGCGTTTGGTCGGTCACCAACTCAGTTTGACGTTCGCTTGAACACGGCCTCTAGCGGTTGTCAACGGAACGCCATGATGGCGGCGTTGCGGAATTGGATGCAAGGCATTTGCTTACTCTACAAAATTACCTGTAGTTCAGCATCTGTCTCCAGCATTGTACGTCATGCAGCCATCTTCTCTCACAGACCGGGCGACCCTGAACGCCGATAACTGAGAGGGTGTACCATGTTGCGGGGGGTTAGAGTTTCACAGCGTCCACGTGCCGAAATTCATCATCAGAACCTTAGATTATCGCTGATCAACATGGTGTTGAGCAAATGCAATTACGTTTGTCATGGCCATTGACCCGTCGACGACTACTGCAATGCATGTACTGCTTCCTGCTACTGCACTGTTTATTTGAGCCTCACTATACTGGCTGAGATACAACTGACAGCTGCATGTCTTGCAATAATAGGGTTTAGTTCATACTCCTACATGTCCAATCGATAGCCTAGGTAATGTGCCTTCTCGACTGCCTACCTTAGCTCTATACCCAACCCGGCCGCCTGATATCATTCCCTTTCATGTCTTCATAACTCTATAAAACAAACAAGTCCCAGCCGGCGTATTAAGACCTCTTAGCAGCATTCATTGTCTAATGCTTCGTTCGCGTCACCGCCAAATCATACGCAAATATACTTAATTGGAGTGCTTAGGAAGCAACACTCACGGGCTTGGCGGCTGATGCGGCGGGCTTCTCAGCACTGTCAACCTCCATGGCATCACCATCAGCCTCAGCCTCGCCGTCTCCTTCCTCCTCCTCCTCAAGCTCCTCCTCACTCTCGCCCTCGATGTCGACACTGCCATCATCGGACAGCTCCTCCTCGTCCTGAGCATTCTCTCCATCATTCTCCACACCAGCCATCTCTGAATCCTCTCCATTGCTGGCCTTGGCCTTGGAGCTTGCCTCAGCCTCATCAGCTTCAGCGGCTTCCTCCTCCTCGGCTTCATCAGCACCGTATTCGTCGCCGTCGGCCACAAGGTCAGCTTCGGGTTGCTCAGGAGGGTATTCAGCGGGAGCAGATGCCTCGGAATCCCTGGAGTCGTGTTAGCTTGAATGCATTATCGCTTGCTGATTTTCTTTTTTGACTTACCACTTGATGGCAAACCGAGTCACTCGGGGCTTCTCAGCCAATACATTGCGCTTCACACGCTCAATGATGGGCTTAGCCGGGGGCTCAGCGTTGAGCTCCTCCGAGTCATATTCGTTGTTGACGTAGTAACCGACACGAATGAACTCACGTCCATCGTAGGCGCACGTCAGGAGAATGACGGTAACACCGAGAATCTCCGCATCGGGAATTCGTGCGGTTTTGGGAGCATCGGCCTCGAAAATGAATTTGTTGACACCAACGGGGATGGGACCGACAAGAAGGGAGTCGAGTTCTTGGTCGTACTGGTCACTGACAAGTGTTAGAAGAAGCGGTGTAAGGAGGGGCCTCAATCAAACTGATCCATACCTGGTAGCGGATCCAACGTAAGTGAGCTTCCACTCGAGATCTGTTTTATATTAGCGCTGTGGTTCTTATCCTGCAACAGACCAAAGTTGCACGAACCCTTCTCTAGCGGCTCGAGGCACTCGAAGGTAATCTCAAACTCGTACTTGTCGGTGAACTTGGCTGGGTTGTTCAGGACATTAACGCCCAAAAGCGAAACGACAGACATTTTGATGAAGATGGGGGGTGTATAAAGTGGGTAGGTCGTAATCAGGAACACACTGCAGTGGCAAAAATCGAGGGTTTAGAAGAGAATGGTGAAAAAGAACGAGGGCACGAATGTCTGGTTCTTTACGATGTGTGAAGGTTGATGTGGGGAGAAGCGCGATGTGAGATGCAAGACGCAAGAGAAGAGAGAAGAAGAGAGGGATAGAAAGTGGGTGTGTAGTGGTAGTAGTAGTAGTAGTAGTAGTAGTAGTAGTAGTAGTAGTAGGTAGTTATTTGATGAAAAGCGCCGTGCTAGTCTTAATAGCAATATGCGAGCATGGGTAAAGAAAACAAGAGCGGATCGATTCTGGTTGCGACGGGAGATGATGACTTGCCCTGGGCGTCAGGTCCAAAATGTGAGGAGCGACAGTGGGACGCGTTAGCGGTCACACCCGCGTAGAGAGGTTGCGTTGGGACGCGACCCTCCTGAATGGAGTTTCAGGAACTCATATCAGTCATGTGATCTTGACAACTATGTACCTACCTTAGTACCGGTTGCGTGCATTGTCAAAGCCCGACAGGGCACTAGGTATCTCTTCTTCGGTGGTCCTAATGTTATAAATCTTCCAGAGAGCTTGAGCTTATATGAACAGGGCGATCTGTCAAATTTTCTGACAAAACACTCACACATAGTACTGTCCATTCTCATCAATGTTATGCATTTCTTTAAATACCTGCATTAAAAGCCTGTCTATCCATCTCTCTCATTAGGTATCTGGTTAGCGACCCACTAAAGTGCGGCTCTTGGAGACCAAGTTCGTTCACCGCCTTAGACGTCCTAAGCCGAACCTGGGTTCTGCCGCAACTGCTTTGTCCAAGATTACTGTTCTTTGTTAGAGCTATCAGACTTTGAGGCACTCGGCCAAAACCATCCACGCGCAGCTCGACGCACGACCATTTCCCCAACCCGGATCGATTGCACGTCTGTCTTTGTATCGCTGTCTTTGATTCTTTCTTTAAGTGCTGAATCCAGATATATATCAGCCGGAGCCAGCTGGCGGAGCTCCTAGAGCTTGCCTCGTTCGCGACAGACTCTACTACCCACCCGTTCGCCTCGTATTTTCAAGGATTGAATCATTTTCGACCGGCCCCATCGCTCCCCTTCAATCGAGATACCCGTGACTCTATCGGACCGCTTGCGTATTCTCAAATCTGATCTCCCGATTGCCGTTCGCGACTTGGACGTTATCTTCTGGTTTCAAAGGTCTTCGCTGACGCGCCTTTCGAAACCGCTTGCTTCTTGATTGAGACTTGGCAGTACGACCTGTTTTTTGAAATCGCAGGATGGCATCCGAAGCTGCTTCATGGGGAGGAGAGGATACTAGCGCGCCGGGTTTCCAAGTTCAGCATAGCGAGGAACAAGTTGATAACTACGCTCAAGACTCTCTTGCTTCTGGTGACGCCGATACAGCAGATAATGGTACAGAAGATGATGGGGGAGAATATGATCCAGAGTCAGTCACCATCGGTACACCTGCGCCGGTTACTGAACAATATGCGGCCACTTCTCAACGTCAACCCTCCAAGCCCAAGATGTCAGGGGGCTTTATAGTTGAAGCATCCGATGACGAGGATGAGGGTGAAGATGAAGCTGACCAGCCTTCCAATACTGCTCCTCAATCGGAAGAAGTGCCCTCGCTTCTCCATCCTGGACGTTCCACTGCGTCTGATGAACCTGCTCAGCCAGCTCTAACCCATACACCTGTTCCTCCTGCTGTCCCTTCCGATGTGACTCCAGCTTTGGCCGGTCTCGATCCTGTTGCTCTCCTCGAGGCTCGTGTTAAAGAGGACCCTCGTGGGGATATGGATGCTTGGCTTAACTTGATCGCCGACCATAGACGCTCAAGCCGACTTGATCAGGCTCGGACTACCTATAATCGTTTTCTCGAAATATTTCCACAAGCTGTGAGTGAGCCTCATTCCTTCCAGTGATATGTATTGACAAAATCTACCAGGCTGACGTCTGGGTCGAATGGATCGAGATGGAACTTGGTCTCGACAACTTTGTCGATGCTGAACAGCTTTTTGGAAGATGTTTGATGACTGTACCCAATGTCAAGCTGTGGACAGTCTATCTCAACTATATTCGCCGTCGTAATGATCTAAACAATGATCCTTCGGGTCAAGCTCGCCGAACTATTACCCAGTCCTATGAGTTTGTCATCGACAACATTGGTGTGGATCGAGATTCTGGCAATATCTGGCAAGATTATGTCCAGTTCGTCAAAAACGGCCCCGGCCAGATCGGTGGCACAGGTTGGCAGGACCAGCAAAAGATGGATCAATTGCGCAAGGTGTATCAACGCGCTATTTCGGTGCCCATGTTGACCGTTAACAATCTATGGAAGGAGTATGACCAGTTCGAGATGGGACTGAATAAGATGACTGTATGCTTTGATCCTAGGCCTCTAGCAGCATAAAAGCTAACATTATTAGGGACGCAAATTCATCCAAGAGCGCTCGCCAGGCTATATGTCGGCCAAGAGTGCCAATATTGCTTTGGACAACATCACCCGGCACCTCAGACGGACTAATCTTCCCCGGTTACCGCCAGCTCCCGGGTTTGATGGGGACCAGGAGTTCAGAGACCAGGTCGAACTGTGGAAGAAGTGGATCGCTTGGGAGAAAGAGGATCCCCTTGTCTTGAAAACTGATGAGCCTAAAACATATAATCAACGGGTGCTCTACGTCTACAAGCAAGCGCTGATGGCACTCCGTTTCTGGCCTGAGATCTGGGTTGACGCGGCAGAGTGGTGTTTCCAAAACGATATCCGGGAAAACGACAAAGAGTTGGGCACAGAATTGCTACTTGAAGGCATTCGAGCGAATCGTGAAAGTGTTTTGCTTGCCTTGAAGCACGCAGACCACATTGAAGTCAACTATCCTGGCAAAGAGGTCGACAAGGCCGAGTTCGCTCAGGCTGTTCGAAAGCCATACGATGATGTTCTCGAAACATTGTACGAAATGGGCGATAAAGTCAAAGAGCGGGAGAAGTTGGAGGTGTCCACACTGAGACAGGCCGCTGCACAAAACCTGGTTCAAGCTTCCATCGAACACAATGATGAAGACGATGAGAAGGAAGACAGCAAGCCTAAGCGTTCGCCTATGGAAGAACGCATTCTTGCAATCCAGAGGGGGTACGCCGCCGAAACACAACTTCTGTCCCGTACGATTTCCTATGTCTGGATTGCTCTCGCAAGGGCCATGCGCCGCATTCAAGGCAAAGGCAACCAGTCAGAAGGTGGTTTGCGCAAAGTCTTCACTGACGCACGCCAGAAGGGACGACTCACAAGCGATGTCTACGTAGCGGTGGCTCTTCTTGAGTCTGTTGTCTACAAGGATCCTGTAGGCGCCAAAATCTTCGAAAGAGGCGCACGTCTGTTCCCGAACGATGAGATGTTCATGATAGAATACTTGAAGTATCTTCATTCCAAGGATGACACGACTAGTAGGTTTGGATTACCCGAAGAGGCAACGAATGAAACTAATCACTTATAGATGCGCGAGCCGTGTTCGAGACTTGTGTTACCCGATTGGTTTCCAAACCAGAGACTCTCGCAAAGGCAAAGCCGCTTTACGCGTATTTCCACAAGTACGAATCGCAGTATGGCGAGCTATCGCAAATCTCCAAGCTGGAGGACCGGATGGCAGAGCTCTTCCCTGAGGACCCCAAACTGAAGTCTTTTGTTGCCAGATTTTCATCCGACAAGTTTGACCCAGTTGCTGCCCCTATCATAATTTCGAAGGCAGTGCAAATGAGGCCAAAGCAAGTCATGCCCACTATGGTCGAGCAGCCTATTTCACTGCGAAACAGCCCCATGCCAGCGCGACAAGAACAGAGTCCCCGCCCTCAGTATGTTCGGGCAACTGCTTCTCCAAAACGGCCCCTTGCTGTAGACGATGATGAGCTTAACCCCCCCAAACGACTGGCTAGAGGAGTGTCGCCTCTCAAGGGTGCAGCGGGCCGCCGGCTTGACCAGCAGCGTCGGAACCAAGCATCAGCGTTACACAGGGATATCACTTTCCTTCTCAACATCCTCCCCCCTTCTCAAAGCTTTGACGCACAACGCGTTAACCCCACGGCCATGGTCTCTATTCTTCGGGACGTCCAACTTCCTGATGCCGCCACGTTGAAGGCAACAGGCGGTGGCCAGGCACGCTTTGGTAATCCCTCTCACACCAGACAGCCTTCAGGCGAGTTCGGCAACAGGCCGCTGAGCCCATACGGAAGAGTGGCATCTGCAGCCGGCGGGTATAGGAACTCGCCGCTGCGGCCGGAGAGTGGAAATACCTTCCAAGCCAACTCCTATCCTCCTCCTGACCCAAGCGGCCAACTACCCATGTGGCCGCAAGTACCTGGTGGCTACGGCGCACCGGCACCAGGTCAGTTTGGAGGATATAGATTTCAATGAGAAATCACTCAAGAGGATGCCAATGATCGATGATAGGGGAGGGATCTTGGACTGTAAATAACACGATCTAATAATACCGGTAAAAGGGGGTTTTGGATGATGTTGAGGGCCGTGCTGGGACTGCCTTTGCCTCGCGCGATATGCATGGTATGGCGTTTAGGGAGATCAGACATCAGAAGTGGCGGGTGTCATTGATATTTCGTTTGTTAAGAGGATGAGATGCAGCGAAAATTATCTGCCTACTCAATTGGTATCAAACAACTTACTTTCATAATTGACTCGAGTCCTGGAATATGTATGTGCTTTGTGCTTGTGCTTGTGCTTGTGCTTGTGCTTTGTGACGATTATATCGTTTGTCGAGGTTTTGGCTATAAACTGAGAATTGATGCCACAACGGATTGCTACATGTCGAGCTGCATTTACCCATACACCAAATACGGCGTCTCTAATTCTGTTTTCCGCGGCCCGCACGTTTATCAACACTACCACCGACAATATTTTATTGTTTGGCACTGAAAACACTGTTCAGTCCAACCGGTTGGGTTGTGGCTTTGACTAAATCGCTGGACCATCAAACACTCAACAGACACTCAACCTTGTTTAACGGAAAAAACGTTCTTATAAACTTCTAACATACTTATATGAAGCCAAGAATGGTTCATTGTGTCGCTAGATAACATTTTGCATTGGTGTATCCTTGAAATACCCTTGTATGTGATGATACTCGTAGCTAATTCCTGTCACCTCACTGCCAGTGCCCCCCCCGTTGCTTCCTCAGTTCCTCAATGCATGACTGGATCCATAATCGGCCAGTGTTGTTGCAGTGCCTGCCCTTAATTTCTCAGTGTAATTACTGCCTGATTCTTGGTGTGTTTTGTTGATATCCTTTTTCCGTGCACAATCTCAACTCCTCTCTTTCTCTCCTCGTGCACCTACCTCCTCACCTCAGCACCAACACAACACTCCATCCTAAACTCATCCTAAACCGCAGCTTGGGTGCTTCACACAGTGAGTCACTGCCTCTCCAGCTTCCCTCTCTCCTAGCTATATAATCTCCTCCCCTCTCCCTCTTCCCCTCCCCTTTCTTCTTCCTTCATCACCACCGCTTCCTCATTGCGCTTCCTCTTCTTGGGCAAGCACATCAACAACTCCGACTTCTATCAAGCCTTACACAAGCACCAAACTTGTCTTGCTTGGCTAAAACAAAGCTCTTTTGCTCTTACAACAAATTCTTACATCAATCAGATTCCAAACCTTGTGCGCTTGCACAAACCAGGCAGCATTTCGCTTACTTCCGCGACCGGTGAGTCTCTTCCTTCTTCCCCTTCTGCCATTTCAGTCCAAGCACCCATTCCCTCAGGGCTATAAATACTCTCTCTTTCTCTCCTTCAAATTCTTTTCTTTCCTTCAACACGTCCCTCCACCCACCTACAACACACTTCAAGCATATTCTCCTTTCACTCAGTCCAATCTTTCTTCACCAATCATCTTTTACCTTTCTGACTATTCCAGACACATCAGTCACCATGTCTGACAGAGGTCGCTCGCCTTCCCCGGCTGGGTCTGGAGGTCCTTCCGGCTCGGGACGACGCCCTTCTCAGTCTCCTGCACGTTCTGCGTCTGGCTCTGCTGCTGGAGGTGCTCCTGTCGGTTACCAGAAACCCCTTGGCTTTGATCCAGCCAAGCCCCAGGGTCAGGACAACCAAGGCAATACCCGAATGGAGTTGCCCCCTGACGCTTACGTGGCCGAGACCAAGAAGGACTTGTTCACGCTGCGAAATGGGCGCTTTAACACTGAGGGGAAACCCGAGCAGATTGAGGTCAACCAGTACAGGATGACCAAGTTTGACTACAACAAGAAGATCTATCAGTACGACGTAAGTAGCTCTCATATGAGTCTACATTCCATTCATTCTAACAAGCACTACAGGTGTTTATCTCTCCCAACCCGGACAAGATTGGCCCCGTCATGAAGAAGATCTGGGCACACGACACTACTCGCAATGCCCTGAAAGCCTACAAGTTTGACATGTGGCTCTTTGATGGGAAGAAGTTGGCATGGAGCCCTGCTCTTGTGGAACGTGGCGAGGCTCGTTTCACTGTCGACCTTGACGAGGGCAGACGACCTCCTGGTGGGAAAGCTCGTGAAGGCGGCAAGTTTCTTGTCACAATTCGAAAAACTACCGAAATCCAAGTTTCTGCTCTTCAAGGCTATCTTGAGCACAAGATTTCTTTCAACAACAGCGTTCAAGAGGCGCTAAACTTCATGGATCATCTTGTGCGACAGTGGCCTTCAAAGAACCTCCTCGCCATCAAACGAAACTTTTACAAGACTGGCCAGCCTGGAGCCCCTCTTCAGGATGGAGCTATTGTTGAGGTCCACAAGGGCACATATGCCTCCATCCGCATGAGTGACAACATCAAGCAGAAAGGTGTTGGCCTTGGCTACAACATTGATGTTGCCAACACTTGTTTCTGGATCGGCAACCAGCCTATGGACAGGATGGCTTGCAACTTCCTCGCCACTCTGGATCATAAGTACGGAGGACAAACACCTGGCACTCTCATGGAGGTGCTCAAGCCTGTCAAGGACCGCAAAACTGGACGCTGGGCCTCCTCGGATGCTTTCAAGCAGCTCCGAAAGATGCGTCGACTCAAGTTCAAGGTCAAGCACAGGGGTCGAAAAAACGAGGACAAACTGTATACCATTCAAGACTTTGCTTTCGATGAGAAATACGGCGAAGCGGGCGCATCGGCCAGGACTATGACTTTTCTCAAGGACGGGAAAAATATCACGGTGTATGACTACTACAAAAAGGAGTACAATGTGACCCTGAAACTGTCTCACCTTCCACTCATTGATGCTGGAAAAGGTGGCCTGATTCCTATGGAGCTCGCCTTCGTTGAGGGCATGCAGCGGTACCCCTTTAAGCTTAACCCTGACCAGACAGCCGCCATGATCAAGATTGCTGTCACCCGTCCAGCTATTCGCAAGCGAGACATTCACGCTGGAGCTGCTGCACTGCAGATCGGTCAAGATCCGTTCCTGAAGGAGTATGGCGTCAACATCGAGTCGCAGTTTGCAAAGACCGAGGCACGCATTCTGAATGCACCAATCGTCAGGTTTGGACAAGGTACAGCCGAACCCAGATTTGCTGGTCGCTGGGACTTGCGAGGCAAGAAGTTCTGGAAGCAGAATTTCGCGCCTCTCCAAAGCTGGGGCTTCATCGCCCTGGAGGTGACCGTTCAGCAAGGTGTTATGCAGGCTTTTGCCAGTACTTTCAAGTCCACTTACATCGGCCACGGAGGCAAAGTGATTGCTGACCCTGTCCTTTTGCCGACACCTGGTAACCTAAAGTATGATGCTGCGGGTGCCATTGCGCACGCTCATGAGCAGATCACGAAGCAACGGGGCTACACCCAGCTCTTGTTTGTTATCGTCTCCAAGAAGAACAGCGGAACCTATGAGCGCCTCAAGAAGTCTGCGGATTGCAGGTTTGGTATTCTTACCCAGGTTGTCCTCGCCAACCACGTGCAGAAGAACAATGGGCAATACCATTCGAATGTTTGCATGAAGGTGAATGCTAAGCTGGGTGGTGCCACTTCCTGCACTCCTCCTTTGTGGAAGACCCCAACATTCTTCCCCGACTCCCGCCCTACCATGATTGTCGGTGTTGATGTGTCTCACGCCGCCCCTGGAGGCGTAACCCCATCTACTGCCTCGATGACTATGTCTGTGGATAAGGATGCTACTCGTTACGCCGCCGTTGCTGAGACCAACGGATACCGTGTCGAGATGCTGACCCCCTCGAACATTCGATTCATGTTCGGAGAGCTCATCCCTCGTTGGAGATCCAACCACCAAGGACTGGTTCCTAAACACCTGATCTATTTCCGAGACGGTGTAGGAGAGGGACAATTTGGATACGTGTTGGACCAGGAAGTCCAAGAGATCAAGAAATATCTTGGCACGATCCTCCCTCCTGGGCAGATGCCGAAGTTCACTGTGATTGTGGCTACCAAGCGTCACCATATTCGTTTCTTCCCTCAGAAAGGTGATAAGAATGGCAACCCTTTGCCCGGTACTTTGGTTGAGCGAGAAGTCACGCATCCTTTCATGTTTGACTTTTACCTCAACTCACACGTTGCTATCCAGGGAACTGCTCGACCGGTTCACTACCACATCATCTTGGATGAGATGAATATGCCAGTGAATGATCTACAGAAGATGATCTACCAGCAGTGCTACTCGTACGCACGCTCGACCACCCCTGTGTCACTTCACCCGGCTGTTTACTATGCGCATCTCGCTAGTAACCGAGCTCGCGCTCATGAGAACGTCAACTCTAGTGATGGCTTCCGAATCGGTCCCAAGGGCCACGAGATCGCTGCGGAGAAGCAGGCGCATGGTACCTCCACCAGCCTTCCTGACAGACACGTTGAAGCACCTCCGTTGATCCGCCTTGGTGGCGCACTTGGCCAGACGCCTCAGGATGGTGAGCAGCGACAGAGAGACTTTTTCCGCGGTACTATGTGGTACATCTGATCTGTAATGGAGGATACCATGAATAAGAACGTGGATGGTGATGAAATGGCAGAGGTGATGGGGTGATGAAAGTGGAGAGCTGATCGCTAGGGCGGTGGGAAGGGCATGGACAATGCGAGCGATCTTGATTTCTGGCGTATAAGCTAGCGGATGCAGCTTTGAGGAAGCACAGGATCATATTAAACCTAAAAGGGGCGACCGGTTTGGCGGAGAGTGGCGGCGGAGGTTGACTTACTTGTTCATAAAAATAGCGCTCGATCAGTTCTATCCAATCGATCTTGACATTACTTGCTGTTCGAAATTGTGACTCGGTTGTACAGTGATCGTACCAGTCTTGTGCATACCTGTGAGATTGAGGAACGAGCTTGGTGTTGCCTGGCTTGGCTTCAGTATAAGGAGGAAATCTTTACCATTTGCAGGAGTGTATAAGTTACGTCTACACGGTCGAATATGAATCTAAAGTGTTGTGAAGTTGATAGTAGACCACGGAATGTGATAGAGGTCTATGATGAGTTGCGAATCCATAGATTCTCAAAATGTGGCGCTTGCGAGCCGTGGAGAGACTTGAACCTTCTAGCTACCTGTAGAGAGACTGCAAGGCAAGTATAAGAAAATATGTGCAAGGGTTTGGCGGCCTGGTTTGGGGAGAATCCGAGTATATCCTATGTAGAGTTGCGATGCCATCTGCCTGAGTATCATGGATCACATCCATTAAGTCTATTTAGAAGACGCACTCATTATGCTCACATGAGCCAATGCCTCGAGGTTAGTATATTCAAGCCCATAATCTAGTAAACATCCATCGGGATCTCGTACTGGATACTGTTATAGCCCAGCGGCTCGAACCAGAGAAGCC
Source organism: Fusarium sp. NRRL 52700 (assembly GCA_013396095.1). Taxonomy (NCBI): domain Eukaryota; kingdom Fungi; phylum Ascomycota; class Sordariomycetes; order Hypocreales; family Nectriaceae; genus Fusarium; species Fusarium sp. NRRL 52700. The sequence continues at coordinate 25,065 of JAAQRM010000493.1, read as the reverse complement.
TCAGTTCTCCCAGTGTATCATTATAGGGTATCTTTGGTGGAAACAGAGCCATCTCTGGGTTGCTGTTAACTCATTGCCTAGTTTAGACATCGAAAACGAGCATGTTGATCCCCTCGACGTGAAACATAGCCATTCCTGACGTGGTTGACCATCCCGATTAACCAAGCCTGGGGGGCAAGAAAACTCAGACCTAAACATAAGGTGTCAAAAATGAACTCAGTAAAAGATTTTCTCAGTTTATCTCAAGTTACCTAAGTCATTTTGTCATTTGGGATCAAGGTCCTGAGTTTTCTTTCCTCCCCTAGCCAAGACATTTTCTGTTCTGCTAGGCTCTCGTTCTGGATGTCTCAAACCCAAGGCAAGCCTGAATGCAGCATGCCGCATCATCGGGAGCCTAAGACGGCGCGTTGGAGACTGCAAGAATTGCCCGAGATGGATGGTTTCGGAGGCTTGTCTCAGATATTTGTCTCTGATCTTCTGTTCACGAATAGCCAAGAGAATCATGACCACAGCAAGTCCAAGGGCCTGGGCCTGGATCAGGGATAAATATCTCTCTCCTCCATGTCCTTCTGACTTCGAATCGTCTTACTCAACCAGTCACTCACTTCCTCCTTGCATATTACTAGTCATTCTTTACTTTTCTTTATTGCAACATGATTCGACCACTCTTCTTTGCTTGCATCTTTGCTGCTGGCGTTTTCGCACAATCAACCGCTGATCCTGCTCTGACAAAAGACGGGGCGTTCCAACATCTTGGATGCGTTGCTATTAGGCCCGGCACCTTTCCTCGTCAGTTCGATCTGGGCCAAGCTGGGTGTAGTTCATCATGTTCATCAAATGGTAACATTATCGGCTTCCGTGGAAACAGCTGCGTCTGTGACCGCCTTGACCTCTCACCAGGGCCGATCACCTACCGCGTTGTAAAGGTTGACAACGCTCTCTGCAATCAATGGTGTGACCCAGCCGACAGGTCCAAGGGAACCTGCGGAGGAGCCACGATCCAGGGATGGCCCATCTACGACCTGTACAAGAGAAATAATGCTCAGATCGTATATGAGGCCTTCCCGGATGCTACTCCTACTCCTGCATCTACTCAACCCGTCCAAACTGGTATGCCCATTCCCAACCCCAGCCCAAACCCTAAGCCAGGTGACGTCTGGCACGAATGCCCACCCAATTTTGTCAACTGCCCTTATCGCAACAAGTGCCCCAATGGCAGATGTCAACTCAAGCCCGTCGTTCAGCCATGTCGCGGGTGTTCTTACAACGGTACTGGTAACTGGACTGCTCCGACTTGTCCGCCCGGAGGCTGTAATCAAGGTTCCAAGCCTGTTCCAGTTCCAGTCCCCGGTGGAAATGGAGGGAGTGGAAGCAGCGGAGGGAACGGTGGCAATGGAGGGAACGGAGGTACTGGAGACACTGCTGGAAACGGAGACAATGGTGGTAACGACGGCAGCGGGGGCTCTGGAGGTAGTGGAGGCTCCGGAGGCACCGGCGGAAATGGAGGTAGCGGTAGCGGATCTAGCGGATCCAGTGGCGGCGACGGGCATCACGGAGACCAACCCCCTGTCATCGTCAACTCGGCCGTCAAGGCTCGGGGTGAAAGCTTCATCCTCGCTCTCGTTGCGATTTCCTTTGCCTTCACTCTTTCATAGGCTTGGGATGGATGATGTTACCATCATAGGGGAGTTGGAGGTGGCTTTTTGTTCTTGTAATACACTTCGTATAGAAAACGGGTAATAGGGTTTAGAATACAGCTTTGGCTCAATATAATATCACATCAGCAAGACGTCGGGAGCAGTATGTCAAATGGGGGACTATCGAAAACCTCTTGCTTCATTTTACTTCTATTTTGTGTCGTGGTACAATATGCGTTCTGTGACCGACTCACAGGACTGTACATTTTCTCATATTACGAGTATGTCTTCGGACATCAGAAAGTTCACTTAAGCAATGATCTTCTCCTTGCACTCGATACTACACGCAGTTAGTAAAATGACTGTAATGAATGCAATTGTATAACTCACCCATGGTCTGCCTTGAGCTGCTTCATCAATGTCCTGGCAAGGCTGGGGTACACAGGGGCGACAACACCCTTATCTGTGATAGTACCGTCGAGAACCATCTTGGTAGCTACAAAATTGGTCAGTATGTATAAACTCGATCGCTCAATCTTGCAGGGGAAACATACCAACACCACAAGGAACACCGACAAGCTTGGACATGGCGGAGTAGCCACCGGAACCCTCAGGGGCACCGTACTCGATAAGGGTGGAAGTCCAGGTGTTCTGGCTGCCGTCCTTGTTGACGACCTCGAAAGTGTGTTGAAGGAACTGAATGCAAGTCAGAGTGGAACCCCAAGTTTAAGTCAAGCTCCCTGTTGGTACTAACCACAAGATCGCGCTCGCCCTCCTCATAGGCCATCTTCTGCTCAAGGGTGGCGCACAGGGTGTCGAGGGCTGTTCCGCGAGGGGTGGTCTTGGCATCAGAGAAGACGCCAACTGTAATAGTGTATCAGCATAAACTCAAAAACGACCGCCAGGGCTCTAGACTTACTCCACTTCAGTCCAGCAAGCACTTGGCTCTTAACAGACTCGTCGCTGATAGAGGTCTTTGAGAGAACAGCCTTGATCAGATCCTCCTCGCTTGATGAGTTAGCACCAATGAACTTCTGGAGGGCCTCCTTCCAAGGAATAGCCTGCTTGAAGAAGTCCTGCTCATCAACACTAAGGAAGCCAATATCGACGAGAGCCTTGACGAACTGGGGGAAACCATTGTAGCGAATGGTTCCTCGGACGACGGTCTCAGCATCGGGAATGCGGTAGCTATGGAAGTCAGTCATTGCCGATCAAAGTAGTTCTCTCCATCCTACCGCTGACGGTAACCAGTGCTGTCACGATTTCCATAGGCAACGAAGTTGTAACCCAGGTAGCCGGTGTGGTAAGGCTTAGCAGTGCCCATGAGGTCGACACCAGTGATGTCAACCAGCTTGTTGTCCTCGTAGTACTTGGCGTTGTTCTTGAGGGCCAGAAGGACACCTCGGCTGCTCCAGCTGAACTTATAGCCTAATTATAGTTAGTGACGGCGGCGTGAGTCATGATCGGGGTCATGAGTACCTAGAGGGTTGTTGGAGTCTGCAGGTTGATTAGCCATGATCATTGATCATTGAGTTGGGAAACATACTCTCAGGGGCGGGGAGACCACCGCAGAAGCTCTTGAAGGACTTGATCTTACCACCCTCCTGCTGAATGCGGTCGATAAAGTCGACAGCATAAAGGTGGTCGACACTTATGTGTGTTAGCGAACGTTTAGAGTCGTAGATGGTCGAGAAGCATACCCAGGGTCAACCTGAGATGGTCAGCAAGCTAGAATTGGAATACATCATGCCATTACTTACACCAATCTCGTTCAGGACTGTGATACCGGCAGCCTTCGCCTCCTCGTGGAGCTCTTCCATAGCAGGAGAGACGTAAGAGGTAGTGACGACATTCTTCTTAGCCTTGATAGCGGCCTTGATGACAGCAACGTGGTATGTGTAGGGAATCAGAGAGATGGTGATATCGTGCTTAGCGACAGCCTCCTCGAGAGCAGCGGAATCGTTGACGTCGAGGCTAATGGCGTTGGTGTTGTCGAAAGTTCCAGCGAGGTTCTTGGCCGAGGCGAGAGTACGGCAAGCAACAGTGACGTGAACGCCAGCCTTGGCGAGGACTTCGACGGCAGGGGTGGCAACGAAGCCGGAACCGAGGAGAAGGGCGGATTGAGGCATTGCTGACGATGAATTGATCTGTGGTGTTGAAATAGAGAGATTCTCGTTGGAAGCAAAAGAATTTCCAGGAGCTCTTACTCAGTCAACGAAAATGTAAATGTTCTGCCCCGCATTTCGGTAGGCGACGAGGGGCACCTCCCCTCCCGGCTTTCGGAGGTCGAGGAGCTGTAAAGATACCGTAGCCCTCGGGGGGCAAGAAAACACTGGGCCTTAATATAAGGTGTCAAAATAAACTTGCAAAGAGCCTCCTAAACTTAGGCTAAATTTACTTGGATATTTTTATATCTTAGGTTCAAGGTTCTGTGTTTTCTTTCCTCCCCTAGCATACCACCCGATACCGGGACCATTGACACAAGAGAAAGCCCGTAGCAAAGCGTGAACTGGCGCTAAGAACGGGGCTTGAGCCTGGGGCAGGCCTGTAATGTCTTTGCTTTGTGACGGAATCGCGGCTAAAAGTGGGCATTTTGACGATGTACAATAGACGAGTTTTGTTGCCGTCTAAAATGGAATGTGTTCCCGAGATAAGAACGCTAATTAAGTTTTAACTCATAAGTACTAAGATAGCGTTTATACAAGACAGAACACTCGTTCCTACAATCCATACATCAAAGTCAAAACGGAATCAGGCTACGCACATCAACTTCCAAAGCACGAGTTAATCTGAGGCAGATAACAACAAAACAAGACCAGAACCCCTGTAAGACGAATCACAAGGCTCAATTGGTCGATCACGGACCTGCAATCTCCAGCGAACTGTCCGGGGAGTTGAAAATGCGGCCAGGGGATGGCAAAGATTTCAACATTTAATGTTGAATGAAAAGAATATTTTGCAAGACTTGGAGCATCTTGGGTTAGGTAATCTGGGATGGATTTAGTTAACTCCTTGACTCCCTAGATAATCATCTTCGCAACCTGATCCGAAGTCTTAGAGTATTTCAACACCCGCATGCAAAGCCTTCTAGTTTGCAGGCATGACAAATTGACCAAAGAGATCAATTTGGATACATTGTGAACTGATAGCTCTTGAACCGGGGGATTGAAAGTACACTCTGTGAATCCCGGGGCTTATGAAGAGACCCTCCCTGTCTGTACACATCCATACTTGATTCATTGGAATTGACCTGCCACGTAATTGATGTAAAAATCGTACTTTAAGCCGGCCTTGAAGTTAGAAGAGTCAATAATATGTTTAACGCAGTAATTACTTAGGCAATTAGATGTTAGAAGGCCCAATTCGCTACTGGAGAGTCTTCGGGTGATATGAGAAGCAGCTACTATAAGTTGTTCGTATCACCGCGTTTCACAAGGTCAAGACAACCAATAATTGGATCTAAACTCAATAATAAAAGGCACAAAAGTAAACAGACTTGACAGGCAGGGAGGGCATGGCAACATGATGTATATCGTTCAAAGTCAGGGTCATGCAGCCGTCCCCCAGTGGTCACCTAGAGAGAAAACCACCCACGCATTCATCACCTGAAAAGTCAGTACCATTGGTTTGGCTTATGTCTTAGACTAATGATGAAGAGAACAGATTTTGCCCTTCTCCCTGGTCCGAGTCTGTCACACCTGGTTGTGTAATTTCAGTCTTCTAGAGAGTCTGGTTTTTAAGCTGCATGATAATCAACGGCAACACATGGATTAGCCAAGACTCACGCCCTTGAGGTGAGGTCACATGCTATTGGTAGTTGACAAAATCCATCCGTGCTTTGTAATACCGCCTCCCTGTTTGTAATTTGGTGAACAGACCTCAGGTTACACAAGGCGTTATGCAAGGCTCAGGCCATTTGATTTCCATAAAGGTAGGGAGAATTACAATGTCACATAAACACTTGCCACATATTAGCACCAAGAAATACAATCTAACCAACCAAGGATATTATGGCTAACCGAAGGTGTGTAGAAAACTCGTCATGAGAATGATCGCTGCGATGCTTTAGGCAGAATAGCACTAAGAATAGAACAAACAGCGAAAAGAGCAGGTTCAGCATCCAGTCAGCCTTAAGAGTATTGTGTTGGCCCAGATCGAGAAAAATTTTACTGCTAGCCATAATTTGAGGGGTTAGGTCTCATAATGGGTGAGGCTTTACCTGCCTTGGCCCAAACCTGACCCAACCTGACACAACTTGACACCTGTAGACGCCGACCTTGCAGTGCGGCATCTCATCGATACGCTACTGCGTATCAGAATATCTGCGAGGCTTCAATGGAGATATGATATCGACGGGTGAGAGAACGACGCTAATATTTGGTGGATCCGGCATTTCCATTTAGTCTCCCCGAGTCCGAATGAGGATGACAACTTGGACCATCCATCGCTTATCAGAGCTTCGATGGCCCGATGCCAAGTTTCCCGGAAGTTTGTATCGACACAGCCGGATTTGGCCATTTCTTTGGGCCCAAAATGATGTCCTCTCGAATGTTTCAGTCGAAAACGGAGGGGTATGGGGTCAGCTGAGACTTGGTCTTAACTTAAACTTTCGTCGACCCGGTTAATCAGAACGCGTGCGGGATGTGAATATACAAAAGGTCAATGATATGATTGTGAGGTCACATATCTTGAGCCTGAGGTTTGCGATCTCGAGCGACTAGTTTGTATTAAATCACATTCTGTAATTTCTGAAAGACAAGCTCATACTTAAGAGCCAAGACTCTCTCATTTTAGTTAGGAGGCTCGCTGAAGATTTCTGCAGGTCCCCAGGAGGTCGGCCGGTGGCTCACTTGTACCTATGCTGTTGGTCGTGAACTTGCTTCCCAGTGGGTGGTGTGTATGGTCCTGTTCTGCCTAGAGCAGCCCCCTATTTTTGTAGATGTGTGCAAATTCATGGCACGGAGCTTGGTCCAACACATCATCTTGTGTGTGAAGCCTTGACCTGGTCGTCATGCAGGATCTAATAATGGCTGTTTACCAATGAATGTCTATTGACAGAGCAGCCTCACCGTAGCGGTGAGTCTGAGATGGCGAACCCCCTCCAACCCGATCCGGCCAGCCAAGAAGGCATCACTCGCTCAAGGCACTCTTTCTCCTTTGGGTCCGGGGTGCCTTGCTTGCCTACCTACCCAAGTCAGCCGTGAATCTCAAATTTCAGTCATTATCTGTTTGTTCCCTCCGCCATCTTCTCTCTTGTCTCGCTTTCTTCCCTTTTGTCGGCTCCATCCCTCGTCATCTTCATCTCCTGCGAGCTTTTACCTCCGAGACATTCGAATCTCCCTTGATCATCCAAGACCACAACACCATGTTTCAGTCTGTTTAGGTGCACATTAGTCTATTAGACTAGTGTAGCCAGTTTACCGTATCTTCAGCACCATGTTATCCCCCTTACTGATGCTTGCACGCGAGTGTCAACGAACTCGCCTCGCCCCGTCCCGCGGCTCCCTATTAATGAAATGGAGATTATGATGCCGGGATGTAGAGGAGACTCCGTCTTCCAATTTTCGTCGTATAAAATTTCTAGAACTGTTCCTGCATTTTGTTGCTGTCTTTACTCAAACAATATTCAACAACAATCTCGGGTGAGCCCTCAGTGTACCAGTTTCCTGTTCCCGACTAGGACAAAAACTTCTTCGGTTCTTTGAATGGAGTATGAAGCTCTGCATACGTCTCATAATGGAAGATATCGTACCATCAGAGTAAGTTCTTGCTTCTCTATTCTCTATTAGCGAACCCTTTGGTCCCCCGTTGGCTACGATGTTGAAATCACGTTCTTCCACTGACGATATGTTCAGATGCGCTAGCTACGAAGAACGTTACTCGATCCGATCGCAGGGCGATTTGGTCTGGTCCATAGAGAGACAACCTTCAGTCCAGTTACATGCCTATCTCCGACAACCATCCAGGGACGACCCCTTTTCAGCATGGTCATCGACGCCAATTGATCCTTTCTCGACCCTTACCTTTCGACATATTGAAGCACTGTTGAATCTTCGCATCACTTCATGCGTTTCATTCCTCGTTCTGCTTTTCCAGTCACACATTCTTATTCAGCCTGCGGCCCAGACGCATCCACGTCAGTCACCACAGGGTCACACCGCGGACACTCAGCTTGATACGTATGGCATAGGAGCACAGTTCGAGGGGCCCTGAATTTATAGATGGTCATTGCAATAAGTGTCATGCAACCACCGTCTCAAACTGTTACAATAACCCAGAAAGAGCTTCTTTATATACCATCTCTGCTGGCTGTACTTCTTCTTATTTTCCCCATAAAATCCTCTCCACGCTGCTGTTGTCTTTCAATGGTTATGCTGTCCCACTAATCACTTGAACAATTTACTACATTTGACAGATAAGTCTCGTGTCACAGATATCGCTGCTCTATTGAGATATTTCGACCATTGTCCTCTCGTTATCTATTCTCCAGGTGACAAATGTCTGATTCATCTGCGAATGAACAAAACGCAAACTTAGTGTATTCTGCACTGATGGTGAATTTCCGCATATATATGACAATGCATTTTTATTATATAATACGTTTAATGATCATTCATCAAGCTCATGCTTGAGTCTTATCATAATAAACTAACACAGAGCTACAAATGCCAAAGAAAAAAAAAAGAAATCTTCGATCTCAGATCGTGATGAGATTGAACTGGTTAAATAGCAATCATCAACTACCCTAAGCCTTTTTGTCACTGAGGATTCTTAAGTAGCCTGCCTGAGCTTTTGTCCCTCCCCCAATCTCTAGTCAACCCCCAAACCCATGCTATCTCCAGCCACATCACGGATTGCATGGTTCGTCATCCTGATGTTGAGCTTACCCCAAACTTCTCCACAGTTTCTCCTCATCTACCGCCAATCCCCCAGATTGTGGAGTTAATGTTGTTCATAGTTCATTGGAAGAATCCTGGATCTCGTTAATCCATCAATGAAAAGCCATTATTATTAGAAAAGAACTGACTCGAACCTGGAAACGTTGAAACCAGTCGGCGAACTAAAAGCATCGGGAGTCTGATCAAGTGCCGAAAAATCGGATTTAGGTCTGCGGCCGGTCTTATTCCCACGCCAGTATGTTCAATATTATCAACACGATTACATTGCCTGGCAGGAATATCGGGCTGGAATAAAGATCGACAGCTATTACAATGCCTAATGCCCCATAAAAATCACTCAACATACACGTATCAAGTCTCGCCCTATATCTGGGCGTAATTGCTCCGTCCTTGAACTGATCTTACAAGGTGTTTCGCTCCATTGATCTACTCCTGCAGGGTGCCCCATCTTAAAAGCAACAGCTCAGATCTTTATCGGCTGACGTCTTCGGGCTATAAAAGCCGATAGCGCCCTTCCCTTCTGCAGTTCGTGCAAGTCAAATGCTCCCCGCCATCAAAATGGCCGATGCCAACGACACAAAAGGTGAGCTCGAACAGGCTCAGGCACATGCTCATGAGATGGGACAACCAGACGATAGAATCAGCAGGATTGACAGTGTCCAAGTTGGTAATGTCGACAAGCCACAAGAGGACGGGATATACGCCGAAGCTCTTGCACAATATCCTACCGATGATTCAATCGACCCAACTCTCGAGAAGAAAGTCAGGAGGAAATTAGACCAACTTATAATACCTGTCCTGGGAGTTTGCTACTTTTTCTACTATGTTGACAAAACAACACTGTATGTTTAACCTAGAATACACAGCACTCAAAAGGACAAGATATCTAACCAACCATATCTAGTTCGTATGCTGCCATCTTTGGTCTCAAGGATGATCTTGAACTTAGAGGTGATGAGTACTCTTGGCTCTCAAGCAGCTTCTATTTCGGTTGGCTGATCTGGGCTATTCCCTCGAACCTCCTGATGCAACGCAGCCCTCCTGGTTACTACTTGGCCTTCAACATTTTCATGTGGGGTGCTCTCCTCATGACGCAGGCCGCTGCAAAGAACTTTGCTGGTCTTCTCGCTCTTAGAATCCTTTCCGGTGCATTTGAAGCCATCGCAGACCCGGCTTTCATGCTAATTACTTCTATGTACTTCACGCGTGAAGAGCAACCAAGTCGTATATCAGCTTGGTATGCCTTCAACGGTATAGGTGTTGCTGGCGGAGGTTTGATTGGTTAGTTCTTCGGTCTACTTTCTCTCAAGTTATAGCTAACATCCATCTCCTTGACAGGCTATGCCATTGGTAATATCAACGGAGCGCTTCAGTCGTGGCGTTACGAGTTCCTTGTAGTTGGTGCTTTTTGCTCTGCTTGGGCCATTGCTCTCGTTCTGCTACTACCCAATTCTCCTCGCACCATTCGAGGTTTCTCTCACGATGAGAAACTCATCATGATTGCTCGGATGCGACGCAACCAAACTGGCATCGAACAGCGAAGAATCAACTGGGGTCAAATCAAAGAAGCCTACCTCGACTACAAGACCTGGCTATTTACTTTGCTTGGATTCGTTTCTAATGTCCCCAATGGCGGAATTTCAAACTTCTCCACGCTAGTCATCCAGGGTCTTGGGTTTGATACGCTACACACGGCCCTACTAGGCATTCCTCAGGGCGCCCTCGTGGTCATCTGGATCGGACTCGGTGCTCTGGCCAACAAGTATATGCCTCCCAATAGCCGAACTCTGGTCAGTGCCATATTCATGATACCAACTATAGCGGGTGCGCTCGGCTTTCTTCTGGCACCAGAAGATGCTTACGTTGGCCGTTTGATTTGCTTGTAAGCGCATTTGATCTTCCTCAAGTTGCTGTGCTCTAACTTTTTGAAGCTACCTTACTGGCTCATATCAGGCATCGTTTGTCATATGTCTCTCTCTAATCACTTCAAACACCGGAGGCCAGTCCAAAAAAATGATTGTTTCTGGTATGATTTGGTTTGGTGCCTGTGTTGGCAACATTGCCAGCCCCTTTTTCTATCGCCCCGAACAGGCACCCTCCTACCACCTTGGTATCGGATCACTTCTTGCCGCCAATTGCATCGAGTTCGCACTTTTTTTCGTCTTTAGATATGCCTTCAAGTGGGAGAACAAACGGAAGGAGCAGCATCGTGAAGCTTTACGAGCAGCGGGCCATGATTTTACTACCAACACTACCGCGTTCATGGATATGACGGATAAGGAAAACCCGAACTTTGAATACGTGTACTAGGATATGTGCTGTCGTTTCAAGCTGCTTGGTATCTTCCGAGGAACTTAACTACGATTTACCTGCATTGTATTTATGGTTGAATTTACTGTCTCTCTCTATACTTCATATAGGTTGTGTGTGTCAACCTGGACACGTTTTTTTCGAGCACAATCGTGTAGCTATTACGACAGATACCTCAGGAGAGGTCAAAGAAACTTGAGAACGGTACACACCTTAGATAAAAGATTTAGGTGAGTCCATTTTATCATGGCAGACCTTGAGGCCACTTAAGTTTAGTATCTTGCTTTGATGTCAGAAGCTTTCTTGCTCACGGAGGACGCCTAGCATCTCCTAATACAGCTCAAGTTGATTGGTCATAAAATATTGTTCTAGAGGCGTTACTCGACTTTATGCCAATACTTGTCAATATCAAAGGATGTGCAGCTCACGAAATTCAAAGAAGCTCAAGGGCTTGATGCTGATATATCTGGCTGTCCTATCAACAACACTTATGTCCCATGTAAATCCACAACCCCCAACGACTGACTTTAGTCTACGTCCCTGCCCCTTGTCATCGATTTCAAGAACATGATGTGGGAATGTTCACAGCCCTTGAGCCTCCCCGTGGCCTCGACAAACAAAGCTATTGTTCGATCACACAAGCTAATAGTTCCTACATTCTTTTGCCTCTGATTTATATCAATGTTCAGTCTTGAACACAAATATGGCCTTTTCCACCACTATATTATAATCGAGGTAGCTCCCTTGAATACGTTGTCGTCTTTCCAACACAAGCTCTGAAAGAACTGAAAGCCAGCATACTGTCTCCAGCATACTGTCTCCAGCAACACTCAAACGCCACCATTTGCAGGCTCTCCTTTTCAGCCTATAGCATCTCGCAAGCTAGTCTTGAAGATGGTTCCCCTTCCGGTCGTTGAGCACAGGGAGCTCGAATCTTGCTCATCCGACGTTGTCTACGGTGATCCGAAGGGCTCATATATGGCCGCCATAATTTTGGCTGCGAATTTGGCACTAATGAGTGTAGCCTTTATTTCGGTGTATTTAGTAGCGAGGCAGCGTAAAAGAAAGCTCCAGTCCGCCCAAGGCAATGCTTTGAAATACCAAGCCATAGTACAGACTGCGCAGGCCGAAGCACTTGAATCACAGCACAGGGCTGAGAAATATCAGACAGAGAATATCAGTCTGTCTGATGACCTGGAGCAGTTGCGAAGGCGTTATGTTGAAGTCGCTAATAATCACCATAGCTCAACATCAACTAAGGAGTCACCCAAACATCTTAAGATAGTGCTCCCAAAAAATTGGCAGAAGCCTGGCAATTCACCGCTCAGACAGGTAGAGCCAGTCTCACCAGTAAGCTCCACGGCCTCAAGCGAATACGAAGGCTATTCCGAGAGTGCACCTCCAAGTGATGGTTACTATGGCTCCAATGACCAGTCCTTCACTTCTCAAACAGAGAAAATGGCCGCGGGAATCCGTGCTGAACAAGATGGCTCTAATCGTGTGCCCGATAAGCCACCCCAGATTCCTCGCTATTCTTTTCAAGGAAGTGGTCGGTGAGGATACTGCGATTCAATATGCGCCCCTCGAGAGGCACCGAGATTACAGTTGCGAGATGATTTATATAGCAATAGTGACTCAACAAGAAAAAGAAAAAAACTTACACCCCTTAGTTAAAACTCGTAATTTGAAGCGTGATTCTCGGTCGACATGTTGGGGCAAATGCCCGTCTGCACTCGTAAATTGACCTAGGCTCTGCCTTGGTACCTCATTGTAAAAGTAACTAACCTGATTGCCTGTCCGCCATCATAACTCTCGGATATTTTTGATTCCACATTAAAAGAACTTGCTCTTAAGGCCACCCATCACGACATTCCTCTTTTGTTTATTGAGGAACTTGTTTACATCATCTGCCCATCCAGCGCTGTTGTTCTGCAGGTTCTCCATATTGTCACCCATCATGTTCAACTTCTCGGTCCTTTCGTTCAATTGCCTCGTCAGGTAGTCTCCCCAACCTTCCTGGCTCCCCGATCCTGATGCGGTGGCTGGCTCTCCAGCCCGAGCAGCCCGTTGCTCTGCTGCCGCTGCGTCCATCATTCGTTTGCTGGGAGGTCTATCTGGGCCCCCAACCAGCAGATCAAGATCGGTAGGGGAAATGTATTGGCTGCCTGAGATCCACTGCATGTTCGAAATAGTCGGTCGAGGTGGGCACTCAAGCTTGGGGTTTATCAGCGTGTCTGGAGATTGCTGAGGTCCTTTACCTGTTCCCCAGACGTGGATCACGGCAAGTTCACTTGGCCCTGTCCAAGCAAAGACATCGCCAGTCTGAGTAACAACTGAGTTTGTACTCCTTGTCACATCTATCATGGGAAGATCGGCCTTTCCAATGTCTCTGAGACCAGGAATTGAGAATGCACGAGCAGTTCGGTCACCAAACACACCGACGAGGGCAAACCCCTGTAACTCGAGCTCTGCTACACATGCAGAATCACAGAGGATGCTATCGAACTCTTTTGACGCGCCTTTAGAGTTGGCTGGTTTGAAGATTCGAATTTCTGTTTGCGTGACTATCGTGCTTGTTAGTTGGGCCACTTTGAGCCAAAGCCACGCGTCACTTACCGACAACAAGTACGCCATTGACCTGACGTCCTTCTCTGAGGCCTGCCACGATCGGCCCAGTAGCATGGGCAGGCTTGCCCGTGTCAGCTTCGATGGGGTTGAGTGAAATGATCTTCCCATCAAACGATACAACGCCTGCGAGTGACGCAGAGTATGTGCCATCTTGGCCAGGCAGAAGTTTAAAGGTGATGACTTTGCCTAGATTTGTTCCCACAAAACAGCAGATGCTCGAGTATTTATCCTCGTCCAAGGTCATGACACCAAACTCAATTACAACAGGCCACTCTTTCTGGGGGCCTGGAGAAGAACTGTGGCTCTTCAGGAATGAAGATCGCTTATCTGGCTTGGCGAAATCCGTCATGGGAGCCTGGAAGAAAATAGTAGGTCCGCGAAGATCAATCAGTGTAAGGAATCCCAGTTCTGAGCCTACGGCTACGAATCCAACATTGGACACCTGGATAGCTGTGATAGGGCCCATCATCATCTCGTAGAGAACGAGAGGCTGCAGGCCCTCCTTCAGACCCGGCTCTGCTCTGGAACTAATGTCCGTGAGGCCCTTGGGATTGGGGTCAAGCTGGAGAGCTTTATCTTTGCCGAAAAAGCGATTCTGACCCCATCGATAAATAATGGCCTCTCCCGTGCGTGTTCCTACGACGAATTCTCCGGTGCTAGTCGCCATGTTCATACAAGTAATCTCTACATCATCGTATCGGTCCAGTGCTCGAGCAACGTCGACTTGAAGCTGGGTTCCATTTTCAATTTCATCAGCGTGGCCCGAGTCCCAGATCCTGATTGTACTATCAGCATGAGCGGCTTGGATGATGGTTCTCTCTTCAAATCTTTTCCGAGGTCGCGACGCCTCGGCTCCTCCTTTAAGCAGTGGCTCGCCTTGATTGCGCTTCTCAAACATGGAGAGCCAGCGCGGACGTTCGAGAGACGACACATTGACTTTTGTCACAAATGGATGAACAAAAGAAACGGAGGGGTGGAGCTGGTTGGTAGGACTGATCGGATAGCCAGAGGGGAAACTCAGTGTGATGAGTTCGCCAGACGAGAGGAGAACCATGACAGCGATCGGGTCTTGGGCGCCGGCAAAGTGAGGAGAAAATCGTGGAACGAGGAGGAAGTTGATCGCTTGCGCACCAGAAGGGAGAGGAAGAACATTCTGGCGTTTCCCCCTGCAGTAATTAGCCAATATTTGCCAGGTCGAGGTCGCGTAAACCGGCGTCTGGCTCAAGTCAATGAATGTCAAGCCCTTGTGCGATGCGTCAGGGCGTTGTCCACCTGCAATGAGAAGGCCACTATCGTCGCAATTCTCTTTGCAACACCAAGCGATCTTAGTGATGGGCTCAGGTAAAGAGGGTGTAGGGGTCTCAGGCGAGGGTTGGTCGACGTTGAAGTCGGTCACGGTTCTCGCCATTACAATCTTCTCGGCTTTTGGATCCCAGAACACCAAGCTCCCATCATCATGAGCTGTCAGGATGAATGTACCAGAGGGGTGCCAGAGTGCATGTGTAAGTCGAGGCTTTCGAACCGTCTCAACAGCTGCGCCGTTGCCTCCCGGAGCGCCTGCTGGGACAACATACTCATAGTAGTTGACAGGTTTGGCTTGTTTGAACGAGTAGACAACAGCGCCATGGGTGTATCCCAAGAGGAGCTTACCGACGTCTCGAGGGTGAAGAGACATGGTTATGAGGTTCGGAGTTGTCGCACCAGGGTTCCTCTCTTTCCAGAAGTTGGGGAGTCTGAAGGAACGGGCCAGGCTTCCTCTGTCCAGATCAAAGGCCATGATGTCTCCGTTGTACAACCCGATAAAGGCCCAGTCAAGCATAGGATCCGTCACCAAAGAAACGACCTGGCCGGCGACGACCAGAGCGGCGATGCGCTCGCCGGTGTCGAGGTCCCATATTCCCAACTCGTTCTTCGCGTCGACAGTAACAAGGCGGTTGGCGGAGAATTGTACGATCTGGAAGGATGTGCGCCGGGGAGGCTCGAGGATCTTGTGTACACGTCGCTGACCGAAGATGTAGACTTTACCGGGGCCAAACTTGCTTTCGCCCGTTCCGATAGCTAGGAGGGACTGGACTGGGTCGTAAGCGTAGCAGCTGTGACAAAGAATGGATGGTCAGCTGGGTCATTTTGGGGCATGCATACATGATACATGTTGGGCGAGACGGAACGATACCTAATTTGAGAATTGATACCATAGCGAGCCTGATCGTCGGGCATGAAGAGTTCAGGTCTGATGCTCGCTGATAGGTCATTCTGCATGCCCGTCTGCTTGCCGCGCAGGAATGCCGCCATGTTGTAAGTTGGCGTCGCCAAAGCCTATGACGACAGCGATAACTAGCGATTGTCAATGTTCCGGTGGTGAAATGTTCTGGAGCTTTGCAAAGCTCTCGCCTTGGAAAAGAGTGAGAGGGGAGGGATGGAAGATGGAAGAGATAGACGTTCCGGTGGGGTTTGTACAACTAACTGCCCTGCCCGCCGCCAGAGCCGGTACCTTATAGTGCCCTCAGTGATCCCTCCAGGGACAATCCAAGACCCCAAGACGCCCAAGACCCTTGGCAACGGCAACGTCATCCCGTACTATCACTGCGCGGAGTATGTGCGTAGTTTTTGATACTGTGAGATCAACTCCAACCAAGGTGGTCTCTGTACGACATTGTTGTTATCTCTACTACCTATGTATACCAAAGAATTGTAAAACTGTCATTACGTGATGCAACTCGCTACATTTTCTCTTTCAGATCCCCAAGTTATCTCACCACAGTCTACTCCCAATTCAGGAAGACAGCGTGTGTACGCCGTTGGCCTATCAGCTTGACCCACGGCCAAGCCTGCACTGCCCCAAAACATCATGATCACGGCAGAGCCAGTCGAGCCTTTCCGCGTGGTCAAGATCGCGGTAATTTAACTTCCAAGTCATCAAGAAGGACGCGTAAACGGAAATAGGATTGCACGAGGAATCAACAGTGGATGGTCCCAATAAAACTCTAGCTACGAATAAAATCATGACAACAGACTTGGACCAGGGCCTTAGCTGGACATGGACAAGCAAACTGGGCCTTGGACAATTTTGACATCGGGACGTCCCTTGCTTGCATGAATCCGAACCGAGATAATGTTCTGCTATAGCTCGCTAGCTTGACGCTAACGGCTTCCACTCTTCCATACCGACTGTCAATTGAATAGCGTGAACAGGTAGATTAGACTGCTGTCACGACTATATTTGGGATGTGTAATATCAAGTCGAGTTTTGATTGAGAAAGTGTTTAGCAAGCGCCCTGAATTCATTCTTACCTACAGCTCATAATCGACCAGCCGACTCTATAATAAAAGCATTGTCAAATCAGCACTCTGTTTCATCATCTACTAGATAACGTATGTTGCATAGATTTCGTTTGAAATTTGTTCATCTCGAGATCTGTTAGAGTCTGTAATTGGTATAAGAGGAGATACCGGCTTAGTCGCGTCCGTCTCAGGACGACGACTACTGTGTAATTCCTGCAGACTGCCATTGCCAACTGCTTGTTATTCCAAGGGTTTCGTCTCCGTGTTGACAACCTAGCGTGGTCATAATTGCCGAGTATCATATGCCGAACCATACGTCACCAAGGATCGTTCAGATATGATCGACAGATAACACATTACTTTAGCCTATGGTGCATGGTCGGATACTATGTAACTGTCTCGTGGTTTTGCAATGCCTGATATCAACGGTCTCGTTCTGCCGAATCCATGGAGAGCTTGACCGTTGTGAACTGGCACCCAATGCTACCGAGTAACAAAACAAGTCCACGTGGACCTGACCTGTTCTGTTATGATGATGATGATGATGATGATGCCAGGCTACGATAGAATGCATATAGGGCATCTCCCAACCCACACTTGTCACTGTCGATGCCCAGTGAATCGTGCTCATGAGACCAATCCTGCCTAAGCTGAAACTCGGTGTCGATGCAAGCGGACTCCTGTATCGAATTCCAGAAGAAGCGAGGCTTACCTTTTATTATTGGCCGCAAGTGACGGTTGGGTTCTGGAGCGTTGCGCTGCAATTGGCTCTCGTGGTCGACGTGTCGTATTGAGTTGGGCATCACTTGCAGCTTAGCCTGCCCCTCCCACCTTCTGACCCCCTCTGACGTGGGCCTCTCAAAAGCCTCATGTTGGCCCCTTGCCCTACAGGATCTCTCGTTTATCATAAGCAGATCAGCTAGCGGGCCGTCCACTAGGCCCCGCTGGGTCCCGATGCTTCTCTGCTGCTGTACAGTACTTCTGCGTTGGCCCTGCGTATGTACCTACCTACACTCGGCTGCCCTGCAGACCGGCTCGTTAAGGTATGCTGGCAGCCATAGCAGCCAGAGCCCTGCCAAAGGCTTACACACTCGATGGACGATTGACCGCAGGACGATATGGTTAATCGTGCCCAATCTATGTTAGTCAGGGCTACATAGCTACCTGGCTACCCGATCATGTACGGATTGAAGGCGAATTTAATTGCCTTTGTCTACCCGCTTATGGATACCGAACAACAGATCGACACAGCACTACTACCATCCACAAGCACTTCTTATTCTCCGAAATGGCATTTTACAGTCGCAACCACAGCCAACTATCCGCGGATCAGCTTCGCCACTCTGACTCTGACTCCGACTCCCGCTACCACCACGGATGGGCTGGTTCGTCCTCCTCAAGCTACTACAACGAGCCAACGACGTCTGATCCTCGCTACCATGCCTTTGGTAGCTACTATGCCAGCAAGTCAGCCTCAAACTGCAACCACTCCTACAGACCTGGGGACTACAATGACCCTCAGCAATCAGAGGACCATCAGCACATGTGGCAGTCTCAAGAACACAGTGGCGCACCACCATCTTCCTCATCAGTGGCCACTTCAAGTCCTCCCAACTTACAAGATGACTCCTACGGCTGGATGAACTCGGCCGACGGCAGTGAGCCAAATCTGTGCCACTGCGGCAAGACATTCCGACGTCCGTCTGACCTCGCGTAAGTTTAACCAAGTCCCAACCTCGAGGCCTACAACTAAGAGTTCATAGAAAGCACCAAAAGTACCACATGAAGTACTTCTCATGTCTCGCCTCGGGGTGTGACAAGTCTTTTGCTACTCAGAAAGACCTCATCAGGCACACGCGCACACATCGCAAAGGCGAGGGCTACCAATGCAAGGTCGAAGGATGCCGCAAGGCCATGTCAGGCCATGTGTACTCACGGAAAGACAACTTCGATCGACATATGCGGACGGCACATCCAGATCATCCGCAAATTTGAGAGGCATACAGAGACTCTCTATTCTTTTCCGACAGACGCACTATGATGGTGTTAAACAATATAGAAGCTAATCTAAGAGCTTGAAACAGTATAGGCGTATTTTATTTGAGAACACAGGCATATGTTTGAGTATAACGGACGATATTGTATGAACTAAGGGACTTATATAGAAAAACTACGAATGGGAAACAAGGAAAGGGTCATCAAACTCGTGTGTTTTTATCAAAAATACTGTTCATTTGACTACAGCCCCTTCTACTTATGATGTGAATGAACTTTTGAAACTTATAACTTATTAGCCATGTCAGGGTATTTGCTCAATGATATAAATGACCTTAGAGAGAACGTATGAACTATTGATATATAGACTGAAAAGCCCAATTGGTCATGGCAGTGTCAAGAATAGTACAGACAGCTGGAAAGTAATATGATGCCCCTCTCTCCTTTGGGGATATATCTCAAGATGGAAGAAATTCTTGTTTGATTATCTGCACACGTATGGGTTTTCAGTAGCAAAAGCTGAAGACTTCAGTCTGGTTTCGCACCATTGGACTTCGAATTACTTCAGATCACCTTGAAAAGGGCCTAGGAAGCTAAGAGATAACCTCCTTGAGTACCTTCAAGCCACAAAGGAAGTCTATGGAGCTGTCAGCCCTCATGAAAATCTATGTCGTATGCTCCATCGTGACAGCCAGCTGAAATTTGATGAAGGTCATGACTCTTTTCTTTATTCAAATCAACTATTTAGGTATGCTAAGTCTAAGAACGCTTTAAGCATAGCATAAAATGCAAATCTTGCAAGGAAAACACAAAAACAACAATTGAAACAAAAACCATCCTCATGAAAGTACTTATAGGAGCAAATTTCCGGTTTCCAATCAGCTCCATAAGCATATTTAGCTCACAAGAGGATATATTCGAATATTTATCATACTGAAGTCACAGCTATCGATGTGTAGTTTGAAATTGCTCCGTTTGTCTGCTTTATGTGATCAAACCATCCCCTTGCGATATCTTGCCCAGTACTCTTAGAGTTTTCTTATACATTGCTCATACGGATCCCTATAATTCTAAAGTATGGTATTTCCAACCACCCCAAGATCTACGTGATTGTGCAACACGAAGCTAGTTCATTACCACAACCATGACAGTTATGTTGTTGGTATCATACATTTCATACGTTGACTCGGAAACCAATATGAGTATAGTTTTGAGGATCACTGACTACCTAAGGTATCGTGATCCAGAAAGAAGAGATGGCAGTAGTAGCTATATCTCTGGCGGTACCAACTGATAGTGTTCTGCAGCTCAGTCTAGGTCAATCATCAGAAAGGCCAAAAACGGCGATTTGCCGTACCCCTATTCTTTTCACATTTTACAGACTTTATTTATGCTGTAGGTAGGTCTTAGATAGGCTCTACACGTATCCAAAAGGGACTGATCATTCTTGGTCAAAGGAGTGCTGAGTAAACACATGCCAAGGGGGAGGTTTCACAACCACTGTGAATTATCTTGGGTGTTTTGTCATTCGTTCACTCGAGGCCCGGTGCTACACGTGTAGTTATTCTGACTTATATCATGTTATTACTCTGTCACATATTGGATCGACTGATTGAGCTGAGTCCATCGGCTCATCCCTGCTATCGGAAGGGAGTGTTCACCCAGAAGCCGAGACGCATCATGACGACAGTTCTGATCAATTTGATGCGTTATCTAAATGTCGTTAAACTGTATTCAATACATTTCATTTCTCTCAAAAGTCAACCGTCGATGTGTCTTCATCTGTAGCATTTCTCCAGTCGCAGATCGGCCTTCCCATCGATATCTCGACGATTCATCGGTTGGCCAACTCCAATAGAAGCTACAGGATCTGGCGGAAATATTGTTCATGAGTATATAATTGGCTTGAGCAACTATGCAGCATCTGGGCAACTGACGCCTTCGTCTAGAGTACGAGACAAGATCGCACTGTCGCACGAACTCGTCGTGGTTCAGCTCAAGACAACCAAGTATTAATTGCTTCTGCTACCGCCCAATTACAGAGTTCTAGTGGCTAATTATTTTATTCATACCAAGGTGGTATTGAAGCAAAACGCATCAGTGGCCCGAATGCCTTGTGCACTGGACTTCATAGGACTGCATTGTCCGGACAAACAATGCACAGTTGGTGGAATCACGATGAAGCTATTGAGTAATTCTGTCCTAAAGTTTGGGATCAAAACTTGAGGGCGTGTGTTTGGGTGACGCGCAGCCGAGTCTTGACATCAACTCAACCCGGGCGGCCTCTTCCAGGCCACGATAATCTTAACGGTACAGATTAACTGGTAGCACACATAAAGACCGAGCCTGCTGAATATTCGCATGCAACTTGGTCCGGGTTGTAAGCCACTTGTTGAAGGCTGAGACACAAAGTCTCCGAGTTGGAGATAAGAAGAATGTCACGTAGAGGTGTTGAGTGGCTTAGTACCGCATATGTAGCTGAAACATGGGGTTGAGTTCTTATCTGCTTAGAACCCAATAGGCCAGAGTTTGCTATCACGGCGTGCTAGTACGTAAAGAAATATGGCAGCTATATGCAGTTCAACTGCGGGCTGTAGCTTACACGACGCCAAAGATTGTAACCTTGGAGAGATATTGTCACAGGTGCATAATTTGCTTGACACATCTCAATTCTGTCATTGGTTCCCGATTGTCGATCATAGGGCTTTTCCTGTGCTCTTTGAAGTGTGACAAGGCAGATTGAAGGCTCTTACAGTGGCAGAGAAACGAGGCCAGGAAGTTGGTGTGGTGGATGGGTGGATGGATGGATGCTGTGGCACACGGGAAGGCTTCCTCGATGCATTCTAGAATGTAGCACGCACATTCATTCGCTGCGTCATCAATCCCATCACGCCTTGGCTGATAGCATAAAAGCAGCCTGCGTAATGGTAAACAGACACTGTACGCGTACCACAGGGCTGGGAGTTACTGCAAGTCGTCAATGTGATAAGCGCCGGACATCGCCCTGCCAAAGTACAAATGCCTGGTGGTAGAGTCAGCGAGAGGCAAACGTCCTTGCGCATAACGTAGACGCCTCCAAACTGATCAGTGCGCACTCGCTGCGGCCGTAAATAGGCCTCTTGCGTTATCTCCATAAGAACTTCAGAACTGGAGGTGGTAGACTCGAGGGGTCAGGTGAAGGTGAGTAACTATTCAGCTCGGTCGGGGACCCTTGTCAGCATGTAAGCATCACTCTCGCAAGCGCTGATCGTCCTTATTCGCGGTCTTCTAGAAGTTTTCCTGTTAGGTTACGTGTCGCTTTCTGGAAGCATTCTTTGTGCGACGATCCCTGCGACCCTCTCACAAGATCACAACAGTGTGCCTCTTGGATTGGCCATGGCATCGCTCGACGTCAGACGGTGCCTGTGGCCGGTTCCTGTGACCCTCTAGGATCAGATCCTGAGTCCACCATCATTCTTGATATTGCATTTGCATTTACAATATGAGGGTGCCGATTAGTAGCAGTGAATTGTGCGAAAATGCAGACCGACACACGAGCGTGGTGCTTGACCGGTCCAAGACCTTCTCGAAGCCATTGATCCATTCCCCTTGCTGATCAGCACCACACCTTGAACAGAATGACCAATTGGCCTAAACACTCATCATCCACATACATCCCCCTTTCGAAAGACCCAATCGGAAACAATGTCCAGTCACACTGCACTTGCATGTGTCTTCTCCAAGTTTGCGTTGTCGCACGAGCTATCTGTTGGGATGCGCCTCACACAAGCTCCCCCAGTTCCCCCGCTATCTCCAAACTCCAAGTCTCAGGCCCAGCCATCCCTGTATAACAGTTGTCATACCAGGTTCACACCTCGAAAGGTAGGGCAGTCGAGGTAACCTTGAACCCAGCAGCTCGGCTCTCGCCTGTTTTACCACACACAGCAGGTGAGGAAACGCCGTCGTTTTCTGTTCAGCACCTCACTGCAAAGAGTAGCAGTCCACGATTTATCCAGTTACGTTACCGGGGAGGGTCAGATCTGGTCTTCTACTACTGCTGTTTTATGAGCCAGCGACAACACGAAACTGAGCAAATGATCAATTTCTCTGAGAAAATCTCACTGTGTTCAGATGATTGCGCCGTTATTCCGCAACTGGACAGATGCAGGCCTTGAAACTGCACAACAACAGCCATACGGATTTAATCCCTGATAGATTATACTATATTTAATGCTGGCCTCCATTCCCCAACATCGGATACAGTTACAATCGTGCAAGCCTACCCCAAAGATGACAAGCTACTGGCTATGTCCTCGAGCTCGGAGCCTCAACCACCCACCCTCACAGTCTGGATGAGAAGCCACCCGTGTATCTGAGGCTGCATGACGTGAGCCATACCTGAATTGGCGCGTCGCTGTGTGTAAGTTAGCCAAGTGAGATGCTCCCTGGCTCCAAAACTGTGCCCAAGGGCACTCCCGTTATAAAAGACTGATGTGCGCTTCTCAACTTCAAGGCTTAGTAGCCAGTCAATAGTCACTTCAACAGCAAACTCATGACCGCACACCGGTTCCTCGGAGAGCCACGCATCCTCGCTCAGCCTGTCTTACACGGCTCTATGAACCATTTCATAGCTTTCCATCATTTCCTCAAGCACACACGAGATACTTGAACTCGAAGTAGAGCTTGTGCTCCCTTGACAAGCGACAATGCCAAACTCTTCAACAAAGGCCACACAAGGATCTGTTCAATCCGAGAACCGAACAAACAAGACCAATGGGTACGGTGGCGCTTCCTTTCATCACAACGCGAATACGGTTGACATCTAATGCACAGACTGTCTTCCAGTCAAGCTACAGCCGAAAATAAGCAAATCATGATGGTCAGATTCGTGAACGACCTGTACGTGCCTGTTTCCGCCCGTCTTCAGAACCCACTGTACGTGCCCGGAAACCACATGCTGAACAGTGCGAGTTTGGACCGTTTCACGAACCGCCCGCGGCCCCACTCCTCCACCGGCTTTGAGGGAATCGGGGCCCAGTTTATCGGTAGGCACTCGGGTCCGTTTTGGCTCTGCCGTTCAGTAACACTAATAATTCCCCTAGACTCTGGCCTCGGCACGAGTCGCTAGGAAAGTTGTTGCGCCTAAAGAAAGACTCGAGTTAATGCAATATCCACCTTGAGACAAGTCTCATTGTGGCTATTCCATCTTCTCTCTTCTCACTCACATGGAGTAGGCTAACGCCCAACTGCCACTTTCACCAAGCTGTGGTCTTACCATCACAAACCACGTCATCATCATCGCCATCTGAGACCGCATTATCTTCGAAAAATTTTCTTCTTGTAATTGATAGCTTGGAAATACATACGCAAATCATAATCATAGAAAAACCTAAATAAAATGATCTTCAATCCCTCATCGAGTCTAATTCCTAGCTGCCGACTACAGTACATTCATCCAATATCTTGTCGGCAGATGGAACACTATTTCCGTGACAGCAGACTTGACTGGGGCTGACCATGGGTTTCCTTGATGTGGCGCTGTCTGTGAGTAGGTATTGCCAAGGCTCGTTTTTCCATCCGCGATCCGGCTGCTTGTTCGTCTTGCTTATGTCCGGGAATCGTCTGCAGCCCCGTCAAGGCAGCTCAATACTGTGACATGGTCTGCAGGGCTACCCCGTCGCCGAGGGCAGAATGCCCTCATGTCGGGACATTATGCCCTTGAATTGGCTGTGATGAGTGTAAGTTGGACGGCCAAACGAAATCTTTGGTTACCTTCAGGTAGTTGGGGGCGCTATCGTCAAAGCGCCAACCCTGGTTAGAATGGCTTGGGGGGCCTCAAAACTTCAACACCCAAATTCGGCTGGACCATGCCCCTGGAAGGCAGAAGCTAGGAAAGGGAGGGACTCGGTTCCATAGCCTAGACGTTGATGAACAAAAATCTCCTTGGCATTGAAGCGGTAGCTGTCATGAGCGCCGTATAAGCTAGCTGTTACTCAAATCGGCCACCCGCTTTATTAGGATGGTCGGAATCGGTTTCTACCTAGGCATGCAGCTGCACCCCCGACTACATTGCATCGTGTTGAAACACTCTAACTCGGCTGCTCGGAGGGCTCAAATGGTATCCCGCCGGTTTCCAAGCTTCAGAAGCTCACACTTGCACCCCCGGCCTGTTGCTCTCCTTTCCCCGGCAGCCACCATTTCGTCGAGGAGGGCCTTGAGCCCCCGGTGTTTAGGCCCCCTTCCTGGCGCTGATTCTGTAGCTGCAAATCATTTCGGATGTTCTGTGCCATGGGGCCATGGCTAGTATGGACGAGATTTATCCCTTTGGGGGGGGG